>BMAU01020835.1:360000-960000 GCA_019973935.1 Trichonephila clavipes | reverse complement strand
CGGTAATGCCCAATGTTGACCGGTCCGTGGTGATCAAAGGGTTGGAGAGTACTGTTTTACGTGATGAGGAAGCTTTGGGAATTCTCGAGAGAAAGATCTTACTTAGAACTCTACAAAATTTACAAGCAACCTGATGTAAAATTTGTCAAATTGCAGAGACTTAATTGGGCTGGTCATCTGGCTAGAATGAATGAAGATCGTTGCCGCAAAAACATCTTTCGGGCAAAGGCCATGGAAAATAGACCTCGGGATTGACCCCCGTTAAGATGGATTGACTGTGTCGAAAAAGACAAATATTTTAAAGGTCAAAAACTGGAAAACAGCTCCTTAGAGTAGAGATGCCTGGAGAAAACTTCAGGAGAAAGCCAGGGTCCACCCAGGCCTGTCGAGCCTTTAAAGAACAAGAAAGTAGGTCTAGACCTATACATGGATGGCGGTCAACTCACGTAACCAATTGAAATATCGTCCAAAATTCCCAGTTTTTCAGAAAATTCAACCGGAAATAACACTTAACCGTTGAAATTATTCGAATCATGATATTATTAAGGCTAAGTTGAGAACGAGACGAGGCCCCCATAATGGCGGAGGTCCAGGGCCTGGGACTATTTCACTCATGCCTCAAGACGTCCCTGAATTCAACTGAAAGAATTAATGAATTTTGGAATTCATTTCATTATTTTTAGTAGGACCATATTTTTCATGAGGAAACTTACTACCACGATCTACTTTTCAGAGAATATTTATTGGCTGAAATCCATGTTATATATATATATATACAAGAAGATTTAAAAAAAACGCCCACACACATTCAATTCTTTTGTGCTATAATGATCCATCAAAACCAAAATTTTAACTCACCTCACCGAATGCAACGATTGTATTGCTATAATGCCTAGCAATGCAAATAAGGAAAATAATTTTGTAGAAAATACCCAAAGTTCACAATGTAATAATTTGACTGGGTGTAAAAAAACAAACAGTTTAGATAGATTGTGGAACAAATAAGATAGAATTGATAATCCCCAGAGAACAAAAGAACAGGTTTAGTAAAATTTATTGTAGTATGCAAGCAAAAAAAGGGTTTTTTTTGTCTATTAAAAGATAGCGAAATATTATGGATTAAGTTATTTTCATGATTTAACCCTTAACTTCGCAATTTTTTAAATTTCGATGAAATCGATTAAATTTCGTCAATAAACAAGAGGAAGCATAAAATATAATGAATTCTTTTTATAGCAAAAACACAGATCTTGAGGCATCAGAGATTTTTATAATTGTTGTGATTTCTGGAAGAAATGTACTTCCATCTAGTGACAAAATTAGCATGTATTTCGTTGCAGTTATCTTTTTTTTTTCTCAGATAAGTGATTTGTAGGTAATTGAAATAATATCGAGTCTGTGTTAAATTAAAATAAATCATATGTTACAGAAATGCAACAGTGCGAAGTTAAGGGTTAAGTACATAAATTGTCAAATTTTTTAGTTTTAAAAATCAAATGTTTAGTACAAAATAAAATATGGTTAGTAGTTAAAAGTTAATATTTTGAATTACTTGCTTATAAATTTTTAGGTTTTATAGAAACTGCATATTTTCTCCTGAAGTGTTGTCGCACAGCTTTGCAGTGGAAAATTTTGCTTCTGTTGGAGCATTAATTTGTAAAAAATAAAATAAAAAAAATACTTAATAGTACAGTAAGACCCGGTTTAACGCTCTTTTATTTGAGAATTGTGGGATTCCCTGAAATTACACACAGAGGTAGGCTTCCCGATATCAGAAGCAGTTTATCTGTGTTTCTTCTTTTCAGCGGTCTTATACGAACGTATTTTTATCGTTTCAAACATGTGTTAACGTTATTGTAAGTATAAATTTATATAATATAACGATTGCTACAGTGACAAATACTACGGTATTTAGTTTTTATCCTGGGTGATAGTAAAAATCACTAAAATAAAGCAGCAAGAAAAAGTAGGAGCAAATTCTGACAGGAATTCAAAGGCAAGGCGGGGTCGGGGCTTTATGGATGCCTTATCCACTTACCAACAACTTCTCACAGGGCACAAACGGAAAACTCAAATTACGTTAGATATCTTCTTGATAAAAAGGCAGAAATTTGGAAATACAAAAGATACTGTATGATCTGAAATGTAAACATACTGACTTCGAATTTTATTTATTTTTTTATGTTTATTCTTTTACTATGTTTCTATATTTGTAAGAAATACATTTTTGTTTTATTGTTATAAAACACATGATTAATAAAGTTAATGATAAAATACCTGGCCAATTCTCTACCCTTTTCCCCTAACCCCATTATTTACATGATAAGATAACCTCGTTTAACGCTTTTTCATATTGCACTCTGCATTGATGGAACGTATACCCCGCGTTAAGCGGGGTCTTACTGTAGTTAATAATTCAGTTTTGTGCGGTAACTGAAAACACTTTCCAAGCATAGACCGACTCCAAAATTATTAAACCCCAGATCGTGTTTCCTTCCTTACCTTTTTTCCATTTGCAACCTTATTTTAACAATAAACTTTGCAGTGTTTTGTAGACTGACGTTTCGGATGAGTAGGAGGAATATGGGATACAAAATGTCATTCAGTAAGACGGATGCGGTTACCTAGTATAGTTCACATCTGCCAGGATTCTTTGGCTTAGAAGTCGTATCCTCCTATTTATGTAAAAGCTCATCTACAACTTGCATTCGAAATTCCGAAAATTCCAACTACAACCGGGGTAAAATATTTTAGATTTTTTCTGGCGTTTTTGGATTGTTGCATAAGAGCATATTTCGTGATCATAGCGATCTACACCACCCATAGTAAATTACTCCAAAAATTACCTCATGTGATACTCGGGAGTGACGTTTTGGAGCACTAGAGCCATACCCAAGATTATCTCGGGCATGACAGTTAAAAGGTTAAGGAATATATATTAGTAACAGACTTACAAAGCATTTCATTGACTTTATTCAGAGTTGTAATTCGCCACGTTGGCATGGTGTGAAAATTTAAAGGGCTGGTTGCTCTTCAAACTCTTGACTGAGGTTCAAAATGATAAGTCATGTAGTCAATAAGTCTTGCGTAACTTCAAAGTCCCTTTTTCGAAATTTCTTCCACGTCTTTGTCACGTCTGACGCATCTGTTCCCCCTCGATTTAGCCCAACGTTGCACGGGCATTTCCTAAGAATAAGACATCCCAATGAAAATTTCCCTTTTCCCTCTCAATGCCAGTTTTTCTGAGTGGGGGTTTAGGCGTGATGTGAGGGATTTGGATACACACACACACACACACACATACGCATGTCATTAAAGTTATCTTTTCCGAAATGTTTTCAATTTCCTTTCCTTTATAAACACGTTTTCTAAAATTTAATAACCGCTGTGTGTGTGTGAGCGTGACTAATACAATATAATCAGTGGCGCACACAAGGCGAGGGTCCTGGGGGTCCGGACCCGCCCCCCTCCAAAGCCCTTGATATTTTTTCTGATTGATTATTATTCTAAGTATATAGTACGTAAAATTTAAGTAAGTATTTGTTATTAATGATTAATTTTATTAATTAATGCTAATTATTTATTCAATAATTAGTTTTTTAATGTGTTTTGCTCCCGAAAATCGACAAAATCAAAAGGAGCATGATACAAGAATGGTGAACTTTAGACCCCCCCCCTTGAAAAATTCCTGTGTGCGCTACTGAATATAATAATAACCTAGATTCTATTTTTTTTTATCTCGGAATTCAATCGATACGTTCAATGATAAATTTTCAAGTGTTTTAATAATAATAATAATAAAAGCATAACGGATCATTTTAAGAAGACTTGGTACCCTAAAAATCACAAACCTATCGTTTTTTTTATTTTCATTTAATCTTATTCTTTGCATTATTATCTTTCGATTGATATATCACTTGTGCATGTCGGAAAGTTAGAAGTTGACTAAAACTTCATTTGAAAACAAATTAGACAATTTAGCCACACCCCCTTTTTAGAAAAAAAAGCTAATAAATGCTTTATGATAAAAAAAAATCTATTTTAGAAATAGAAATAATAACTGTAAAAAAGAATGTGTAGTATTAAAAGCAGAATATTTCCGAGGCAATACAATAATGTTATTTTTCTTCCTTGTGAAATGTGTGCATGTAAAATTTTTAAATTAAGGCATTTTATATTAATAATTTTATAATTTCAGTTCTTCTTTCTGATATATTTTTCATACTAATGTAATACTTTAATATTATAAGAAGAAAAACAGCTAAAATCTTTGTCGTGACAGAAAAAAATTTTTTTTTAACATTTTTCTTGAATTTTCATGGGCAATTATTACTCTCTAAAAGTTGATCATTTATAAAAATGTGTGGGTTGAAAAAATATGAAAATGCAATTATTTTAAAGAAAAACGTATAACTAATATCTTAAAGTGGTATTTTAAGTTTAATTAAGCTTATAATAATTATTTTTTCAGAATTATAAACTTTAAACCTGTTTTTCTCAGTTTGTGTTTTTCGAAACCTTAGTGCATTCAAAATGCTACTCCTTCGACAATTATTTACCAATCACTTCCATTTTTTTCTTGCGTGTTGAAAATAAAGCATGTAATAAAATTAGGGATCCGTTTTGCTATAAACTGAATACTTTTTTTTTAAAAAAAATAAAATGTAAGACATGTTGGCTTTTTCGTTGATTTTTAGCCTGTATATCAACATTTTATTTTTTTTCTCGAAAACGAATAAAGTTATTCTAAAATCGATCCTTTAATTTGTTAAGAACATCCATAAGAGTATTATAAAAAAATTTCAGGTCAAAAAATTAATTTTTACAAAAGGAGTAGGATTTTAAAATTTTCCCAATTTTCTTCAAAAAATTAAAATTTTTAAAATTGTGTGAATAATATATGAAAATTTTCATCTGGTAACATTTTCTTGAATAGAAACATTGTATAAAATGCTAAAATATAATTTTTAAATACGTAAATAAAGAAATTTGCTCAAAGGGTGCCAAGTCCCCTTAAAGAAGCGAGAGAAAAAACTGCTCGATATTTTCGTCTTGTGTTTTGACCGATATTTCTCTCTTTGTGTTTTCCAGCCTGTATCTGGTGACAGCGCAATACTTATCTCGGGTAGCTCAAGTCATCCAGTTGAAGTGGCGAGCTGTTTTAACAAACAGATAAGTTTTGCGGCAGGAAAGATAGCAGGCTGACAGCTGCCATTGAAGATATCCCAGTTGAAGTTTCCTCGCGATAACGCCCGCAACAACCTTGGAGACGGATGACTCGCAAACTGGGCAGACCTTCAGGATATCCGCTCTCACCACGGCCCCTTCAGCATTAGCCGCGCGGAAACCTTATCATGCCACAGAACCACTGCATAGGTACTGGAGCGACACATAAACAATTTATCACACGAACGCAAGATTGAGAGTGCGCCGATTATCTCATGGCACTGCGTTGTTTCTACGAATAGATACTATCGCGCTCGCTTGTGTATTGGAAACCAGTAGCAACAAATAAAAGAAAGTGAGACTACGTCCGACATTTTGTCCATCTTATATTACGAATTCTGATGATATTCGAAATTTCCGTCTTCATGTATGGGGTTCTGCCCCTGAATGGTATATTCAGTGGCACACACAAGGGGGAGGGGGTCCGGACCCCCCCAAAGCCCTTGATTTTTTTTCCGATTGATTATAATTCTAAGTATATAGTACGTAAGATTTAATTAATTACTTGTTATTAATGATTAATTTTATTAATTAATGCTATTTTTTTATCCAAAAATTAGTTCTTTACTGTGTTTTGTTGCCGAAAATCGACAAAATCAAGAGGAGCATGATACAAGAATGATGAACTTTCGACTCCGGACCCCCCACTGAAAAATTCCTGTGTGCGCCCCTGGGTATATTCGTACCCCTTAAATTACATGTCTAATATATATTATAAATGTGAAAGTTTGTGAGGATCTTTGTGGAATAACACATAGGCTATAATTTATAAAAATTTGTAAATAGTGTACATCAGAACAAAATATATAATTAACGATATTTGTCAAAATAAAACGATATTTGTTAAGTAAAAAAATTCTGGCATCTGCAAGCAAATCTGGCTTGCGCTGCAAAAAAGCCCACGTCAGCATATATCTATCTTTTGTTTGTGAAAAACTCTTTTTGTTTTGGCTACGCAAGGGGCTCGCTTCCAATTAATTCCTGTGATCAGAATAATGCCTATTTTTTTTTTATTTCAAATTAAAACTAAGTTTTGAAGGGAGAGGTTGTTATAAACCTCTCTTTATTTTAATGTTTTTTTTTATGATTTTATTATGCACATTTGGTAGTAAGAAATCGATCTTTTTTTCAAAATAAATGCTTTTATCGGTTCTGGTACTTAAAGTAAATAAACGTTCTCTTTCACACTGCATCATTTGGACAAATTTTCAAAATTTGTTTGTGGTTAGTAGTTAATTATAACGCTATAATTTTAATTGAATAGACAGATATTGCGTTTTTAAATATAAAAATAATTATAACTACTGTACTGTATTTTTTGGAGTGTGTGAGTGAGTGAATATTAACATCGCACTGTTCAGCTACACGAGGGCTTTTGGCAACGTATCACGTAATTTTGAACCATGGTCACGTGACGTGGACGACACCTGAGCTAACACCCCTTCTCCTATCTGCCACACCACACCAACTTAGAAGGAATATTCTACCAATACTTAGCAGGAATATTCTTCGAAATCCACTCTTCCAAGATATATGGCAGCACGGGTTCTATGATGAGTATTTTAGCGGGGAAGCCGAATGGTTTTGTAGCAGATATTGCGTTTTCAGCTGACGGCGTTTTCAGCGGATTGCAAAGATTATTATTTTTCTCCCGAAAAAATAGTTTATGTCAAAATTTAAGTGTCTTATGTTTTTGTATGTTAATGAAGACCTTAGAAAATGATTTGACTACTTATTTTAAGTGAATGGTATAGATAATTAATTTTACAGTGGAATATCTTTAATTAATTTATTAGCTCTAACGGATTAAATTTTCCAAAGTGGAGTATTTTGTTTATGTATATCCCTTAATTTTAAATGTAGTGATCCAAAAAAAAATATTGTATGAAAAAAACTGCAGTAAATCATAATGCGGTTGGATAAAGTATTAACGTGCATCGCGCCCCTACACGGCGGGTCTTACAAAGCTCTAATAAAGCTCGAGCTACGAAAGTAGCTAGGCATTTGCCAACTTGACTCTATCGTTAACATTTCGCTATGTTTTTCATTGAATCGCCATTATAATTTAAGAAACGGCGCTGCTTGCGAATATTACAATTTTAAAATAAAATAAATACAACAGGAAATAATATTAATGTATTACACTTTCAGATATAAATTATTTACACTACTTTAAGCGTTCATTACGCAAAACTTTTAACATTGTGTTACTTTTGCTGAGCAGAGATCAGCTTAGGGAGTTATTTGAAAAATCGACCCTCAAGAGTGTTACGAGGAATTATAAATAAAAAAAAATCCTTTTTACCAGCTATTAGTTCTACATACTTAAAATTTAACAAAGGTGTTTTTTTCTTTCTTTTTTTTGTTTAGCTGAGATATGCAAAAGGCTATTTTTTTGTTTAATTTGCAATTCACATAAAATTAACTCATACTCATTAAAAACTTCTTTTTCCTTCAATCTGTGTTGCTTAATTTTTCAGTTCACCCGTGCGAAGAACGGGTATACCAGCTAGTACTCAATAATTTTCGAAAATTTTATTATATTTAATGTGAGGTTTTATCAAAATATTTAAAATAGCAACTAGCAATAAAATTTACAATCTTTGCACATATAAATATTAACAATATTTACTCAAGAGCAGTAGCACTCTCTAGGGGATGGCACTGGTCTAGACACCCCCGTAGCTATTGAATTTTTTTCGATTCGATTTCCTTGTATAAAGTACGTAAAATTTAATTACGTATTTGCAATTAACAGTTATTTTACGAATTAATACTAATTATTAATTCAATAATTTATTACTTGTTTTTTGTTCCCAAAATCGACAAAATCAAAGGAATATATTTGGCGTCGTACTAAGGTGTGTTGCGAGAGTGGTGGACTTTTGACCCTGGAACCCCCCCCCGAAAATTTTTTGTGTGCGCCACTGCTTAAGAGTTATTTATTTCAATTGATGTACCATAACAATATTAGTTATTTAAATAGATAATGTACTACTAGTTACATACGTTTGGCTATTAACGAATAAAAAATAAATTTAATCTATTTTATTTACAGGAAAAAACACTTAAATTAATATAATATTTCGATTTTACAATTTCGAAGAGAAATGCAAATCTATCTAGAAAGGTGACTCACTCACTCATCATGAGAACTCCGGAACTAATAGACCTACAGGCTTGAAATTTGGCAGGCATATACCTTTTGTTGAGTTGAAATCCGCCAAGAACGGGTTTTGAGGAAATTGATTTACAAGAGGGTTGCAGACGAAAGCTCCCATTTTTGAAATATTTGGCCAACGCGCTAGAAATTTCACAAACGTGTTCTTTTGTTGAGTAGAGATTCATGAAGAATGGGTTTTGCGGAAATTAACTCCCATCGTGGTTGCGGGGGAGTTATAAAAAATTTCCCATGTTTTAACTATTAGACCTACTAATTTAAAATTTGGTAAACACGTCTTTTGTGAATAGAGCACTAAAATGGATTTTGGGGAAACTGACTCCACGGAGGGGAATATGGGGGCGTAAATGATAAATATGCATGTTCGTTCTTTAAATTCGTCCTGTTGTTTTGAAATCAAGAAGTAAATGCGAAAAGAATGCTATAGAACGCGATCGAAATCTTAATGGTTGGAATTGGATTTCTCAATAATATAAAAACAATAAATAGTCATATAACATCATGAAATACCCAGTGAAACGGGCGGGTAACGGTTTCTTTCGTTATGCAACTTGTTTCTGCTTAAATAAATCAATTTTTTCCAAGGAGGGAGTGTGTTCAGTGATTTTTTTTCCAATATATTGTGATGCAAAATTAGTTTTTAACTTTTCTTGTTAAGGTATCCGACTACGTTCGGAATCGGGATTTTGCAAAGCGCATAAATGGATAATTTTCATGATATTTAGTGTCACTTAGATTAGAATATATGCATAAAATTATTTTAAGGACATTTTTACAAAAAAAAATTTATTTAAATATAATATTTTGGCAAAAAAATTAACTTAGAATAATCTTTTTTCTAAATGCTCTCCTTTTGTGAAAAAGGGTTCTATTATAATAATATTTTGCCTGTATATAGCTCAGACCTCTCTACAGAGGCTCAACTAGAATTTTTGAAATATGTAACTTAGAAGTGGGTTTATTCATATTTTACGACAACAGAGGGATGAAATTTTAAGAAAAAAACGCCGATAATTATTTCAAATAATGGTAACTCTGAAAATGATGTGAATTTTTCAAAAATTCTAGTTGAGCCTCTGTAGAGAGGTCTGAGCTATATACAGGCAAAATATTATTATAATAGAACCCTTTTTCACAAAAGGAGAGCATTTAGAAAAAAGATTATTCTAAGTTAATTTTTTGCCAAAATATTATATTTAAATAAATTTTTTTTGTCAAATTTGCATGTATTCTAATCTGAGTGACACTAAATATCACGAAAATTATCCATTTATGCGCTTTTTTTAAAATCACGGTTCCGAACGTAGTCGGATACCTTAAATAACACAGAAATGGCCTATTAACGAAGTATTTTAAAATTTCAGGTTGACATTATATTTTGAACTGAAAGTGAATTCGATCTCTGTGGCCAAACTATATGGTATTCAAAAAAGAGGAAGACCAAGACTCAGGTGGATCCATTGCTTAGAGAAAGATCTAAAGACTACTAATATCAGAAACTGGAAAAGTCAGGCAAAGAACAGGACAGTATGGAATGGAATTTTTAGGAAGGCCAAAGCCCCCATCCTGCGCTGTCGTGCCATTGAGGAAGAAAGGAAAAATGAATTCGAATTTTAATCTTGTTCTAGGAAAGTAGATGTCCCAGTAGCAGAAAGAGTCCATAGCCTTAAAAATAATCAAGTTTAGTTCACTGTCTCCTTAAATGTAATATTAGCGCGTCTCGTGTGAACTTTTAAATTAGTTTACTTATTAATCCTTGAACCCTTTTAATCGGCTTCCCCGTACATCGTACTGGCTACCGAAAGTTGGCTACAAGTGGTTTGTGCCCGAACTCTGTACGGGCACTGATACTTTCTTTCTTTGATTTACGCATATTTTTAATTCTTATAGTGATATTATTTAGTGCTAGTGTTTTGAAAAGGTGATGTAGTTTGATTATGGTACTGAAATGCTTATCGCTTGGCGTTTTCTTTGTGGTGAAGACGAGAATTTTTCTTTGATGAAGGCTAGAATTTAGACCCTTGAAAATTGTGTCATACTGTATTCAATGCTTTTGCATTCAGACTGGTGATTTTTGAAATTATGAGTAACACAAATAACAAAAACACTTTTTCGTGAAAGGTTAAATTACATTTGGATACAGATTCAGAACAGTCTGCTGATTATCTAGATCAGTGATTCCCAAAGTGGTCTATATAGACCCCTAGGGGTCTATGATGACGTGCAAGGGGTCTACTTCAGCAAAAAACAATTTGGGGATCGATGAAGTGTAAGGGAGGAGATCTATATGATATTGGCTCTCATTAAACTAGATCGTGACTTTAATTTTAAAAGAAAATTTAATCAAGTGGGGAAACCAAATTTTACTTATTTAGTAGATTTATTTACTAAATTTAATGAGGTTAATTTGCCCGTACAAGGTGACAACATAAATTTTTTTAAAACAGGAACACCATTTCAGCATTTCTTTCCAGAGTAAAACTGAAGAAGGATAAAAATGGAGGTCCGGAATTTTCTCAAATTAACCCAGACAATCTGTCAGCACGTTTTAACCTACGTGCAACATCTAACTTCCTTTTATTCAGATTTTGAAACCAGGTTTGAGAATGCTTTGACTATGGTAATACCACAGTAGGCAATGAATTTATACGATCATTTTGAAAAAAAAGTGTCTCATGTGTGTGTGCGGACAATAGGAACTGTTACTATCATCGATGGTTCAGTTAATCAGGCAATGAATTTTCATATCATCACAATCCGTTAGACTCATCATTACAAGTGTAAAAAATAATAAGTTTAATGGAATATGGAGTTCGTCATGGTCACGTACAGAAGATCTCTGTGCGGACAATAGGGGGGTTCTAACTATAATCGTGATGTAAGCCAATGAAGATTTTAAAGTTAAGAAACGGATGCCAGCAATTTTGGCTTTAAAAAGGCATACCTGTTATTTGTCTCGAATTATGGAATATCGTGAGGAAGTTTTTATTTATTTTTCCTAGTAAGAAGGAGTTTCAGCGCAGTTGCCTATCTTCAAAACAAAAAAATAAACTGGACACTACTAAAAGAAGAGATTTATATAAGATTAAACATGACAAAATTGATACTAAATGTTGAAAATTTTGTTATTGTAGCGTCATATTCATCCCTCCCATTAAAATCAATTGTGTGTTGTTTGGTTACTTTATTTAACAGTTATTTTATTTATTAATTAACTTTTAATTTAATTATTTAACATATGCTTTTTAAACTTTTAACTCTATACTTCATTAGTTATAAATTCAATTCTTTTTTAGTAGTAGTAGTAGTAGTAGCTATCTCAAAAATACATTTAAGTTGATAAATTTGCAAAAATTCAACATTAATTAAGCAGGGGTCTACCCCATATACCGAAAAATATGGCAAGGGGTCTATGAAACAAAAAAGCTTGGAACCTCTGATCCAGATTATTCTTCAGAGGAACACACACACACGCAAAACCCTCAACCGTTTCAAAAAGTACGAACACAAAAATATAAATAAGATACATGAAAAATTCTTCATAGCATGTGAACTTGCAAAAAGCAAACACTAAAGAGTTTTTGTGTTTTCCAAATGTAAAATAAAAAATGGTGTAAAACTTTAAAATTTAAAATTAAAATTAAAATTCTTCAATTTTCCCATTTTGTTAAGTACGATGTTTACTTATACGTAACAAAAAAAGCTGCCTTCTTTTTAAGCATTTTGTATTTAAAAAAATTAAGGGTTTAATAAGATTAAGGGTTTATAATAAGATTAAGGGTTTAATAAGATTATATATAATTGAAAAAATTCTTTCCTATACTTTTTAAAAACAAAAGGCGAATTTCGTGAGCCATTCTTAGTCGAACTGGACTGTGCCTTTCCGTAAGACAAAGTTTCCTTTTGTGTAATTTTAGTTCATTTCCCTCTTCCAAGACTAGTAATAAAAACTATATTTATGTCAAACATACAAGATTGAGAACCTTACATTATCCTCTGAACTGTCAATCGCATTTCAGGTCGAAAATCTTGCGTAACATGTGTTTAAGATAAAGATTCAAAACTACATGTTCATCATGTGATGGTTTGTTTATATATATATGCGACAGTTTATCCAATATGAATTATTCAAAAGAACACGTGAATAATACGTTACAACATAATAAACAATAGGCTCACTATTCGAAAGAGGACATTTTTTTTTATCTGTGAATGGGCGAAAAATTGTAAAACTAATTTATTTTATTGTGATAAAATTATCCTAACTTTAAATTTATTACAACTTATATTGCTGTAGGAAATCTGGAATAATTCATATTACCATTTAGAATATCATTTATACTATTTTCACAATATATATATCTATATAACGAAATTTTATTTTAACTTCCGTAAAAAAAGGGTTATTTTTAAGAACTTGCGATCTCTCTAATGTTGGAAGATATAAAGAAATGAAAGAAGACACATGAATGAGTGTTTATTTACTGCACTACAAGCTGACACGAGGGCTACTAGCGATGAACGAAGAAATTTTGAACCATGGTTAAATAATAAGGATGACACCCGAGCAGACACCTGCCTTTCCAAATTACCACACCAACTGGGAGATATTGAGCGTCGATAGATTTAACGTGGATCGGTATCTTGATGAATGCCGTACAAAAAAGTTATTAAAATGCATTTTAAAAAATGAAATTTCAAAATTTTAAGTTGCCGAACAAATTGCCGTTAACATTCATTGACAATATAACTTCTTCGAACTAAAAAGAGTGAAATTAATTGGGAGATTACTTAGACGTGTTATCCAAAAGCAAAAAAAGAAAGAAAGACTGACATTAACATGTCCTAGATAACTGTATTCAAACGAAGTGGTTTAGCAGGTGTGTGTTTTAAAGGAAACCGTAATAGATTAGACCATAATTATAAACCAGTGTTCCGAATTGGTGAAAATTCCCAAAAGGTTGCCCTTTCCCATCTCTGACAGAGCAGAAGCAAACTCGGCCTTGTTTCATATTCTTCCTTTACAAATCCGGTCAAACACTACCGTAAAAAAAAGAAACAAACTCTAAATTCTTTACCATTGCCATACACTTCGCCTTAAACGCGCATTTTCGAGCAATCCATCTCTATGAGTTTCACGCATACATTACCCCCGAACTTTTCTCCTCGATTGAAGTTCTCCGGATGCCGCTTTGCCTCGGGATTACAAGGAAGCAGTTAATGCACCTCCTCCCCTTTCCATCCCCACCCTCGCACTTCAACCGTCTTTTCTTCCCAAAAGAAAATCCCTTCCATCCACCCCCACCCTCTCCTCCACCCCTTCCGTCGATTACTCGCGAGCCTTCAAAACAAAAACAACAACACCAACAAAGAATGGGGTGGAGAAATAAAAAACTTTATAATGCCTCTTCTCCTCTCTCCCCCTCCCCCATCCTTCCACTTGTGAGTCGGCAACAAGGCCGTTATCTGGAAAAGGGCTTTGGAGAGAGAGAGAGAGAGCAATCCGCGGATGGGAACGGCTCCCAACTTTTCTCTTCCTCTTCCCTGATAATGACATGCCGAGCGACATCCCTCGCTTGTTCGATATTGCCTCTCCCGCCCTCCTCCCTCCTGGCTCCCCTTTTGCCCCGAATTTCCTCCTCCGACTGATGACCGGAGGAGCCTCGGGTTTGCTCGGTTTCGCAGCTTATCGCCCCTCAGCGTTTCGCCCACCCCCTGCACTCCAGACCCAATATCGGGAACACGTATCGCTGGAGAGTAAAGAAAACCGTCATTCGGAATTGTCGGCATCTCTCTCTCTCGTTCGCTCGCTCGCTGGCTCGTTGGCTCGATCGACAAAGGCGGGTCGCTTTTAATTGTGGTTCCTTTCGAATCCTTTTTTTTCTTTGAAATTGGGGATTTTGTTTTCCGTTTCGAAGGGAACGGAAAGTGGGTTTTTGTATAAATGAAACGGGAATCATTGGTTATATCAGTGCTTCTCAAAGTTTCAATATTTGCGACTCAATATTCAATCATAACTTTCATTGCGCCCCCCAATACAATAATAATGTGTTGAATTCGATAATACGATACTTTGACGCTAAAGCTACAACACAACTTTAACCTCTTCACCATCGGTGCATATAAACGTCTCACTCAGTCAGTGCGTAAATTGCCCCGGACGTATATATACGTATTTCCAAAATATGTTCACTACTATCCATAAAACTATTCCGAAGAATTTGTAATGCAATAAAATGACCTTTACTTTGTTTGAGAAGGATTTACTTATTTTTTACACAGATGATTTTCTTATATATTTTCCCTTTCTCCTCCCCCAAATACACCATATATGCGTGCATACGTGAAAAACGGTGGAATTGGGGAGTGAATCGGGTAACTTTTCATCTGCAGCTAAGGGATTATTTATAAGCCGTACAAATAAACCAGATAAGTGTTAATTTTTGAATATAATTTTATATATGACCAACCGGTGCGGTCACTGGTAATTATTAAACTTGTTCTTAACTTAGTAAAGAGTGTGTTTTTTTCAGGTATAGAAGTTTAAGTTGGCATTACTTTCCAAGATGGCGACCGATTTAACAGCTGTCAAGTGATTTATTCTCAGTTTGGTTTGGCAATTCATCAAAACGATCATCAAGCAAGGCGTAGATTCGTCGAATGGGCCCAAAACGAGATTGCCGTTGTTCCCGATTTTCATAAGCGATTTTTGTTTAGCGACGAAGCGCACTTCTGGTGGAATGGCTACGTCAACAAACAAAACTGCCGCATTTGGAGTGAAGCTAATCCACAAGTGTATGTCGAAACGCCGTTACATCCAGAAAAACTGACTGTTTGGTGCGCTTTATGGGCTGGTGGAATCATTGGTCCATACTTCATCAAAAATAATGAAGGCCACAACCTTACAGTCAATGGTGATCGGTATAGAGCCATGATTACTAACTTTTTCATTCCTGAATTGAACAATCATGATGTCCAGGAGCTGTGGTTCCAACAAGACGGCGCAACATGTCACACAGCTCGTGCCACAATCGATTTATTGAAAGACACGTTTGGTGACCGCCTAATTTCACGGTTTGGACCTGTGAATTGGCCTCAAGATCTTGTGATTTAACACCGCTAGACTATTTTCTGTGGGGCTATGTAAAGTCATTGGTCTATGCGGATAAGCCACAAACGCTTGACCATTTGGAAGACAACATTCGCCGTGTTATTGCCGATATACGGCCACAAATGTCGGAAAAGTAATCGAAAATTGGACGTCCAGTTTGGACTACATCCGAGCCAGCCGTGGCAGTCCTATGCCAGAAATCATATTTAAAATGTAATGCCACGAGATTATCTTTCGAATAAAAAAAAAAAATTCATGTCAATCGAATAATACATCGTTATTTTAATGCAATTTAAAGTTCTATACCTCTAAAAAAACACCCTTTATTAAGATAATTATAAAGTACATTGTGTGCGGCACTGATACATTTATAAGTGTACTAGCCATTACCGACCCGCTTCACTGGGTATTTCACGATGTTGTATATATGTATACTGTTTACATATATATTAATTATTGATATCTAGCATTAAGAATTCGATTGTATTGAAAAATATATTTATAGCTGTTACACTCTCGCCCCTCGATATAAAAAGAACATAAATTATAATATCTAATTTCTATTTATATCTAAAATGGAAGTAGAAAGATTTTTTTCGCTTACTTAACCTAATAATCAAGTGGATTTCCAGCAAAGCAACTTTCAGTGGACCTTTACTCCATAAAATAAACATGCGTGCTAAATTTCAAGTCTAAATCTAATAGAGCAAAAACGGAATTTTTATCATCAATACCTCGTTGACAGCATTCTTAGCGGATTCCAATTTAACAAAAGAAACATGCAAGCCAAATTTTATTGTTATAGTCTTAGCAGTTCAAAAACGGGAATTTTGTCTATCAATACGTCCCAATAACTCTCCCAGCTTCCCCTGGAGTTGATTTCCGTAAAATCCATTCTTAGGGGAACTCTATTCAACCACAAAGAAAAAAAAAAGTGCTCAACAAATTTCAAGTGAGTTAAATTCAAAAATAGGAATTTTTCTAAAACACGCCTTAATCCCTCAACCCCCACTCCTTTGGCAAAAATCTTTGTAAAAGGAACTTTATTCCATGAACGGAACATACCTTCTAATTTTCAAGCAGGTGGTTTCATTAGTTGAAAAGCGGAAATATTTATCTATTACGCCCCTTAATCCCCCTCAATGACCCTTGGGGATCAATTTTCCCCCAAACTTTTTGTAGCGGATCTCTACACCATGAAAGGAATTCGCTTATACCAAATTTTAAGACTGTACGTCTACTAATTTAAAAATGGAAATAATTATCGATAATGCCCCTTAAGCCCCCGCAACGCCACTTAGGAAACGATTTTCACAAAACTCATCTTATAGCGAATATCTACTTAATGAATGGAATCAGCTTACTAAATTTCGAGATTTTACGTCTAATAGTTTAAAAAAGGAGTTAATTGCCTATAACGCCCCTTAATTCTCCACAACGCCACTTGGGGTCGATTTTCACAAAACCCATTCTGTAGGGGATCTGTACTTTATGAAAGGAATCCGCTTACCAAATTTCAAGACTGTACGTCTAATAGGTTAAAAATGGAAATAATTATGTATAACGCCCCTTAAGCGCCCTCAACGCCCCTTGGAGGTCGATTTTCGTAAAAATCATTATGTAGGGAATCTCTACTTTATGAAAGAAATCTGTGTACCAAGTTTCACGACTGTACATCTAATAGTTTAGTAATGGAAATAATTATCTATAACGCCCCTTAAACCCCCGTAACGCCCCTTGGGGTTCGAACTTTGCAAAATCCGTTCTTAGCTGACGTCTACTCCATGAAGGAAACCTACCTACCAAATTTCAAGTCTGTAGGTTTAATAGTTCCGGAGATATCGTGATTAGTCAGTGAGTCAGTGAGTGAGTGAGTGAGTCGCTTTTCTCCTTTATAAATATAGATTATATCGGTGTAATTTTTTTTCCCATTATGACAGAATGTACTTTGCTTGTTTTACTTTCAAAAAATTAATAATTTTTTGAAATAATCCTTTGTTTTCGACTTTTCAATATGCTCGCGCCCCCTTCTTGGGTTATCATGCCCCCCTACTGGGGCGCTGAACTATATAGAAGGCAAAACGAATAAAATTAAGTTATATAGTTCTTGTATAAATGCTTAGTTAAACAATGAAAGTAGCTTCAATGTTCAAATTGTAGGAATATTAGCCACTATAAGAATATATACAGTCGAACCTCCATATAACGATCCTCTATATTGCGAATTTTTCTATGCAGTGAACTTTTTCCTGGAACCAAGAACATTTCACGATTTTCTTCGTAAAATAACCTCTCTATAGCGAAGTGCATTTTCTATATAATGAACTTTTTCTTTTGTAAATCAATTTTTTTCTTACTACTTTTAAAGTATTTCTGGACATTTCAAGCTATTCTTTCACTTTTAACACATTTTGTGGTGGTCATAAATCTTGAGCTGGTTTTACCAGGGGCCTGACTCACCCTACAGAAAAAAAATTGCCGTAATTTTTCAAATAAAAAACTCAAATAAAATTAACAGATTTGATAAGTAACAAATTTATGGACGCACATGTGGTAATGTATGTTTATAATTTCTAGTTATAAATTAATGTATGTTTAAAATTACTTGTATGCTTTAAATTAGAAAGTGTCCATAAAATTCAGTAATTTTAATATAAAGTTATTTTCTTAATGTTGAAAATACAGTTTATACCTCGACATTCTTTTTTTCTTGTTTTCCTTGCAGTTTTTCTATTTTTTAAAAATTTTTGATGGGTAAGATATATAAAATAAATCGATGTTAATTTACAAAAATGTACGAATGATTACTTTTTTAATACATAGGGTTTGTGAATTTAAAACTTGTTTTATATGTGGTTTATTAAGTATATTGAAAGATGGGCCTCTATATAATGAATTTTCCATATAACGAAATTTTTGGGGATTTAGCGACTTCGTTATATAGAGATCCGACTGTATATATACAATGAAAATCGCTAAACACGAAACTGAAGGGTCTGAAATATTTGTTCGTGTTAAAAGAATTTCGTGTTAAAAAGGATAGTGCAAAAAAAACCCCATATATCAACAAATTTAAGCTTTTAAAGTTTATTTTAGTTAGATAGGTATGTATATATGCATATATGTAATAAAAATTAATGAGACAAAAACATTCAAATTTCTTAAAGAAATTTAATGCAAAATCTTCAAATTTTTTGAAAAATAAAACATTTATTGAGTTTTTTAGAAAATAATTTGATTTTTTTCTTTACAACGTTTTTTTAGCATTAACTTGTCAACAAATTGTTCGATATCATCCATTTGTTATTCATTACACCAGTGGCGCACACAGGAATTTTTCAAGGGGGGTCCGGGGTCGAAAGTTCACCCTCCTTGTATCATGCTCCTTTTGATTTTGTCGATTTTCAGGAACAAAACACAGTAAAAAACTAATTATTGATTAAATAACTAGCATTAATTAATAAAATTAATCATTAATAACAAATACTTAATTAAATTTTACGTACTATGTACTTAGAATTATAATCAATCGGAAAAAAATCAAGGGTTTGGGGGGGTCCGGACCCTAGGACCCCCCTTGTATGCACCACTGCATTACACCATTAAAATGTGAGTCTATATAACTGCGCATACTTTTCATGACGTTCCTCATTTTGGATGATGTGGGAACATCATCCGAACACACATTATTCATTTAATTTTCGTCGTCGGAATCTGCATCAATAATATTTTCTGATCTTTGAACAAACTTCAAAATATCTTTGTATGCCTTAATTGGGGCTGTACGTAGATTACCATCATCTACTGCAACGAATTCTTTTGATGATATAGTAAAACAGTCCAATAATACAGAAATTTTCTCAAACATTTCATTAAGTGTCGGCTTAATTTTAATATCCTCCCTCTCACAGAAGGGAAATCTTTTTGTCTGAAGTGATTTTCAATTCGTGTTAAGAGAAAAAAAATGCATGAAAATACATAGTACTTTTGTGGCGGATCTATACGCGTTCCTTCAATTAATCCTCTTGGGAAATCTTTGGGCTATCAATTCACGTTATTCACAACCAACCCTTCGGAAGAAGAGAATCATGATATTTAAATTAACTTTCTGTACATAGTCGAAGACTTCTAGCTTGAATAGAGAGTAGGAGAGGAGATATACTCGAATCATCTCAGATTACTACTGAAGGTATCATATTTGAATTATTGTGAATAAGAACTCCTTAGGAAGAAGTTTTAAAGTGACGATTGTTCACTGGGATTAAATCGGATGATAGGTTAGATCCATTGTTAAGGTAAGGATCAAGTTTGATAGTCTCCTAATCATTCACGTTTTACCGTCATTGTTCCTCTTTCGCTGTAAGCATTGAGACACTCTTTTATTATTAGTTGAAATTCTGTCTTTTCGTTATGTGATAAATAAATAGATTAATTGGATCATGTCGGGTGTTTCTTCCCTACCTCCCACACATCTAGGTGCCCGAAAGAGAGATGCGAGCTTCTCACACTTTGTGCGGACCGTTGTATTATTTTGTGTCAACCGATATTTCGTCTTAAGAGTTTTAACGTGAAATGTATTTCACTATATGTTGTTCAGCTTCATACTATGATATTCATATATTTATGCTACTAGAACAATTCGGAATAGATTTTTAACATTCTTATTTCTTATTTTCGAACATTTCTAAAAGAACTTGGAAATGATTCTTACGAGATTCTTTTAGAACAGAGACTCTGTATTGTGAATGAAACGTTTTTAAATACGATTTTCTTTTATTTTACTTAAGAAATTATTGGCTGAATTTTTTTGAGAATATAAATTTTAACTGCTCAGGCCCATTTTTTCACCTATATGATTTTTTTCAGACACATATTTATTGGATAGAATTATTTGAAAAAATTTCAATTGTTTGATTTCCTTAATTTTTGTTATAATTTAGTCGATTTGAATATCCTGTTTTGTGATTCTGTTTTAGTTAGGCATTATCTTCTGCAGGTCTAATTTTAAGCTGGGAATCATCCATTTCTTTCTTTTCTTCTTGCGTATGGGTGAATTCAGTTTTATATATTTCATTAATACTTTAATGAACTTGATTTCCTATCTGTTACTTTCCTTTTTTGTGTAATGTTGAGAATATTGTAATATGATTTCTATAATAAATGCTTCTCGCAAATAAATGAATATTTTCAGACTACAAATAAACAACACTATGCTTAGGAATAGAAAAAAATCATGGATTAAAAAATAAGCTATTCTTTCTTGAGCCAACAAACACCACAGCATAGAAAGCTATGTTTATTTATCATGCCAGATCTGCATTACAATGAAGAAAATCTGCTCTGTAATACACAATAAAAATCAACAAATGTTGTTTAAGGAATTACTATGAAAATTGTTTGCTTGGGAATAAATATTTTAATCACGTTTCGGTGAAGATAATTTTTTACATCTTCATTGAATGCTGACAGTCATTGTCAAATGAAAATTAACTTTTTTAAGTCTTCTCAAGAATTTTACCAGTTCTATTTTTACTTTCATATTAGCGTGGTAAAAAAACACGTTAAACTACATAAAATGCATTCGACTAAAATTAAAAATATTTTATGCTGTAATACTTTTTTTCACAATCAATTTTCTTTCACATTTCCTTTCTATCTTTCTTTACAGTGAATTTGCTTTTTGCTTAAGTTATTATGTGTAAATAAAAGTAAAAATATATTTACTTTTCAGTATACTCATCGATAATTCAGAAAACCGGTCTTTCTTTGACAAATATGGAAATATATTGTCAGTTCTGAAATTAACTCGAAAAGTTATGCAGATATTTTGATAAATGGTATAGAAGTTTTTAAAAATGCTATAGTTATTAGTCTCTGGGGCAACTTCTACATATATTATATAGGATTTAAAACAATATATTAAAAAATTACTAAAATTCAATTAAAATTTCTCAAATTTTTTAGTTAATTTGTATGCATGTATATATATAGACAATGATGCACACAAACCTCTCTTATAGGAGAGTAGGGTTACATACTAAAAAATGTGTAATCTCTGTGGTAAAAATTTAAAATTTGTTCGTTTATGGGGGAGTGAAACTTCAACTTCCCCTTCTAGAGATCGCTATGTTCTTATATATACACGCACGCATTTTAAAAAGATATTTCTTCATGCAAAATTTAAGAATTGATAGATAATTTTTCACAAAGAGTTTGTGTGAGGCTTTTTAAAAACCATTTCATAGGTTTTTCAACACCTTACACCTTTTGTGGGCCATTTATTTCTTTTTTGAATTTTTCACAGTTTTTTATGTTTTATTAACAATTAAACAATAGCATTTAAGGAAATATATTTTATTTTGCCGAATTTTATATTTACATTTAACTTTTAGGGGTGGGAAGCATACTTCCCATGGAACCATTCATTGTCAAAAAGAAAATTCAATTCAATGGTGATTATTTGCCATGAAAAGATGAGAAGCATGTTGCAACTCCCAAGAAATCATGTTCTGCACACATGTAGGGGGAACCTCTTTTCTTGTCCCTTTCTGTTACAACATCTATAGTTGGAAATCTTCTTTGGCATATGATTTCTCACACTGGCTGAGCGCACATCATCCGGAACTATATACTTTATTGCTTGGAAGCTAGCAGGACGTCCTCTCCTTTTTCTTGAGGAATATCCGTCTATTAGCTGACGAGCTTACGCTATGCGGAATGTTAGCAGATCTAAACTTCAGTTTCTTTTGTTCACTTGCCACAGTAAGAAACTAGATATGATGTCAAGGTCAATAAGAAAATAAAAGATACGATGCCACCAATTTGGTATCTTTCTTTTCTTTGATCGAAACGATCAACCCCTCCCATGACATCGTTACATACAGCGACAGCTTTTGGATAAGGTACTTCTTCTTTAGTGCCCTATTTTTTTTGTCCGATTTACAAATGCCATAATCACGGGATTATGCGCAGTAGCACAAAACTGAAGCAGAAATTAGTCTTACCATCGTTAGAATAGCAGGGCCAATATATTATAATGGATTTTGCGCTTTCCACAGGTGTATTTTGTAAGCTCATGTAGTTGGGAAGTAATCTTCCTAAGGCACAAGAAAGGATTAAATTAAGAATGAGTGAAGAACTTTTTTCTTCAAATAAAACAATGAAAATTATTTTTTTAAAAAAAATCTCGTTCTCTCTAATCACTCAATCGAATGATTCCAAGCGACTAATTCGAAAATCTCAATTATTCAAACTTCCTTCCAAATTCCTAATTAGAAGCAAAAATCAGAACTCTAGTCGTTTCTTTTCATTAACTTCATTCATCGGTGATATTTTTTCCCCCTTCTTTTATCCTCTGAATATCTCTCAATCCTCACTTAACAATTCCCATCCAGCCATCCATCCATCCAAACCGACACGAACCAGAAAAGACTCGTTATACTTTTCCTGTCCCCATTGTTTCATCCTTGCACTTTTTACTCGCGAGGAAAAACAGCGTTCCTTCAACCATTCCTTTCAACACCGACCTATTGTTTCCACAAAGTCGTCGTGATAAAAGCTCCCGTCGACTTCTAATTTTAGGTCTTGGCGAGGTTGGCGGCCATCGCTTGGCGGCACCTCGGCAACCCGAGAAATGAAAATCCGGCAAGCACGTTCTTAGATTATTAATTGCCTATAAATAGTCTGGTCGAGTCTCTCTGCCGAACGCATTAAAGGAGGAACGTTGAACGCACTCAACGCTTCATTTCGCGATGGGTTTTGTGTTCCAACTTTCACGAGTTGAGGTCCATGTTCTGCCTCCAGACGGAAATAGTTAACTTCCCCGGAGAATATTTTATAGATCGGAGATTTTCTCTCGGAATAATTTAACACTTTGAAGTCTTGTCCGTTGGCCAATGTTATCGAGAGCACGATACGTTGGAAGCATGGTAATACTGGAAATTTAAGTTTCAGAGATTTTTCTTTTCATTAGTAAGGGGATGTGATGTTAATTCCATGATAACCAAGTGTAAAATATGTTTCTTCGCTTTGTCTCCTATCTGTAATGCTAAACGGGATTTCAAATCATATAATATATATATATATATTTTAAAGTACGTGTATTTATAGAATATTTTCAAACTTTAATTCCTTAAGGGATCAATTTTCTTGACCAAAATGTTCCAAAAGAAGGCATTTTTTCTTATTGCATATTACTAAGCAGAATGCTTAAAAGAATGAGAAAATGGGAGAATTTTATTTTAATTTTCAGTTTTACACACTATTTTTTACTTTATAGCCGTGGAACACAAAAATCCCTCAATGTTTGCTTTTTATAATAACACTCTGCGGGCTATGAAGAATGTTTCATATATTTTAAAAGAATTTCTCAAATACTTACAAAAAAAAATTTCATGTTCGTACCTCTTTTTCAAACGATTGAAGATTTTATGTGCATGCATGTGTGTGCACATATATATACACACATACAATTTGAAGCTTGGTGTAATACTACATTGCAATAGGGACGGCGATAATATCGGCTTGTTTGGATTATCTTTCCATTTTCATTTCTTCTCAAGCAACAAATTGCCCATTGCCTTGCTAATCCCTGTTCTTTATTGAATATTTTCAAGAATCTGCCTTCAGTGAAAAATTCCCGCCTTCACCACAACGAAAATCCCGGATGAAAAGTATTTCACTACCATGGACAAACTGCAACTCCTAAAAACACTAGCACCAATAATATCACTATAAGAATGAAAAATATATACAAACCAAAGATAGAAAGAAAAAGATATCAGTGCCCGTACTGCGTACGAGCAAACTGGTTGTGGCTAACTTTCGGTAGCCAGTACGGTATACGGGTAAACCAGTTAAAGGGTTAAGGAAGCAGTATATTGCAAGGACATATGTGTTCGAATGTCAATAATTTATAAGGAAATTTTCCTTATTCATAGAGTTCCGTGGGGAAATATTGGGTGAAGGGGGAGGCATTGCATATTAAGATTTTAATACTAAAGTCTTCATGAAATGAGATGTGAAAATTTCTAGGGAGCAGTGACGTACACAGACATCTCTGATGGATGAGGTTACGTTCTAAAACACAAGTAGACGAAAACACCGAGGAATATTTTCTACGGTAAAAATTTAAAAAATGTTGGTATATGGGAAGGTTTCAATCCGCCCCCCCAACTTAACTCCCTTGTGTATGCTACTAGTAGAGAGATATACCAAATGTTTTTTTCTCAAAATCTGATTCAGGTTCACAAAGAAGTGATTCATTTGCAGTAAGAAGTTAAATGTGGAGTTGTTATGCTACCGAATTTAAATAAACTGCAGCACAGATGTAAGAGTTATTAGAATTTCAATATTCAAAATTTATTTACCTAAGCAAATTTATTTTATCAAGTAAATATTGCTGAACACTTGCTAGAATAAATAAATAATTCTCGGAAATGAAGCCTAATTGTAAAATTAACCTCCTTTAAATTTTCAGAATCCATTAAGGCCCATTTTATATTGTCAACCAAAAAAAATGCATTGATTGCTTTTATTGCAATAGATGATATACATATCAAATTATGAAATAATAATATTATTATTCAATTAAGTATACATATATGTTGTTGCACATGTGCAACACTATCATGTATCATGCAGGGGCGTAGCTACCGCCGTATCAGGCGTATCAATGATACGAGGCCCTCAAGCTACATGGGCCCCAACATACAATATTACTATAATAGGACTTTCTTTTCAATTAAAGGGCTCCGAAGAAGTTTTGATACTGGGCCCAGTGAGAACTAGGTACGCCAGTGGTATCATGTATAAATTACATCAAATCATTTATTCAATGTAAACATGAGAAAAATAATTCATTCTCTGAAAATAAGTCACAATGCAAAGATTAAAACTCAATATATTGGGTAAAGATGTGTTTTGAAATACACATTGATGTAAGTATATCTTTTTGTAATATACATTTGCTTTTTATCGTTTTCGCTTGTTAAAATAAAGTTGTACTTTTCCATTTATGTTGTCTTAATGGTCTATGATTTTCAGTTATTAATTTATTTTTTTTTGTATTTGGAAGAAATTTTTAGGGGTGTTACTTCTAAGAAATTTTTTAGAACAACTCTAATTTTTTGTATTCCTGTTTGTGCGCTGGATATTACAGTACCTCCAAAAAATTTTAAGATAACCCTGAAGTATAGAAAGAAATACACAGGGATAAATTATTAAAAAAAATTATGCATCCATACAAGACACAGACAAACCTTTTATATGTATTTTATATGACCTCCTAAAGATATATTTCGTGTATTTCAACACACATTAAATGGAGTGCGTCATGACCGATGCACATTTACATTTCATTGCAAGACTTTTAATAAAGAAAATCTGCTCGATACACGTATCCTCTAATGGGAGAAGAATTTGATGTGTTTAATTAAGAAACTATGGCTATATAATAGATGTCTTAATGGAATACAAAACATATGAAATCGCGCGCGCGAATGTAATCAAAGGAAAAACGAAAGTTCTTTTGTGTAAAAGTCTTTTACGATCAGTATGCGTGTGAAATTTGGTCAATACCTCGAACAGACGAGAACATGATAATTATCTACGAAAGGAAGTTTTTTAGAATTATTTTTTTAGAAATTAAAAAAAAAATGGCACGTGGTGAAGAAGATAAAATTTAGAACTCCATCATTCATATAAAGAATCTGGCATCGTTAACATCATCAAAGTGCAGCGAAATAAATGGGCAGGCCACGCTGTCAAAATGGACAAAGACCGCACTACTGAAGAAGTCTTCAATACCTAACTAATTGACACACGGAGAAAATGCAGGCCAAATCTAAGATGGATTGATGGCCTAGAAAAAGCCCTCATAGCTTTGAGAACTAAAAATTGGAGTATGAAAAAAGCTGGCCTGGAAAAGGCTTCTTGAGAAGACCAAGGTTCTCCCTGAGCCACTGAGGAAGAAAAGGATTAAGAAACAAATTAAATTGGGTGATAAAAGCTTTTTATATTAGAAGCTCAGATGTTTGTGATTTGACTTGATAATTTTTTTAACGTTTCACTTTAAAGCAACGCTAGAGCTGTTGGTGGCATAATTTTGAACTATGGGCGAAGGCCGATATTTCAGCTGGCACCTCACCTTCGAATTCCACCCTACCTCAATGTGAGGACTTAAAACTACGATTAATTTAACGTGCCTCAAATTTTCTCCAAGATACATCTTCAGTGGCACCAAGATTCAAATCTACGATTCAACAGCCCAAATGTTTTTGAGATATAATATTAGTTAAGAATTCCAAACATGTTTATGTTTACATTGACATGCATTGTAAGCTACCTGGAAATAAACTTTCTCTTTTAAAAATTAGTCTCTTCCTACTTTTTTAAATTTAATTTTAATATCTTTTTCTCCCCTGGAAATACGTCAACTATAGTTAAAAGAATATATATATATATATATATATATATATATATATATATATATATATATATATATATATGAAAGAAATTTATATAATACATCAAAAACAAGAAAAAATAGATAATGAACATAACAAGAAATAACGTAATAAAAATATAAAAGCAAAACATGAAGACCAAATTTATAGAAAAATACAAAAAATGAGCTACAAAAAAATACCTAGCGAGTCAGAAAGCAATTTCGGACTTAGGACTGAATAAGTGGGGTTAAACCAGTTTGAAGGCGCCAACCTTCCCCCTTTGCAACTCGGTAGGAAAAACCAAATAAAATAAACGAAAATTCAATGTATGTAAAAACTCACAGAAAGTATGATAAAACCACTGAGACTACTATTCTGCAACAAATTCTAAAATCTTAAAGCAGAAAATTCCTAAAACAATTACATAAGAAAAGTATTTTTCAAAAAAGAATTTTACAAATTTTTTTACTCACAGAGTTTTTTCCAAGAGAGTAAGAGTCTTGAAATTAATGGAAGGCTATTATTCACACACCGAGTTGAAAAAACAAACGCATCTTTTAAACTATCTTTTAAACTAGCCAGCAAAGATATAGATGCCAAGAGAGATGGCAGTCAAATTTGGAAGGCTATGAATTGGTTGGTTGTAAAAAAAGTAAATTTTCTAGGCTCTAATTTGGTTGTTTGTCAAAAATGTGTAATATGTTCAAGATGTGTGTGCAAAAGATGTAAACTGTGAAAAGAGTGTTATAATATAATCTTCACAACAAGACCGCTAACATGCTGACTTTGAAATCTTATTGTTGTGTGGTGGATATGGAATTAGAAGTAGCAAGACGATTAATATATTTGTGATGAATATAAGTAAGTTCTTAAGAAGTTAAGAGGATATTCATGATCTAAACAACATTGAAATTTTTTTTTTGATATTGTTGAATTTATCTATTTTGTGGGTAGTTATATATATATATATATATATATAAGTTATCATTTCTAAATAAAAAATTCAAAACAATATTTCTGTAAATTGATAAATGCAAATTACTATTCCATACAGGAATTTTAATTACATTGAACTTAAAAGAATCTCTTTTGTGAAAAATGTTACTGACTACATTATTGTTAATAAAATGCAAGTCTAAATCCAAGAATTCTACCATATTAGGGATAAAAAGTTAGTTTTAAAGAGGCTGAGATAGTCAGGATAGAACGTAATATTTGGTTTGTATTCACTATATATATATATATTTGTATGTGGATTGTATTTTGACAATTATTTATTTCAAGTAATTTTTATACTCTTAATATTGAGATACCTATTCAAAAATATGTCGGTTTCCATTAATAAATTTCCTTTTTTTTGACATTTCATTTGAGGATAAATAATTCTTCAAGAGAAAAGCTTGGTTCAGATATTGTTTTCACTTCATTTCATTTTTAGTATAAATAAACTTAATTTGATCTTTGGAATATTTAAGTGAGAAATTGTAGAAAAGAACATATATTCGAGTTTTTATGGTTTGCTTGTTCTATTTTTAAAAAAATATTAAGCTTTTTTTAAATCTTAATAAGCTAATAATATAATTAAAGATATAGTTGAGATTTTTTAAAATTAAAATTATTTATACACACCTGTGGCGCATACAGAAATTTTTCAAGGAATCGAAAGTCCACCATTCTCTTATTATACTCCAATACACAGCTCTACATATTCTTTTGTTTTTGTCAATTTTGGAGGACAAAAAACAGTAAAAAATTAATTATTGAATAAATAATTAGCATTTATTAATAAAATTAATTTTGATAATAACAAATACTTAATAAAATTTTATGTACTATATACATAGGATTATAATCAATCGAAAAAAGAATCAAGGGTTATGGGGGGGTCCGAACGCTGGGAACCCTCCCTCCCTCCCTTGTATGCGTCACTGATGCACACTTTTAAATTATATTACTGTAGTTTATTTTATGTATTCTCAAGTAGGATACTTTATGAATCCACATTTTTCAACATGTATTGCGATTTTTTCCCCCTTTCCTTTTTCTTTTCTTTTTTTTGAATGACGGCAAATTTTAGTTCTTCATATCTTAGCTGGACTTTCATTCGTGATTTCGAAATCTGAGTTGAATTTTCCTTCGGAAATCTGTTGAATGTACCTTTTTATCTTTGTACTTATCTCACCTGAGGGCATCCAAACATAGCTCTTATCATTGATTGAACCTAAGCCTAAGACACAATATTTGTAGTTCCATTCGAGCTTTCGTGTTGCAAATCTATAATTAAAAATGTCAAAAATGTAAACGATGTTGATCCCTATAACTAGATATTCTTCTCCGGAAAATATTTGCTACCAACATTTGTCCGTGGTAGCCTACTGGCCACGGTTATGAATTCGTGGCTAGGGTTGTCGATTTGCGGTTTCGAACCTTGAAGTCATCTCGTGGAGTAGAGGGTGTGACGTATGAGAAAATTAATAGTTGCGTGAGAGTTAAGGAATTAAATAATTGGTTTATTTCGTCACAGTTATTAATTGCAGTATATACATTTTCATTAAAAGTTATTCAAAAAATTGGATATTTTAAAAGAGTTTAGAATATGATATTTGTGTGGGAGGAAGCCACACGACCATTTTCTTCGGTGTTTTTCAACGAACTCCCTTTCTGCCCTCTCCGAGCTTTGATACAAGAGCATGATACAAGAATGGTGAACTTGGTGACCCCCTTGAAAAATTCCTCTGTGCGCCACTGTTGTGAAAGTTTGGAGAATGGTGGCGCCATTTGACCGCGGTTCAAAATTACGCGGTCCGTCGCCAATAGCAGGAAAAAGGGAATGAGACTTAATTTGCTGATTCATTGATGAAAATAATATCTTTAAAACACAGTTCAAAAGATGATCTTCTGATTCCATGAATAGTTCTTTCCTTCAGCAGTGACTGAGGGAAAAGTTTTAATCTCCGTGGACTAACATTACTATTGCTGGAAGGAGAAGTTTGTTGGCTCGTTTTTGGGTTTCTTGCACTTCCCTTACTTTATACCGTTGCTTGAAAACTAAAATTTCTTCTCCTTTGTTTAGGAGGGATGATAAATTTTCAAGGAAAATTCACCCAGGAGAAGACTCATTTTATTTAATCATATTATCTATATCTCCCCCCTAAAAAGTGAAATTAAATGAAAACATCATAATAGATTCGAACTAATTTCACGACGAAAGTACTTTAAGTTAGCTTAATTGTTAAGACTTGGTCCACAGATAAACTTGGAATTAAGTCCCATTTTCAATAAGAGATGTACTTTTATGATTTAAATGTTATAGAAGTGTCTGTGTGAACATAACAAAAATGCTTTTCGTAATATTCAAAGTGAATTTGATTACTATACTGTATAATCAGTGGCACGCACAGGAATTTTTCAAGGGGGGGGGGGCCGGGATCGAAAGTTCACCATTCTTGTATCATGCTCCGTTTGATTTTGTCGATTTTCGGGAACGAAACACAGTAAAAAACTAGTTTTTGAATAAATTATTAGCATTAATTAATAAAATTAATCATTAATATTAATAGCAAGTAATTAATTAAATTTTACGTACTATATACTTAGAATTATAATCAATCGGAAAAAAAATCAAGGGCTTTGGGGGTCCGGACCCAGGACCCCCCCCCCCTTTGTGTGCGCCACTGTCTATAATAATTATATATAATAGGCCGTTAATAGTATACTCAGATTCATTAAATTAGTCGTTGATTTTTGTCATTAGTTCAACTTTGTTAGATATAATTTAGGCTATCAGTAGACATGAAATTATCTATAATATGTACAATTATCAATCTATGTAAAAAAAAAAATTCTTACAATAAATTTATTTGTTATACTACGCAAGGAAAAGTCATGGTAGCCAAGTGGTCGTGGTTGTAAGCTCAGAGTCGTCGATATTTTAAAGCCCTTCATACGAGTCAATTTGTGCCCACGTAACAGAAAGAGCAGACAGTCAGGAGTTAGTTTCGAAAATAAATCATCTAGGTCCTTTCACACGTAGTCAACTGACATTCCCTGATGTGTCTCACTCCCTAAAGCTCCTAAAAACCGAGTTCTACTCCCCTTTAGTTGATTCAACTAAAAGGATACTGTGGCAGCGACGCTCTTCACACGCGGCTACTTGTGTACTGAAAGTGGAGAAAACTTTTCATTACTTCTTCATTGCACTCTTTCCTGCCAACTTTGTGTCTGTGTTTGAATGGAATTTTCTCCCTTCTTCAAATTAATAAGAGGAGTGGTGCCAGAAAACGAGTTGACTGCAATAAATTTACCTCGTGTGAAACCGACCTAAGTCAATTCACGAGTTTTAACTTCGATTCCACTAAAGATTCCTTTTGTAGAGAGGTCCATGTATGTAAAATTTGTAAGGACTCACACGTCGCAAATATTTTTCCGTTGACTGGTAGCTCTAGTGCCGCTATCTCCCCCCCAGCCACCGAAAGTCCACCATTTTGGTATCATGCTCCAATACGCCACCCAACATATTTTTTTTGATTTTGTAGATTTTCAGGAATAGAAACAATACAAAATTAATTGTCGAATAAATAATTAGCATTAATTTATAAAATTAATTTTATTAATAACAAATATATAATTAAATTTTACGTAATATATATATATATATATATATATATATATATATATATATATATATATACAGGATTAAAACCAATCGAAAAAAAATTAAAGGCTATGGAGGGGTGTCCAGACTTTTAGGACCGCCCTCCCCTTGTGTGCGCCACTGTCTTGTTCAAATTTTCAATCGTTAATAAAATACTTTCTATTCATCCATTCCAGCTCAAATACATTTTTTTAAAAATTGCAGTGAGTGGCACTTGACGTTATTACAGTTTTTTCAAATATTAATTTATTCATTAAATTAAAAAATGAATAAATAGTAACAAACAAAAATAATAGTTCAAGAGCATATATAGAAAGGAAAATCGTTTGCTGTGTCCCTGTATGCAATGGATAGAGCGTTGGAATTCTTATCCTAAGATCATGGGTTCGAATCCCACCTAGGATGGCCTAATTTCTGAGGAGATTTCTTTTTTACTATACTATCTTATTAGAATAATTAAATTTAATTAATGAATAAATAGTAACAAAAAGAAATAATCCAACACCCTATACAGAAAGGAAAATGGAAAATCGGTTACCATTTTGTCAGTTAATATAGCTATTCTGTCATATGTATATACATATTTATATTAATAAAAAGTAACTAAAATAAAAATTTTCTTTGTTGACCTAAATAGGAGTTGACTTATTTTTTTTTATATTACTTGTTTATGAAAACAATAGCTTCCCCACTGTATCTCCTCTGTTTAGTAACATGTCTCTCCCAATAATGCGACACGTTTCGGAAAAACAGCCACCATTAGAGATGCGAGTCAATTTGTGGGAGGTCCCCTGCGCGTTTGTTTCTCCCCATTTCCTTTCCGATATCGCTGAGAACAATGCTCTTTTTGGCGGAGAGGTCTCGGTCCCATTGTTTCCCCTCTCTCGAGTGCGGGCGTGTTCCGCGATAAGGATCCGGCCGCTATCGGACCACGCACACAGTCGTCCCTCGCCAAAAGGACATCACTCGCCAATCTCGAGCTTTTAAAGAGGTGAAAGTGATAGATTGTCACGACGGAGTTCTCATCATCAAATGTATTTGATAATTTGGAAGAATTTCTGTCAAGTGCGTCGTGAGCGAGTTTTAAAATTATTCTTATTTGGAAGCGCTTTTTTATTCCGTCTAGTCGATGAACGGGGATTGTTTTTGGTTTTAAATATTGAAAAAATGCATTTGTATTTGAAGCCTATATATTTTAAACTATAAAATTCTTATTCCAATTTCTCTGAGTACTAAACGAAAGATTTTCACATAAAAGACTGAATTATAGAACAAATTATAAGCGACTCTTAGAAAGTAAGTTTAGCAATTTTTTTTTCACTCGGACTTTTTATTGCTAAGAAAAATTACGCATGGCATCATGGACTACATACTTAATACTATTTTTTGCCATTAACGTCACTGACATGGAGACCTTTGTCGTAGAGTCAGTGACGTCTTAAGGCTTCTTGAGGCCCTGGGCCCCTATGCAAGAGTAGGTCCCACCAGCTACCCTTACAAGTGTACAGTATAGCATACGTTGTCAAATACTTGTACAAATGGTAACACATAGCAAATAAATGTTCATGACCTATAATCTTTCTAAATCTGTCACAATCTGATTCGATCTGAGCCTAGACACAAACGATGACCATAACATAATTGTACAGTTTAGTCACTGTTGCCAGTTGGACCACTCAGTAAAACTCGACGCCTTGCGGTACAAGGAATTGTCGAACAGCCTGCAATGTTGATTTCAATCGTGGATGTGAATTGACGTTTACTTCGACTTTCATCCTCCTCACTTTGTCTTCCTTTATTGAACATGTAACACCAACGACAAATCATTTGACCAGATTTGACTTCTTGATCGCACATGGTCTGTAGGCGTTCATGGATGACGGACACACTAGTCACGCGTGTTAATTTGTCCCGGATAACTTAACGCACTTCCAATGGCGTTGTCAGCACACGCCCGTTTGCCATCCTAATGTGTTGTGACGTTTTAGAAAAATAATAGTAGCGTATATTTGGTATAAATATTTGGTTTAGATACGTCACAGCTATTAATTACAGAAAAACATTAAAGTTATTACAATGATTGGTTAGCTCATTAGAGTTTAGAATTGGATGTTTGTGACTGAGGAGATTATACACACATCCGTCCTGTTCGACGTTTTTCAATTGATTGGCCGTGGCGATGACCAAAGACAAAACCTCGCAATATTTTAAGGGGACACAGAAATGCGGTTATCCTATCCACAAAAAGAAGCCGACTTTTAAGCTGTATGACGCGGAAACGTTACAATGTACTCGAATATCCACGGCCACTCTTCTTCGATTCTTCTCTCTTCTTCGATGTTTTACGTGAGTGTTTTTCCTCTCACGTTGACCCTCCTTCCATCGTTGAAATAGTTACGGATGAGGTGTTTGTTTCACCTGGTGAAGTTGACGAAATTTATTTTCGCAACGTCCGCCGTAAGATTACTTGGAGATGAAAACTAGATATATATGGAGCAAGGGCGTAGCTACTGCCGCATCAGCCGTATCAATGATACGGGGCCCCCAAGCTTCAGGGGCCTCAACATACTTAAGCAAAATATCCTAAACCTTAAAGGGGCTTCAAAAAAGGGCCCCCTAAGAAATTTTGATACCGAGTCTACTGGGGACTATCTACGCCAGTGGTATTGAGAGAGCTTAAAATTCAAATTTAAATTAGAAATATGGAAAACCCGAAATTATTCAATGCAGAGATGCATTTCCCTTTATGTTTTATGCATATACTCATTAAGGTAGTGGGTAGAACGTTTGTTGTTGTTTTTTAAATCGTCAGCTATCATGATCTCTCTCAAAGTTGATGATTCATTAGACATCTCACTTTTGGAATCATGAGTTTCAGCTAGTCTGCGCGGTCAGGAAGATGTTTTCCTTATTTCTCATCACAATTGTTCACGTTTTATTTACAAATTGTTCTAGTCAGGGACGTCTTAAGACTTCTTGAGGCCCTGGGCACCTACACAAATGTAGGCCCCACCTATGACCCTCAAAAGTAGACACTACACAGCATGCGTTGTGAAATACTAGTACAAACAATAGCCCGAAACAAATAAATGTGCAGGACTTACAATCGCTCAAAACCGGCTCCACCGACTGCCGCTTTTTGACTGCCTGAGTAATGATGGTGTATGGTGTTAGGCCTAAGCCTTACGTGGACGATAGTCATCACGTCTAGCCAATTGACATATTTGTTGAAATTCCCAGTTTTTCAGAGAATACAGCCGGAAATATCATTTGACCGTAGAAATTATTCGAATTATGATCTTATTAAGGTTGAGTTGAGAAAGAGAAGAGGTTCCTATTGCGGTCGAGGCCCTATTCCCGGGTCCAGTTGCCCATGCTTTAAGATAGGGGTGTCCAGCTCAAATGACCTTGTGAGCCACTTCGGAAAAATATTATAATCTCGCGGGCTGCACATAAAAATATGTACCTTTATATCAGATTTGGAAACAAAAAAACATTTATTGGAGTGAAAATTTAAAACAGAATGAATTATTATTATTGTTTTCATTATTTTTCATGTATACAAACATAGATGATATAATAATGTTTATTTAATATAATAATACAATGATCAAATAATGTTTAAAATATTACAGTGTGTGTGTGTTGCCATTTTCTTGAAAATTACCCTGTTCCTATTGAATTGATCTTTCGTTACTCATTGTTGAAATTTGATAGTGCTGTCATTCGCAAACGATTAAGTATACATTGCCCTTTATCTTAACAGTCCTGAATATTTTTTTTAAACTTTAAAAAACATCTCTGATTGCCTCTTGCTTTTTGGGCACTCCAAACAGAAAAGGAGGAGAAATGAAAGTCACACTCACAGAGAATCATGTACCATCCATAGTAAAGGATATGCAAAATGCAATTCGAAAGTAATTAAATAAGTAATTTACTATAGTAAAATCAAATGTAACTGATAAAATATAATTCTATTTTAATCTAAAGGACATTTCTATTATCAAATGAATTTATTTTTAAACACACACACACACACAAGAAAAGGTAACAGGCAAATACATTGTATATATATATATATATATATATATATATATATATATATATATATATATATATATATATATATATGAATGATCACTCAAATAAATTTCAAAATGAAAAAAACTTTAAAAATCTGATATTTAAAATTTTTTTTTAAAGAGTCGGTGGGCCGCAACTTATGTACTGACGGGCCGCATGTTGCATTAAGACATCCCTGGTTCTAATACATTAACGTATGAGACAACGTAACAATTTGAGAATCTCAAGCGTATGGAAAATAAAAGTAAGACCAACATATTAATGGCAAGTTTTACAGTATTTTTTTGTTTGAAGTTACGCATTATAATTAAATTCATAAAAACTAAATTGGCTCCACTTGCAAAATTTTTTTGTCTAAATCAAATTAGAAATTTTTTATTTCTTTCTCACAATCTAAAATTTTTTTTCCCATTCCCTCCATTCCCCCCTCCCCCCAAAAAAAGTTTTTTGAATTCAATCTATGCATATTAATATATGCACGGGGATTTTATAATTGTTTTCAATAAAAAAAAATCTATGCATATTTTTAGCATTTTTATCGCAATTGTTTACTTTTCTCCTTCAAACTGTGCATTGCTCTTTAATGCATGGACAATAATTTGAGAATCTCAAGTATACAGAAAATAAAAATAAGAGGCCAGCATATTTAAATCAAGTTTTACATTATTTTTTTAAAAAAATTCTGTTTATTTCTTGAAGTTCCGCATTATATTTAAAATTTGAAAAATTAAGCTAGCTTCCTTTTTAAAAGGATTTTCCTCTTTGTCTAACAAACTAAATTTTTTTATTCCTTTTAATTTAAATTGTTTTTTTTTTCCATTTTCAAAAAATTGCTTCAATTCATCTATAAATTTTTCAAGACCATCCCAATTATTGCTATCCTCATATTATTAAAAGAAGTTATACATACATAGAAAAGTTTCAAACAAGCAAACAAGGATAATAATTAATTTCAGTTTTTTAAAAAAAACTGCGAAATTTTTTTATATTTTTAAATAATTTCTAATTATAATTTCGGAATTTTTTTTCTACATCAGGAAATATACCGTTTTCTTAAAATAATTTACCCCACTTGCTTCTATTTGTACCTAACATTAAAAAAATACAGTCGAACCTTCATATAACGAACTGTGATGTTTGAGATAAATAACGGTAGCATGATATTGATCAATTTAAACACTTAGTTTATTTACGTCACAGCTATTATTTACATATTATGCACTGAAGTTATTAAACTTGTTAAAAGATTATTAGAGTTCAAATAATGTGGTTTGTGAGAGAGGAGTTTTTTCGGGCTCCGCTCACTTCGATGGTTTAAACATCTCTCCTCTCTCTGCTCCGGGGATCCGCGGTCAGCCTCTAAGCATTCAGTTACATTCCAAAAGGATCCCTCGTTTGTCAAAGGTTACGTGGGAGGTCCCGCGCGGGAACACGCAATAACTTTCAAAATGCACGTGTGATGATTATCTCCACAAAGAAGCCGATTCACAGCTGGGAAGCGGCAAACGTTACACGAAAACTACATTTTATGAATTTCTCTAAATTGCGAATTTTTCCTGGAACCAACAACATTTTAATATTTTCTTTGTAAAATAACCTCCAAACAGCGAAGAGCATTTTCTATATAACTAACCTTTTCTCTTATATAATTCTATTTTTTTTCTCTCCCTATTTTCAAAATATTTCAGAACATTTTCTCTGTTCTAGCACATTTTATGGTAATCAATGATTTTGAACTGGTACTAGGTGCCTAACTCCCCTAGAACAATGAAATGGCCACATTTTTTTAAACAAATAAAACTAATAGATTTTTTGAGTAATTAAATTTAAGGGCGCATGTGGTAGTGTATGCTTAATATTATTGGTTATGAAACAACGTAAGTTTAAAGTTTCTCATAGGAATAAAATTAGTAAATGTCGTTAAAAAATTCATTAGTTTTATTATAAAATTATTTTTTTCAAGTTGAAAATACAGTGTATTACTGGACAATGTCCTTTTTTCCCCTTGTTTTCTCTCTCTCTCTCTCTCATTGAGCCTTTTTTATGGGTAAGATATATAAAATGAATGGATATCAACTTTCAAAAAAAGTGTAATTACTTTTTTAAACAATATATAGCGTTAATTAATTTAAAATTTTGTTTTATGTGGTTTTTAAAATATATTAAAAGATGAATCTCTGTTCAACGAATTTTCCATAACGAACTTTATTTCGAGATTTAGCGATTTCGTTAAACAGAGGCCCGACTGTAATTAAAAAAAACAACCTAATATGTTTCACAGCTTGGGATAGTTTCACATTACACCTTTCGACACATTTGCTTACCAATTTGACAGATAAGAATTTCAGTAAACATCATAATCGATGGCTTATTACAGAGGCGAAATTTTTTTTTTCGATTTACAAACACTTTTTTCTTTTCGTTAACAATCGTGACTGTTGATAAATGTGGGAGAATCCAGGGTCATTAGCTTCTGCAGCAGAATCGTGACAATGGATTTGATTGATGGGGTATCGCTATCCTTTCGACTCCTATTTCCCCACGTTCACATTCCTGATGCTACTCCAAGTGGGATAGAAGAATCAGATAGGCCGATGTTGACAAAAAATACACCGATTCAGGACATTAAGAGAGTGCTTTTATTAAATAAAGTGTTTTTTAAGCAAAGAAAGTGGAACAACCAGTTTTTTCTATTCGCTTTATGCAGAATTTAGATGGAAATAACGATGAATAATTAAGAGAATTGTTGTGATGATTAAAAGCTTGTCTTTGTGGTTGGAGGAGTAAAAAAAAAAAAAACAATAAACGTACGTGGAGCATTTCGTTTTTATTTCTGTAGTATGTTTGCAATCAGTGGCACACATAGGAATTTTTCAAGTGTGTGTGGGGGGGAGAGGGTACAGGTCCGAAAGTCCACCATTCTCGTATCATGCTTCAATACGCCGCCAACATATTCCTTAAATCAGTTAAAAATTAATTATTGAATAAATAATTAGCATTAATTAATAAAATTACTTACCAAAGAAATAAAATGAATTTGACTTGGTGACACCCTCCTGCTCACCACTGGTACGCAGCTAAGAGTCCTGGCCTATCTATACAGTGCAGGAGTTCCAGGACTCATCAGACGGCCTTGGCGTGCTTTAGAAGCGGTCACCTGCGTAGTATGACTTTTGTGCAGGGGGTAAAGTCTTTCTTTACCTGTCCCTGCTTCTCCTGCTCATCTTCTGAACTGCTGGGGCATTTCCCTGCGGTAGTTGTATGAAGAGCAAGACCAGGTGTGTGACACTATTACGCGGAAAGGTCCAATGGACTTTTCGGACTTTCCTGCTCCAAGGGCATTGGAAGCAACAACAACACTTATTAATAATAAATACTTAATTAAATTTTAAGTACTACATACATAGGATTATAATCAATCGAAAAAAATCAAGGTCCATGGGGTCCGAGCCCGGACAACCCCACCTATTATGTTAGCCACTGATTGTAATAATGGTCTACACCAGTGTTCCGCAACCTTTTTATTGCTGTGGACCGGTCAATGTTTGATAATTTTACCGCGGCCCGCTGTGGGTAGGACACGTTGATTGTTTATATCGTAGATTGTTTTGATTTTACAATTTTAATTTAGTTATATTTAAATATGCCTTCTGAATAAATTACAGTTCCACCAAAAATGAATAAAAGTAATTTAACGTGGATTATAAAGTGATTTCCGTGGAAAGTTGCGCAAATCCGAGAGAAATGCACTACTTTAAATAAAATTGCAATAGTTTAATGTTCTTTAGGCGGCCAGGCACCGTTTGATCCATGGACTGGGGGTTGCGGATCACTGGTCTACACTTTGTACTCTTTAACTCGAGTTTTTATCCAGCCAGCCAAATTGATACTACAAATTATGCTAGAACAATGCCTCAAGACAAGAGAACATCACGAATGAAGAGTAAAAAAATTATTATTAAGTTAGATATTATAGAGCAGAGGTTCCCAAATTTTTTGTCTCATAGATCCCTTGCCATGTTTTTCGGTTTTGGGTAGACCACTGCTTATCTAATACTGAATTATTGCAAATTTATCATCCTAATTGTCTTTTGACAGCTGGTCTCGAGCCTTTTACTTTTAAAAGTTTACATTTTTGTAGAGAAGTATGCTTTTATACATAAAACTTAAGACATCCGACTACGTTCGGAACCGTGATTTTGCAAAGCGCATAAATGGATAATTTTCATGATATTTAGTGTCACTTAGATTAAAATACATGCATAAAATTGTTTTAAGGACATTTTGGCAATTTTTTTTAAATTTAAATATAATATTTTGGTAAAAAATTAACTTAGAATAATCTTTTTTCCAAATGTTCTCCTTTTGGGAAAAATGCCTCTATTATAATAATTTTTTGCCTATAAATAGCTCAGAACTCTCTACAGAGGCTCAACTAGAACTTTTGAAATATATAACTTAGAAGTTGGTTTATTCATATTTTACGGCAACAGAGGGGAGCAATTTTAAGAAAAAAACGCCAATAATTATTTCAATGGTGGTAACTCTGAAAATAATGTGAATTTTTCAAAAATTCTAGTTGAGCCTCTGTAGAGAGATCTGAGCTATTTATAGGCAAAAAATTATTATAATAGAAGCATTTTTCACAAAAGGAGAACATTTGGAGAAAATATTAATCTAAATTAATTTTTAGCCAAAATATTATATTTAAATAAATTTTTTTGTCAAAATTTCCTTAAAAAAATTTTATGCATGTATTCTAATCTCAGTGACACTAAATATCATGGAAATTATCCATTTATGCAGTTTTAAAATCACGGTTCGGAACGTATTCGGGTACCTTAAGAAACACATGTTAGTTAAATTAAAATTTCATTAAAACATAAAATAACGGAGCAACAAACCAAGGCTTTTAATGGGAGATATGAATCTGGTGCTTCAATAACAAATTTTCAACATTTGGTAACAGCAATCTCGTCAGATTTAAACCTCGGTTAGTAGTGACCAGTCTTGTTTCTTTCTCTTTTTTTCTTTTTAGTTTTGGAAATTGGAAATCACTTTGAAACTGTTCCTCGCTAGGAAAAGCAATAAAAAAACTTTCTCACGATACTCCATAACTCGGGATAAATAATAAGTAGGTCTTTTTAAAGCCCAAATTGCTCATATCCATTTTTAAACTTTACTTTAAAGATATCCTTTAGTGCCAATTCCGATCAGTTTCTCTTGTAATATGACTTTTTTCTTTCAATATGATCACAAAAGAATTAATTGCTTACTGTGGTATTGCCATTGTTAAAGTATTCTCAAACCTAATTTCGAAATCTGAATAGAGGCTATTCAAATGTTGAATATTGGTTGGAACATCATCTTCAGGCAGATAGTCAGTTGACAAACTGGGAAACTTCGAGGTGTTGCTGAATGAGGATCCTTGTTCAATTCGTTCTATTAGCTCACGCTCTCTATTTATTTGTTTATTTATCTTGGTGGAATTTTCAATCGTTAATAAAATACATTTTAAAGCGCTCAACTGAGCTGAAATTTTATATACATGATTATTTTGGATGACAATGCAATAATTTAATCATAATTAATAAAAGTTAATTGATTAAAGCTAATTATTTAAAGAATTACAAATACAGCCACGTTGGCGACTTAGCGACCCTTTTGGCGACTTGTGTCAAAACTTGAAAAGGTTTTTTTTTTCTCTCGTTTTAAAGCATTCAGTTGAACTGAAATTTTATATACACGATTGTTTTGGATGATAATACGATACTTTAATGGTAATTAATAAAAATTAATTACCACTTAATATTGTGATTCTGTGCTATGTATACACATATTTATATTAATTGTAACTATTTAATAAAAAGTAGTTAAAATAAAATTTTTCTTTGTTGATCTAAGTAGGGATTGACTTAAAATTTTTTTTTATATTTCTTTTTTGTTTTAATATAATTTATGCTGTCACCTTGTAACTACAAATAAACCTCATTAAATTTAGTAAATAAATCTGTTAAATAGGTAAATAGTATTTTAACATTAAACTTCAAAGCATTTGTTTTATTGCTATATTGCATAAAAATATAGTTGTAAGGATCTACTGCCTGCACCTGGCAACAGGTCGAACGAGACACACGATATAGAGAGAAGGACCTGGCAACGAGAGGAGAGAAGTAGGAACGAGGAGAAAAAGGAAAGCGGTGGCGAAAAAAAGGTGGTCGGAAAAAGAAGATACGGCTGGACGATGTATTGTAATCTGGTAGCATCTTAATATATTCTTTATTTTAAGAAATGTCCCATAGAAGGTTTGGAATTAAAAAAGAGGGACAAAATCCTGACTGCAATTATTTTCTTTTCCCAATTCGAACACGATCCGAAAAGAACCCACAAGTTTACACTGGTGTCAGAAGTGCGATTGCGATGGAGCAATGTTAATCAGAAGTTAAATGAACAAAATATTTCAAATTGATCGGTGTTCGTACTACATAATTGTGAACAAGGTTCTAGTGGACATTCAGTTTGAAAGAAAATTTTTGAGAAGGAAATGGAATCCTGCGGTGTATTTTCAAGTTGATGACCACGTGGATCCCGGGAATTCTCTTGCAGCAGTTTCAAGTGAAAAATCATGATCTTCATACAGAAATTTGCTATCACCTGCCGAGTTGGGCTATGGAATAAACAGATGCCGTATTTTTCTTCAGTTTCTGATGAAGGGAGCTGTGATCTGAAAACAACGAAGGAAACCCAGTAGTGTTCAAGTACAGAAGCAGCGTTCATGTCGAGGTAAGTGGCTATTGTTCCCCTAAGTTAAAATATTGTGTAAATATTTAAACGAGTAATGGATGCAGTCATATTTAGTTTGTTTTAAAAAAAATAGAAAAAGCAGATATACATACATATCTGGAAAAGAAAATTTCATTGGTTTATTGCAATATTCTATGTTGTTGGATTATTGTGTAGATGAAATAAGAAGATTATTGTATACTTAATTTACCTGGAAATAATAGGGTATCATTTTAAATGTTGTAAAATATGTCATTTAGAGTTCTAGTGTTAAACTATAATTTCTTTTTTTTGGTCATCATTCTTTACTGTTTTGAAGTTATCTCAAAAATTAAAATTTGTGTATATTGAAGTTGTCTCAAAAATTAAAATCTGTGTATAGAAAGTGTTTTGCATAACAATTCTGTTTGCAGAATTTAAAAAGAAAAAGAATTAGATTAATTTATCTTGAATACTGGTTGCGAAAAATGTACGTTTGAATCGGTGAAAAGTATCCATTAAAAAAAATGTAGTACATGTATTTCAAGTAGACTTCCTGTTAAAATGTTGTAAATAAGAGATTTTGTAGGTTATTTATGACTCAGAATATGGCATGTTTTTTTTTTTTTTTTTTTTTTTTTTGAATATTATATGATAGTTTTTCATTTTAAGCAAAAGTGTTGCAATTTGTCAGTTAGTTGATGGTTTAATGCAATCTGAGTTTTATTTCCTTTGCTCGTAATTTATGATGTACATATATATATTGGTTTTTTGTTTCCTGCATAAGATTCTTCTTTTAATTAAAAAAAAAGAAACTAAGAGTAGATTTATGATTTGAGAAATAATTCTATGGTAATGTAGCTAAAGTATGTTGTTAATTGTGTGGGGTTTTTTTGAAAAAGGTTCTGCGTTCTGATTAGTAACAAATAACTGTGTCGCATATAAGTTTTATTGTAAACATATTTTGAATTGTGTTTCTGGAATTTGAGTACTCTTAGAAAAAACAAGTGTATTAATTTTTTTTTTTTTTTTGCTTGTTAAATATATTGTACTAGGTCATTTAAGTGTTTATATTTAAATTTGTCAGAAGGTAATTTGGCATTAGGTTTAGCTTTATTAAAAATGGTATTTCTCATTAGAAGTAAGAAAATTGACTTAATTCAATTAGCGCGGGACTTAGATGAGTCACCTGATCCGTCTATATCTAAAATTGTTTTAAGGGATTTAATAATCACTAGTAAATATTACAAGGAGGAAGAGGCAAAAGAGTTATTGGAAGTCATTACAGCCAAAAGGTTAGAGACAGAACAGCAGCAAAAACTAGAAAAACAAGAACAATTATCAATTGAAAAATTACGCTTGGAAATAGAATTATCTAGGAACGCTAATCAGAGTGCTACTCAAAATAATGGTCAAACCTCACGTGTAAAATCTTTAGATGAAATAGTTAAAATGGTTAGGCTCTTAACTGTAAAGGTACCCAATAAATCAGACGGGTGGGACTATTTCTTTTCTAGTCTTGAAAAAGCTTTCGCTAGTGAAAATGTCAGCGACGAGTTAAAACCGAAGGTTTTGTTATGCATGTTAGGAGACAAAGTGTCAAACTTATTAGTTAACCTAGGCGAAGAAGAATTAAAAAATTACGAGTCTTTAAAACAGGTTGTGCTTAAGGAGTATAAACCCTCACCAAAAATATGTTTAGAAAGGCCAAATGTAACTCTGACGAAACTTTCTCTCAGTTCGCGTCCCGTTTAACATCGATGTGGTTATACTACTGTAAGTTAAGAAGAGCGAATGATTTTGAGTCAGTTAATCAACTGATCGTAGCAGATAAAATGTTTGAAATGCTGGATTCTGAGACGGCGACCCATATTGGTGTGCTCCAAGGGGAAGAATGGTACAAACCCAGGGACTTGGGCAAACAATGTGATATATTTTACGCTTCCAAAGGGAAATCCTACGATGGACCTGCGAGAGCTAAATGGAATGGTAGTGAAAAGAGAAGCTTTAGTGATAGTTGGGGTAAAAAGCCATTTGGGGAGAAAAAGTCAGAAAATTTTACTTCTTGGAAAAACTTTGATAAAGGTTAAGTAACCGAAATTAAAAAATTCGCTAGTTTCACCTGCGGATCAGATAAACATTTTAAGCGGGATCGTCCGAAAAACAAAGGGGTAGATAATAAAAGACTTAATGTGAATAAGGTGTCAACGGAAGGGACAGAATTGGAAGATGGGACGGTAGCTGCTAGAGTTGATTTGCTAGGTAAAGTCATTCCTAGGGGGGCTATTGAAGACAAATTAAGTAAATTAGTGAAAACATCTATCAGCGTAGATGGGAAATTAGTCCATGCTTTAGTTGGATTATGGTACGGAAATTACTGTTATCAAGAAAGACTTAGTTCCTGGAGTATCGGTTGAAGGAGCTTCCACGATTTATTTGAAAGGTATTTTCGGTCCAGCGGTTAAATGTCCTTTAGTATATGTGCCAATTGGTCTTGCTACCGGTGGCCAGGTTAATGTGGTGCACCAGCAAGTCTTATGTGCTTGGGCAGAAGGTTTGGTAGAAGACGTGTTGCTTCCACCAGATGTTTTGGATATGTTGGGAGGAGCCCAGAGTGAAGAGAATTCACTGGCTCAAAGCTCTCAGGACCTGAGGGTTGACTCAGGAAATGTAGATGAAACCGAGGTTTCAGTGGGTATTCTGCCAGAGAAAGCACAGGAGCACATTGAGGATTCTCAAAGAAATATTACTTCATGTCGGAATGAAGTGGGAACATTGGATACTAAGGATGAGGAGGTGACCGCTGAGATGGATAAAGGAAGCATGGTGGCTGATAGTTTTCGTTCCGAGCAGGAGCGTTGTGCCGAATTAGCATTGGCTTGGTAGCATGCTAAGGAAGGCAAAGGAAACTACTATGAAGTAGATGGGTATCTATTTCACAGAGATAAAATACTCGGGGAGAGTATTGGGCAACTGGTAATTCCGAAATGCAGAACTGAGGGGTTGAAACTAGCGCATACTTCCGTGTTCAGCAGTCATATGGTTCCCAAGAAGACGCTTGAACGAATCAAGTATTCTTTCTTTTGGGAGGGTGTGAGGGCCGATGTGAAGAAATTTTGTGAGTCATGTAAAGAATGTCAGCTCACTCGATCGGTTAGGATTAAAGACCGATCACCCATTACACCTGTGGCCAGGCCTGAATTGCCATTTCAGGTGGTGACTATGGATCTGATAGGTCCAATTGATCCACCAAGCTTAAAGGGACATAAATATATTTTATGTCTGGTTTATCAGCACACTAGGTGGGGAGAGGCTGACCCGTTGACTAGTCTCAGTGCGAAGGTAACCCGTGAAGCTTTGTTAAACATATTTTCGAGAACCGAGATTTACCTTTTGTTGAAAAGGGAAGGTTTTGTAGAAAAGAATAGCGCAGCATCGTGGGTCACGGTACTGGATTTGTGGAAGCGGTATTTCTGTCATTCTCTCACGAAGAAGTATGCCGCGTGCGTTATGCCGTTTGACATTTACATGACTAAAAAAGTGAGGTTTAAGATTGTATACACTTCTTATGGATGTAATTTAACGGCTCAGGTTTTAAGAATGTTAGATTAGTTTGTTGTATCTCGAATATTCGATATAGACATTCTGATGCAAATTTGGAAAAATCGTGTAAAGCAAATTAACGTTGTATTAGAATGGGTGAGATGGGTTGGGTCGGAAATCATACCGGCCGAAGGCAAATTAGAGCGGTGGGAAAGCTTTTTTCCGTGTACTTAATATAGATTTAGTGAATTCATTGAGCATTCAATTCATGAGCTAATGAAGTAAACATGGTCCTGATTAAGATAAGGACTGTATTGTATATATTTAGTGTTGTTGTTTTTTGTATAATGTGTTTTCTATGTATCTGTTTGCAATCCCATTACAGTTTAGATCTTTCTGGGAACATAGTCACTTATTTCAATTGGGTGAACTATTAATATTATTTCATGTGTTTGTTTTAAGGAACTTTGACTAGAACAATCATCAAGACTTTTGACTGTTACAATTATTGTGTGTTCTGTTTGTGAATTTTCTGTTTCACGGTTTGTGAATTTTCTGTTCCTGGTGTCTGAAATGGTAAAATCAGCCACAAGGGGCAAATTTTACTCTTAGGTGGGGCGTGTAAGGATCTACTGCCTGCACCTGGCAACAGATCGAACGAGACACACGATATAGAGAGAAGGACCTGGCAACGAGAGGAGAGAAGAAGTCGGAACGAGGAGAAAAAGGAAAGCGGAGGCGAAAAAAAGGTGGTCGGAAAAAGAAGATATGGCTGGACGATGTATTGTAATCTGGTAGCATCTTAATATATTCTTTTTTTTTTAAGAAATGTCCCATAGAAGGTGTGGAATAAAAAAAGAGGGACAAAATCCTGACTGCAATTATTTTTTTTTCCCAATTCGAACACGAGATCCGAAAAGAACCCACAAGTTTACAATAGTCATGTTAATTTAATATCCAAATGTTTACTGTGTTTTAGTTTGAATACGATTCATTGCATTTAAGATATTTTCAAATCGAGATTCTAAGACAAAAGAAAAACATTATTGATTATCATTATATATATAGATATTTAGTTGTTTTTTTTTACATATGCATAGATTAAGAATTAATATTGTAAATGTGTCATATATTTAGACAAAAAAAAGAGGCAAAATTGAAACTGGTTTAAATCATAATATTTAATTTCCTTTGAAAAAAAGATAAGTCTCTTAAGAACGTTTTTTTTGCAATGTTTTTCACAAGAAGTCAAAAAAATTTTAAGTTACCTCAAGAATCAGAATTCCATAGTAAAAATGCTAAAGTTCTAAGGATTTCTTTTGGTAGATTTTAAAGAATGATCTTTTAACTTCTAACTAGACACATTTCTTAAAAAATCTGACAATATTACTTTAAAGATCTTTCTTATTCATTGATTCCTATTTTTTTACCTTCTGATGTTTTTACTTTATACAATACTCTTTTATGAGGCCTTAAATTCACGAAGATGATAAAAACAAAATGTTTTTCTTCTTTCAAATCCCTATAAAAATATGAATAAACGTCAAAATAGAACAATCAATACAAGGATCACTTTATAATTCAGAAAAAAAACCCTTCTTTGTTTACACAATTTACTAACATGATAAACCGAATGGCTTCGGAGAAAAGTATACCGAATCAGCCATTGCCCAGACGTAAATGCGTTTGTATGTCTGAGTCCAATATTTTTCAAAAGCGTCTTCCTCGATGCTGCTTAACATTCAAAAACCTGCCGAACAGAAAAACGTGTTATTTTCTTTTTCTGAATTGCCTAACTCTGCATCATTATGACTGATGATGTGCAAATGGAACCGTTAAGTGTGAATGCATGTACTAGTGGTAAGTTGACAAGGTTTTATTTGAACGGTGAAAGAACACTTTGAACAAAAACAATTACAAGTTAAATGTTTTGAAATTTCTGTTTTCAAAGAATATTTTTTTCCGAGAGTTTACTTTTATGAAGTTTGTATCAGTATCTTTGATTCTATTAAATTCTGAAGAAAACTATATTTTAATAAGGAACGAATTTAAAAAAAAATTCTAAATAATGAAAAGTTTTTAATGAGTTATTTTCCGCTTTTAAAATGAATCTGTTTATTTTATCAGAATTTTTTCGATTAATTTCAAAAGGGATTTAAAAAGATCAATCGAAGAAAAATATTATAATGTTAATATTTGCTGATGTAACAAAAAAGAAAAAAGGAAAGTCAAATAAAGAATTTTCAGAAACATTTTTTAAATTAGTATTTTTGGATGGAAAAACATAATCGCAATCAAATACAATTTTTTTTATATGTTCGAAAAAGATCGTTTGATGAAAGAAATCATTGTAACCCTGTTTGTTTCATGAGGGAAAGAATTGTGTATCATCCTAGTTTTTATTTATTTTTTTTTGCCTTTTTATTACTTCTTTTTAAATTACGCCAAATAATTTCTGAACCATTTTAATTGGAATATTGCCATAATTTTTTTTAAAGCTACAAATTAATATTAGCCGGAATTCTCATTTTTAAAATGTTGGTATCAAAATTCTTTTTGTTCAAAAATTTACTTTCATTAGTATACAATATTTTGGAATGTTTTTTTTTTTTATTGCTGAGTTTGGATCTGGAAAACTCTACAACGATTTTACACATTCTCTTGAAATCAAACAATGATTTTCACTCATAAATCTTATATCACATTCGGTACTTACGTATTATTGTGTCGACCAATTTCGCCTAATTAAAAGAGGTCGCCAATCCAAAACATATCTCTAAATACTGTCATCGCTATTATTATTGTATCTGAACATGCAAAGGAATGGTTTTCCAGTAGCGGCTGCATATCGCGGCATTTGGCGACGTCTTTTGATTTGATGAAATTGGTCGACGGTATAATACGAAAGTATCTTATATTCTTGATGAATTATTTTGATAGGTGTAAGCTTACTGCTCAATAAATTTACAAGTGAAAATATTTTTTAACTATGAATTTTGAACATATTTTCTCAAGAGTATTTAATATGGGTACTTACGTATTCTCGCAACCTATTGGCGACATTATAATGTTGTGGCTCTATTTATATAATATCTTTGTTTTTATAAATTTATTTTTCTGATCTGGCAACAAAAAAGTTGTTGACAGTGTTGCTGATAGAAGAACGTTAATAGGGGATCATAGCCTTTGTTGCTCCATGTCCCACAAAACCTGAACTGAATTGAACTGAACTGAGAACGTTAATAAAAAGCTTAATTGTCGAAAATAGTTTTCTTCTGTTATTGATGATAAGGATGAGTTATATAATTCTAAATAATTATTTTATTTATCCTATACATTATTTGTGACTAACACATCTACAATGTGAAACGAAGCATCTAGCTGTCAATACAGCGGGTGCGACACATGGGAAATCGAGGCAGCCAACTTGGCGAGTTATTAATAGAGTTGGTGATATTGTTACGAAAATACGAATGAAATAAAACGTATTTTTGGAGTTTAAAAATTTTAATTTAAAATATAAAATAAAATGGCTTGGTTTGAACAAACGGATTACTTTTTCAGTAAACGGTATACATTTCAATAACATTTCATTCATTTAAAATTTCAAATTGTTTCCGCAAATTTTTTAAACAGAATTAATTATATTTATTTGCCTTAGCATCAGATGTAAATTTAAAATATGTATAAAGGTATGTTTTGAAATAAAATTTTCTAAATATATATGTATACACAATGGGCCACAAAAGTGTTCATACACTAGCAATTTCTAATAAAATTTAATGTTTTCTACTAATAAAAACCAATATATATATATATATATATATATATATTTTGGAATTGTAATTTTTTTTATATCTGCAATTTGTTCTTAATGGAATGACATAAACAATTTTTAAAAAATAGTATAACTATTTTTTTAAAAAATTAATAATCAAAAAGCTATTAAAAAATTACGCCACAAAAGTCTCCGTACACTTAACAAGAATCTCAACATAGCTTTAAATATTGTATTTCTTTCTTAATTTAGTACTTAGTAGGATATCTTTTAGTGTTTGCAGCAACTTTTAAGCGTCTTGGTATAGATTTAATCAACTTTTTGTAATTTCTGCATCTATTTTCCTCCATTCTTCTGTGATTATTGTTTTTACTTCACATTATGTGTTTAATTGTCATGTTTTCTTTTTTTTTATCAAAATCCCACCAAATATGTACTACTGTGCTAAATTAAGTGATTGAGGAGGTGTTTTCATAATTTGGGAACAGTTATAAAGACACCAGTGGCATACATTGAGAGCAGTGCAATTGGCGTCATTATCCTGTTAAAAAGTGGAGTCGTTTCCAATATCCAAATTTTGGGCGGATAATTTAAAAGTTCTCTTTAAAATATTTAAATAGATCTTATAATTCACAATATGAACAAAAAATACCAAATTACCTAATTCTGTTACCGATTTACACCCCCACGCAAGAACACTCCCACCTCCATGTTTTATTGATCCAACTAGATTCTTGGGTTTAAATTTCAAAAAATTCAAAATTGACAGCAAATTGATTGGGATGGCAGATAATTCAACATTTTTGGTTCCGATGGGCCTATAATAGCTTGTAAATGAAAAAACAAGGAGTTTAATCCCATGAATTTATGTGGAACAACAACTCCTCCACCTCCATGCTTCAGCATTGAAGTGAAGGTGTTCTGGCGTAGGGGTGTAAATTGACCTCAGAATTAGGTAATTTGGTGTTTTTAGATGACATTGTATATCATGAGCACTATTTAAATATTTTTAAGGGAAATTTTAAATTATCCGCCGAAATTTGGATACTGAAGACGACTTAATTTTTAACAGGGTAATGACGTCAAGCGCATTGCTCTCAATGTACGCCATTGGTGTTTCTATAACTGTTCCCAAATTATGAAAAAATCTCCTCGATCACTTTATTTAGCCCAGTAGAGCATATTTGCTGAGATTTTGATGTAAAAAAAAGAAAACATGACAAATAAACATAAAATGTGAAGTAAAGGGTGTTTTTTTGAGAGGTATAGAACTTTAAATTGCAATAAAGCAACGATGTATTATTCGATTGACATGAATTTTTTTTATTCGAAAGATAATCTTGTGGCATTACATTTTAAATATGATTTCTGGCATAGGACTGCCACAGCTGGCTCGGTTGTAGTCCAATCTGGACGTCCAATTTTTGATGACTTTTTCCAACATTTGAGGCCGTATATCGGCAATAACACGGTGAATGTTGTCTTCCAAATGGTCAAGCGTTTGTGGCTTATCCGCATAGACCAATGACTTTACATAGCCCCACAGAAAATAGTCTAGCGGTGTTAAATCACAAGATCTTGGAGGCCAATTCACAGGTCCAAACCGTTAAATTAGGCGGTCACCTAAAAACAGTAATCACAGAAAAATGGAGGAAAATCGATGCAGAAATTACAAAAAACTGATTAAATCTATACCAAGATGCTTAAATGTTGTTGTGGACACTAAAAGATATCCTACTAAGCACTAAATTAAGAAAGAAATACAATATTTAAATCTATGTTGAGATTTTTATTAAGTGTACGAAGACTTTTTTGGCGTAATTTTTTGTTGCTTTTTGATTATTAATTTTTTAAAATAATAGTTATACTTTTTTAAAAAAAATTAATTACGTCATTTCATTAAGAGCAAGTTGCAGATATCATAAAAAAATTACAATTACAATATTTTAATTTTTATTAGTCGAAAATATTAAATTTTATAAGAAATTGCAAGTGTACGAACACTTTTGTGGCCCACTGTATATATATAAAAAAACAGCTTATTTTCATAGTTTTTTTTAATTACAATTTCAATTAACCAAGTATGTTTTTCTTTCAAATAATTTCAGAATAAAATTCAAAAGTTTAAGATTCGTTTTATTTTTAAAAACCATTCGCCATCATACATTGATAAAAAGAACGGGAACCAATTTTTTATCAACATTTTTATTAATTTAATATTTGCTTAAAATGTTTTTCCAATAAAATTCCTTACTCCTATGTCATATTATATTTGTATCTATCAATTTTTCTTAACGGTTTTTCATTTGTCACAATTCAAAGGTTACATTTCAGAGTTGAGATGTTCTTGATGTAAAAATGTAATTTAAGATATTAAATGGAAGAACAAAATCAACTGCTGTAGTGTTTTTTTATTTTAAGAAAATTAGTAAGAAAACACTTTAGAGCTTTCCATGCGCTATGCCTCTTCTTATTTCCCACTACCAGAAGTATTTATAAAAGATTTAAATTTCAGAAAATGGCAAAAATTTTCAATTTCCAAAATAACCGGAAAATAATTTTTACCAAATTTGTATCTGTAAAATGTTTTTATGTAGTTATAAACGTATGATAAAAATTTGTATACAAGGTAAACATAAATTTAAAATGCGACAAAAAAATTCCATTAAGAAAAAAATATATATTCAAATAAATACTTATTTTTGTCATTAATCAGATAATTCAAAAAATTATCTCAATAATTTAATTGGTATCTTCATTATTTAAAATACTTATAAATTATTTAATAAATTTTAATGTAGTTAAATATATTTTAATCTTTTATTTAATTTTTTAATGAATAATTATCAAAATAAAAAACATAGATTCAAAAAAGTTTCTCGTTCTTGTACTTTATTTATTTACAAGAGCAATACAGATTATTTTTTGAAAAAATATTTAACTGTTATAACGGTCAAGAATATAACGTCACATAAAACATTGTTAATTATTTTACATTTCCTTTAGAAACAAAGTTTTTTTAAAAAATATTCTAATGGGCTGAGGATTGGTGTTTTATACTATTGCAGACCTTATACATTCCCCGGAAGCTGGCATCTCTTTTTAGTGCGGCACCAAATAGGTGGATACCAATCGCCGCAGATAATTTTGCACTCATGCGAGAGAGTGCGAGCACTCACGCCAAACAGACACTCTAGGGATGTTTTACATGCCGTATAATCATACGACATGGTTTACAAACAAAAAGTAAGGCATAGAATAATAATTATTGATGCATATGTATACAATGATCATCCAGTAAATAAAAGCCATTTAGTTATACAAAATAAAAAAACATTTTTTTTTGAAAAAGCAATTTTGTTACATTCTTTAAAGGTACCTTCACTGCTTGTATAATCTTTCCTACATTTAAAGTTTTGTCGCATTTGCTCACGGTCTTCAGAATTCCCACTTTATTCTATTCTGCCGCTATTACATTAAACCTGGTTATCACTGCATTCTCCAACTTTTCATCGCTTACGAATCGTTTACCACCCCCACCCCCCCCCCCCCACTTCCAGAAACTCTTACCATCCTTTCTCTTAGCTCACAATAAATTGTTGTTAGTTATTCCGATGTTTTTCTTGCCGGAATACAACTAAAGGAAAATCAGAAATATAGGAAAAGATTTTGAAATTTATTCCTTCTAACTTCATGGTACTATACTCCAATTATCAAAGAAAAATTATTCTTATCTTTTCATATCTTATACCATTTTGTAATTCTGAACCCTATCTTGAACTTAAATTATTACAAAATTTATTACACAATTTTAGGGAAAATAATAGCTAGGGGATAGTAAACGTAACATCATACAATTTTGCATAAAATATTTCAAAAAATATTGAAATTCTATAGACGCTGCCATTTCTCTTCATTCAATCTACGTATCCTTTGCTAGCACGATTAGGAAATATGTTAAATACTAAATAGAACCATTTGGGCACATTACAAAGATATCCGCTAGATAATCTCACACACGACAAAATTGTCATCAAATGCAACAAAACAAAAATAAAATAAATATTGTTTTGAAAATACTTTTTTCCTGATTTTTGGCTGCTGTTCAAGGAATACATCTATAAGCAATGAAAGTTTTTTTCGTTTATCTTCCTTTTAGATTCTAAGACGATAATCAGAATTACTCTGGAATACAATCAAAGAATTACGTCAATTACTCGATCAAAACAAGTGCGTAAAGATCTCTTTTTTTTTTCTCCTTTAAGATTTTTCATCTTGAAACTGTGATTCACAAGGCATTGAAGAAATCTGACGTGCATCGTTCTTTTTAGCAGGGCAGCTACTAAACTTCGCGCTATAAAAACGGGGTGACGGCGAAATAGTACTCGAGATTGTGCGTGCGCCCTTGAGGAAGATTTTTCCTGTTAACAGAAACGAAATCTTTTTTTTTTCTCCTTAGAACGTGCTGTCGAGTTGGGAAATCCAACAAAAAGGCAGCCGCGGTCGTGACGGGTGCATCAAGAAAAGCGAGGTCGCTTTTCGTAATTCTTTCTATTTTCATGTATGCGTATCTATAAAACGGGCTGGTCGTGCAGAACGTTTCTCCGATGACTCGCCAACAGGTATCCCCACTTAGACAACCACTCCCCCCTGATGCAGAAAAACAAACTGCTCTTTTGTACGCCCTTTTCAATTATTTATTAAGAGATTTGTCACTCTTTGTATTGGGTTTCTACGATTATTTGATCGATGTGCTCCCAGTCCGAACACTATTTAGTTTTGTGGTATATTTCTTGCTGCAAAATGAAATGTCTTAAATCTCGTAGCGAAGGTTGTGTTAACTTCTAAAACATGTGAAGTCAAACAAATTCACTTATTTTTGGATAAATCTTATCACGAAAAAAATATATAAATCAGTATGCGTTAAGGTAATTATTTTTAATAAGATAGAAAAAATTATCTACTTCAAAGTGTTTTAATTTTAATATTTATGTCAAAATTCAGTTAAATTAATTAAATTTTCGATCGAAGTTTTTGCCATATTACACTGAAAAAAAGATATCTATCCCTAGTGCTTACCATTCTGTTGCAAAGCAACTTAAAATTTGTTTCGACCATCATCAAAAGATCTTTCACAAAGAATATAATATTTTTATTCAGATTATATGTATACAATTGGACCTCTATATAATGAAGTCACTATATCCCGAAAAAAAGTTCGTTACATGGAAAATTCGTTATATAGAAGTTCATCTTTTAATATACTTTATAAACCACATAAAATAAATTTTAAATTCATAAATGCTACACATTAAAAAAAGTAATTATTCACACCTTTTTAAAATTAATATATATATGTTTATTTTATATATCTTACCCATCAAAAAAAAAAAACTGCAAGAAATGCCAGAAAAAAGAATTTCGAAGAACACACTGTATTTTCTCAAATATTAAAAAACTAATATTATATTAAAATTACGGAGTTTTAAGGACATTTTCTAATTTAAAGCACACAAAGTTTTCTTAAAAATACATTATTTTATAACTAGAACACGGGGGCACGGGACAACTCCACTGAGGGTGAAAAGGGATATCGAAGATGTTTTTAGTGAACTGGACAGTGGGGTTAAAGGTTTCACTTCTTGGATGAATAGTCCAGAACTCTATTACTCTCGGCGAGTTAGGATCTAATAAAACCAGTTTAAGATTTATGACCAGTGGCGTAACGTGCACCCCTGGAACCCCCGCATCACGGGGGCCCAGGGTTCTAAAGGGGCCCAAAGCCTGACTGACGCAAGTGCCTACCCTTTGTAAAATTCAACATGGGGGCCCCAAACCTGACTTTGCAGGGGGGCCCAAAAGTTCTCCATTACCCCACTGTTACTGTTCCTGTACGCCACTGACCAACGTAAAATGTATTAAAAGCGAGAATAACTTGAAATGTACAGACACACTTTAAAAATGGGGAGAAAAAAATGAATCACTAAAGAAAAAGTTCGTTATATAGAAAATGTACTTCGTTATAGAGAAGTTATTTTACGAAGAAAATCGTGAAATATTCTCGGATCCAGAAAAAAGTTCGCTACACAGAAAAATTCGCAATATAGAGGTTCGTTATATAGAGGTTTGACTGTATACGCTACAAATCTACTTTCCAAACCGAAATATTCATTCAAGGATAAAATGTTTACAGAGAGAATTCTGATATAATTCTTAGGAAAACAATTATTTATATGCTCGGAGATCAGATTGATAGTATATTCTATGTCTAAGCAAACACAATACCTGCCAAAGAGCTTGTTACCGTCATTATTTGCGCCAGCTTCACTTTACGATTAAACCTGGCAAACGAAGACAGTCTGCGTCTGCTTTTAATCGCCAAGATAAGAAACATTACGCTTTAACTAACACTACAATCCAATACATGCGAAACACACATTTTCCTGCATTTTTCCGTAACAATCTTAAACTTAATTTAATTACAAGAGATAAGAGCCTTATGCATGAGCTCATACGACGTCTTCCGTTTCCATCTGATTCATGCATTCCATGCAAAATTTACGGAAGCTTATTTCAACCAGCGGTTTCCGTACAGATTTAATTCTTCGCATTTTGGTTCTCTGCTGGGCTTGTTGCATCTTCATCCGATTCCTTCTTTCAGCCTAAGAAGTCGAAGAAGATTAGGCCAGGGCTCTATGCAGGGGCGTTTCTGGCAATCACGCTCGAATTCACACCGATCCCCAGATTTTCCGTCTCAGTGATATAGGTTTCACCGTTGGTTGGAATTATGTCTTGACTAGTAATCCCATTGCGAAGTTTCTGTCTGTCGACCTTGCCCATTGATTATCGGGTATTGTCGTGATGCACCCACTGATTATTCGTGATGGTGATTACCCTTTTAAAGTCACGAAGCGAACGAACTGCGTAAGTGAGAGAGAGAAAAAAGAATGGGGTAGTTTTAGAATATAATGACATTTCTCTGTTGTTTGAAAATATGCGATAAAATTGTAATGACAATTCGTACTGATTTTTGAAAAAACACTTGTAGTAAATGTATTGCAAATTGAAATATCAATTATATTTTAAAAGTTTCCATGGGTTTAAAAATTATTCGTAAAATTGATTTCTTCTAATGTTAGAGAATTCAAACTCGAATAATTTTTTCAGAGAAAAAGGGATCAAATCTTATTGTAAATACTTGGGACTACAGCAATTGTATTCGTTTATTGAAATGTGTCCTATGCAAGTGTTCAAAATTTTTATCGTTTAATATACATTTGGCATTACAGTATAGGAGAATACTTTTTTGCATGTTATATTCATGAAAAAAGGGGATTTAGGTGAACAGCTGGGGCGTAGCAACCACCCTATCAATGAAACGGGGCACCCAAACTACAGAGGCCCAACATGTGTAAGCAAAAAACTGTAAAATATTAAAGGGCCTCCGACAAGAACTCCTAAAGAATTTTCGATACAGGGCTCATTCAGAATTAGCGACGCCAATGGTGAATAGTGTGATTGATAAAAAGTGATATTTTCCATACTTCTTTAGTCAAAATAGGAAATTAATTTTTGAAATTTTCTTTCCGGAAATGTGTTAAATCTTATTTTTTAACGTAAAGCAACCTTTAAACAAACTCGTATAAAGTTTCCTTTCTTTCTTTTTTCTTCCTTTTTCCCCCTTTCTTTTCTTTCCTTTTTTCTTTTCTTTTCTTACTTTCTTCTTTTCTTTTCTTTCTTCGTTTTTGGAATGAAAAAAAAATGTAGATTTAGCAATATAACAGTATACTCAAACTCAGTGGCGCGACAGCCCATGAGGGCCAGGGCCTATTGTGCTCATCCCAGTATACGTGACCATTAGATGCTGAGGTTTATGAGTAGATGTTATGATCAGGTGATCAATCTGAAACGAAACTCCCAGTGTTTTAGTCCCTAAGCAAGCTTGGTACTTATTTATCGACCCACTGAAGGGACGGAAGGCTGAGTCGACCTTACCCAGCATGAGGATAGAACCACAAGCCTGTGGTGTGGAAGTGAAATAACAGTATGTCATTATTAAAAAAAAGAGTTCCTTTGGTATTTTTTACTATTTAATTACATTTAGGTAAAAATACACGTAAAACTGAATCAAGTATGTATATAGGATGCCCACAAAAAAACTGTACTCTACCTTCAACTTAACACGAGAGCGATAATAGCTATTAGCTTATAAGTGATATCTAGGTGCTTTAAACTAGCTATGCGCTATAGCGGGACGTCAGCTACAACGCTACATAGCAGCACACAGCGATATTCGCGTTATTATTTCAAAAATCGCAAGAATTACAGGGAAAAAAAATATTGCAAAGTTGTAGAGTGACACCAACTTAGTATAAGAAGACACTTGCATACAAAAACATATTAAGAACAGAGTAAGCAAAATGCTCATTCACTTACTTCATAATGATTTCAAAAACTCGTAATGTTTTTTTAAAAAAAAACAAGCAAATGAGGAAATCAGGAAGGAAGCTGCGAAAACTGCATTGTTTTCGGCTAAAAACCCACCGACGTCGTTGTTCAATGGTAAGGCATGTGCAGTGACGGCTTAAGACTTGAGGCCCTGGGCCTCTATTTAAAAGTAGATCCCACCTGCGACTCTACTAAGTAGATACTTTACAGCATACCATATCAAATACTCGTACAAATGGCAACCCGTAACAAATAAATGTGCGTGACTCACAATCTCGCGAATTTAGGTACAAACCGATTCGACCGACTGCAAGCTTTTTACTAAATGAGTTATGTTGGTGTATGGTGGTAGACCTAGACCTAAACTCGGACGGCAGACATGACACAATAACGCCAGCCTTGCCACTGTTTCCAATTGGCATAAAAATGAAAATTCCCAGTTTTTCACAGAATATGTCTGGGACCAACATTTGAGGATCAAAATTATTTTGATCAGGCTGAGACAGGAAAGCCCCTTCGAGGCAGAGACCCTGAGCCAGGGGAATGTTGGTCCCAGCTTTAAAACATAGCTTGGAAAGTTTCTTGTTCAAAAGGACAATGTTTTAAATCCAATAATAATAAGCTTGAAAAATTGTGTAGAAATTTTCAATTTAAATATTTTAAAAAAATCATTTGAAGACATTTTTTGCATATATGTGAACACTTTCATACAAGTTCGAATAATAATAAAAAAAAAAGATGTTGATTTTAAAATGTCTGCATGAGTAAAGAAAGATCTACGCCTTAGTAAATTTGCATAAAACTATCAAAATATACTTATTTACTTTAAAATGTAAGTTAAAAGTTTTAAAAAACAGGAAATACACTGTAACAGCTCTGTTCAGGGCCTCAGTATCACAGAATTTCCAAAGTATGTTGTATTTTTTTAGAGTTTACTGTGTTTTATAATAAAAATTACATTTGGCTCCCCAGAATTTCTTTTTTTCCTTTAGCTCCCTCTTACAAAAAATTCGTCCATCACTGAAACAAAGAAAGAATTGATTCAAAGATTATCTTTGCTTATGAAGGTCTTAATGTAACATTAAGAAATATGACTCAAAATCGGAACAATTATTTTTTGAATAGAAAAATTCTCCAATATTACAATATTCTGACTTCGTTATTCCTATAAAGAACACACACAGTATGTTTTTTATTACACTATTCATGCCTACCTAATTTGATCCATTCTTTCTCTCATAGAATATGCTCTAGTTTTCGTTATATAAAGTTATACTATAACAAATGAATTTAAACTTAATACAATTCTAATTTAGATACTAATTCTAAAATAAATACCAATATTAAATAACTAAAAATGCGTAATCCGTTTGCGCTGCACACAGAGCGCGAAGCGTTTATATTTCCTTTTTTCATACCACGCTCCCAGTCCTATTCTTTCACTGCCTCTACAGAGGAAGTCCAACCGTTTCCGCTGACACTACCAGTGCGTCGCTGAAGAACGAAATTTTCAGTTGGCTTGGAACTCGATATTTTAAGAGTAAAGTGGAAGATTTTATATCAATTCCTAAATGTTCACTTCCTTCCGATCAAAATGGTAGAAATAATAGCTGTTTTGTTGGGCATGTTAGGTAGGTAAAAAAGGAGTGATACAATTCAAATTTCTTCTTGATGACAAAATTGAATCATTGTCAATATAATACACAGGGTTAATGGAAAAATTTAAAGCAAAGTTTAGATCAGGGCAACCATTTAGCCGTGGGCATGCCAAACCAATCTACCAGTATGATTCAGTGTGCCGCATTCTAGGACACTTTCAGTAGTGTATTTTTAAACATGTTTATTAAAATAAGAAATAGACAACAGAAAATATAAGTATTTCCCTTCATTATACGAAGGGTGATTGATAAGTAAGGTCTCTAATAGTATAAAATAAGTTTCCGACGAGGTAAAATAGTAGCAGAGGTATCAGAATGAAGAAAATTTATTACTCTTATATATTGTAAACTCATTTCTCAACATAGTCACCACTAACAACTTCGCATTTGTTCAATCGTTCTATCCATTTCTTCATTCCGTCCATGAAGAAAGATTATGGTTTGCTGCGTATCCATTTGCGCACGGCTGTCTGAACTTTGACATCCGGGATTCATCATTATGACCCAGATGCAGGGACATCTTAAGACTTCTTGAGGCTCTAGGCCCTACTCAAAAGCAGGCCCTGAGTGCCTACACAAATGTAGGCTTCATCTATGATTCCCAAAAGTAGACAGTACTTAGAATACGTTGTCAAATATCCATACAAACAATAACCAAAAACTAATAAATGGGTTTGGCTTACAATCACGTACTCGACCGATTGCTGCATTTTGACTGCATGAGTAATGATGACGTATTGTGGTAGCTGGGGCGTAGCTACCACCGCATCAAGGATACAGGGCCCCGAAGCTACAGGGGCCTCAACTCGTGTAACTACAGTCCAACTAAGAGGGCGCTCATATCAGAAAAAGAGCCCCCGAAGGAAATTGGATAAAGTGCCCCCTCAGAACTAGCTACGCCAGTGTGGGGTAGACCTAGGTCTGTACGTGGACGACGGTCATCACATGTAAGCAGGTGACATTTCGTCCGAAATTCCCAATTTTTTGGAGAATACAACCGGAAATAACATTTGATGATGAAACTATTCGAATTATGCTTATTGTTGGATTTATGAGTCGAGGACGAGACGAGGCTCCTATTGTGGCCGAGGCCCTGGGCCCGGATCCCGTTGGCCCATGCCTTAGACGTCCCTGCCCAGATAACATGGAATAACGTCATCCTGGTTCTCCAGGTGTCAAGAAATTCAAAACTTTAATGTCAGCAACAAAAGTCATGCTCACCATCTATTGGGATACAATGGTTTTCCGACACGGAGTTTTTGATTAATGAACTGACGGTGAGTTCCGACAGAGGTACTGTGCAACATTACGGTCTCTCAAGCAACGCATCTGCACAATCAGACCAGAAAGAAAAGTCTTTTTTTTTTCATCACGACGATGTAAGACCGCATTACTGTGGACAAACACAGGGCATCAAGGGAAAACTGAAATTCATAGTGGTTCCACAACCTCCTTTCAGTCCAGATTTAACGCCGTCAGACTTTTGGTTGTTCCCAAAATTGAAGACGTTGAAAGGTCAACATTTTTCAACGGATGCCGAAGTTCAGGCAGCCGTACGCAAATGGATACTCAGCCAACCAGAATCTTTCTACGTGGACAGAATGAAGAATTGGATAGAACGATTGAACAAATCTGAAGCTGTTAGTGGTGACTATGTTGAGAAATGATATCTTACTTATCAATCACCCCTCGTAGCTAAATAAAAAGATAAATAAAAATTTTAAGGGGAACCTATTGCTTGCACTACTCTATTTTCATATCATAAAACCCGGGGTATGATTTGTGGCTTTCAGTTAGGCACGGTTCTGAGCATTCAGTTGTTAAACCATTTCTTAGCGAATTCAAAATATTTTTCACATGAGGAAAGGGTTTTTTTACTTAGATATATAGAACCAAAAGCGAGAAGCAGAGTAAATATAATTTTCTCTCTTCAAACAAATCTCTCCAGCCATGGCATTCAATACTTTACAAAGCAGCTGTATATTTATCTTTAAAGTTAACTTTCGGATTTTTCTTAATTCCGTAAATGTCCATAATTCTGAAGATGTTTGTCAAATAAGGTTTATTACAAATTTATCAACTTCCCTCCACTCAACATTTGGAAAATTTGTTAAATAGTGTAGAGTGCCACTGAGAATTGAGAGAAAAACTTATTTTTTTTAATTGGATTATGTTTCGTGTAGAGCTTGATGATTTCCAGGATCATAAAGCCAGTAGTGAAAGAACCAGATTTCAGTCTACAAAAGACATCACACAGAATGCGATGGATCCATTAAGGGCCATCATAAAAAAAGATGTTCTAGTATTGCTTCCTACTCTAGTAGAATCATTTGTAGTGGTATATGACAGCCTAAAGAGATTAGAGTTAGATTTTTGCTTTCGAATATGAGATTTTTAAGAATAAATGTCGAATATTTTTTAACACATTATCTCATTGCTTTATTTATGTGTTTAATATATCATCTACTTTACTTTTGAGGCCCAGTGGTTGAGTAGTAGCGTATCGTGCTTCCACACCACAGATCCAGTTTCTACTCCCGGGCTGGGCAAGGTAGACTCAACCTTTCATCCCTACTGCAGTGGGTCGATAAATGAGTAAGTATATATATATATATATATATATATATATATATATTAAGCTTGCTTGGGGACTTAAACACTGAGGGTCTCGCTTCAGACTGACCATCTGATCGGGACATCTGCTCATGCACCTCAGCGCCCAATGGTCACGTATACTGGGATGAGCACAGTAGGCCCTGGTACTCATGGGTTGTTGCGCCACTCAGTTTGAGTCTTTATTTTTATCTTGACCATTTCCTTTCTTTATACCATTTATACATCCGACAATTTTTTGTACATATTTAGAACTGGCCTAGATAGCCTCATTTATAAGCTTGCTATAGCACTGCTAAGTTGCAGCGCTGTTGAGGTTGCTGGTAAGGCCTGATCATCCCTGTGAAAGGCTGCGTTAGGACGACATCGGGATGTTAGTGGGTGTGAGCCTTAAAAGGTCGCTGTAGGTCTTAGAGACCAAGCTAATCAGGAAGTCAATCGTAGAGAGAGTCCGTTGGAGTGCACTTTGGCATCGTAGAGTGTTAAAACCTGTGGATGTGTCTCTCTAGCGTCTCTGAAGCTTTTTGTTTCCCCTTTTCGTGTCTCTTTTCCAGTCGAATTTATCACGCCCTTCCAATTTTCACGTGATGCAGAATCGCTTCTGTTGGGACGCATCCCCGAATACCATTCTGCTTTTGGTCCTTGTCACCCCTCACGCGGTGGACTTTGAAGCTGTAGATTGGTATAGGAACTGCGCCGGTTACCTCTCTGTCACCTGGTTAAAGGAATATAAGAGTCAGAGTGTTCGGTCCCGGAAAATTTCCCACGCAAAACTGCATGACCGTTGAAACGCCACAAGTTCCTTAACAGGAAATGGGTTCTTTGGTAGAGACCACACTGCAAGCTGTTTGGGTAAAAATTTTATAGAGATTGATATTAAGTAAGTTATTAGGCCCGAGAAGCTCTCTACAGATCTCAACTTTAAATATTGAGTTATGAATTTCTATTTCTTATCGAATTCATGCTTACCTTAAACTTTTTCAGATAAGATCTGCAAAATTTCATCAAATTCATTGTTAATAAATATTTTAGAAATTTATTGAGAATTTTTTCCATACAAAAAATAAATATTTAAGTCCCGGTCATTAAATTGTAAGGGCTTATTAAGTCCAATATATAAATTAATACCATTTTAATGGTAATTCCTAATTTCGAAATAATATGATTTATGTATGAGGTTGAAACCTCCCGACTCAAACATCTCAAAACAAGGTTAGTATGACTTAGTGAATTGCTGCCGAGCAGCGTTGTTGTATTTTCACGTCAACGTTAATTACGAAGGATTAATGGTTCATTGGGTGGCTGCTTAATTTATAATGGATGGAACAACAATGTGCAATTTCGAAGACGCTGTTTAGGGTTAGTACAAGGAAATTGCTTCTGACATTCTGAAAACACTTTAAAGCAAAACATCTTACAATATAGAAGGCTTTTTCTCTTTTTCTTACTATTCTATAAAATGCAATAGATTACGAATTATTAGTCCACGAATGAGGATAAAGGAGGTAGATTCATGATTCACATGAGATTGTATCTCTTAGCACCATAATTTGAAAACGCGGGAAAAGTTTCACAGAGAACTTGTTGTGAACAACTAAAGGACAAATATATTTTTGGATTGATTGCTTAGTAACTTGTATTAGAAAGCAAACGAGGGTCATCTGCAGGTTCATCTTAAGACCTCTCTCTTGAGGCCCTAAGCCCAGAGAAATCTTAAGATTTTTTTAGGCTTTGGACCCCCTATGCAAGAGTAGGTCCTACTTGAAAATTTTAAAAGTAGACAGTGTACTGTCAAATAATCGTTCAAACGGTAATTGCATTTTGACTAAACGAGTTGAATGATGGTTAATGGTTAGGCCTAGGCCTAGACATCGACAATGGTTATCACATAATAATGCAGTTTTATATCACTTTTGCCAGTTGACATGCAGTTAGAAATTCCACGTTTTTAGAAGAATATGTGGGGAACAATATTTGACCACATTAAAATTATCCGGATAATGATCTTACTAAGACAGAATCGAGAACAAAATGACCCAGACCCATGCCTTAAGATGTCCCTGGTTATCAGAGTAGGTCCTCATAATTTTGAATTATGGTCAAGCAACGAGGACGAGAAATAAGCTCGTATGCTATCCATGTCAAGCGTAGCAACGCGAACGCGAAAAGATAAGGCTATTTGTGACGGTTTCTGTCCGTGTGTCCTCCACTAATCATCTTTGGGAAACTATTCTTAACAGTGATTTGAGATTAAAAACCACTTTCCGAAGAGGTGACTTGATTTTATGCTAATGTAAATGATACTTAAACTCTGGCAATGGGTGTATTAAGTTAATCATGAAAAGTTAATAGTGGAACATGAACCATGTCAAGGGACCCCATCTTCAAACTTCTATACCACGTCAATGGGTGGGTGGCCTCTGAGCCTCGACAGATTCCTACATCAGCCTCTCTAACCGATCTTAGAACGGACGAACTTTGAAAATATCTCTAACGCCCCTGAGTTGATTTCTTGACCCTCAGGTGGGAAAAAAGTACCGTGTAAAATCCGGCGTATAACGCGCACTTTTAACACAAAAAATAAGGTCGAAATTTACGGCTGCGCGTTATACACTGGGTATAAAAATGATAGCTTTAAAAATAAAAAGAGATGAGCATTAAAAATAAAGTTAAGACTTCTCCATACATCGAACTACTCCTTATATAAAAGAAATGTAACACCTTATGAACTTTAAGAGTTACTATTTTTTCCAAAGCCTGAGATAATACTTCGAATAAATGTCCTCAAAACATAGAAGCATTGCATGCGTATATTTCAGGTTTCTTCATAAAAAAGGGAATGGGCGTTATACTGCGAATATACCGTAAATTAAAAAAAAAATACTGCTTGAAGGAATAGGTGCGCGTTATACGCGGGATTTTACGGTAATTATTTTTGTTTGAATTTATTTCTAAGTGATCTATCTATATAATATTATCATGGAATAAAATAAAGAAAAACTAATGAACGTTAAAGTTAAATTCTTTAGAAGACTTTCATGCAATAAAATATTGGCCCTCATTATTTTATTTTTGTGATATTATAGTTTAATATATAATATATTATTTCATTTATAGAATACAAACAATTTTTATTATTAATAACAAATAATTTTTATAAACAAGAAGGTCATGAATCCTTTGCTCTTCTACATGCATATCCTACTAATATTATAAACGCGAAAGTTTGTTTGGATGTTTGTTACTCTTTCACGGAAAAACAACTGAATAGATTTTAATGAAACTTTACAATAATATAGCTTATACATCAGAATAATACAGAGACTATAATTTATAAAGATATTGTGGGAAGTTTCCAAAATATAACGATAATTGTCAAGAAAGTAGGAAAAAATTCTGCCATCTGCAAAAAGCCCGTGACAGCATATATCTATCTTTTTTTTTTTTTTTTGTGTGTGAAGCAAAACAATTCCCTTTTTGTTTTGTCTACGCTATGTCTCTGTGCACGTTCGCTTTTAATTTATTCCTTTGATCAGTGTAATCACTATTTTTTATTTCATAATAAAACTAGATTTCAAAGGGAGAGGTGGTGGCAAGATTTTAACATAAAATAAATACAACAGAAAGTAATATTAACGTATTACACATCCAGATTTAAATTACTGACACTATTTTAAGCGTTCATTACACAAAATTTGTAACAATGTGTTACTTTTGCTGAGCAGAGATCAGCTTAGGAAGGTGTTTTCAAAAATCGACTGACAGGAGTTAAAAATAAATAAAAATTCCTTTTATCAGCTATTAGATCTACAGATTTAAAATTTAACGAACGTTTTTTTTTCTTTAGTTGTTGTTCAGCTGAGATATGCAAAAAGCTTTTTTTTTTTTAATGTTTAATGTGCAATTCACGTAAAATTAACTCCTTAAAAACCTTTTCAGCCTTCAATCTGTATTGTTTAATTTTTCAATTTACCCGTGTGAAGAACGGGTATACCAGCTAGTTCTAAATAAAATCTTAGTCATTCTAATCAAGTCTTTGTTGATTTAAAAAAAAAAACTTTTTTAACACCCGCATCTTAAATGCAACCTGAAGGAGATCCAAACCAGGGAAAGTTCGCGCTGTGAAGAGAAGCGACACGCTGCAGCATAGATGAAGTAGAAAGACGGAACCGAAGAAGTGCGGACGAAAAGGTTAGAAGAATTCTACCCCACGCGTGACGAAAAACACGAGGTTTATTTTTAGGTCTCCCGAGAGATAGTGCCATTTCAAATCTCTTCAGCTCCCAGAGGACTTTGCCCCAGACTGTTCGACGGCCCGCAGCTTCAAAAAAGAACTCAGCGAGCAATTAAATGGCTACCGTTTCCCGTCCAAAGCAGCGTTTAGAAGAGGGATTCTTCACAGCCCGGGCTTCCTCTCCACCCTCCTTTTCTTGCTTGCGAAAATGATCGAAAGTTGAATTGTACAAACTTTACTTCTTTTAGTGTAGTTGCTCAGTTTTGTACTACAGAAATTTTTTAAAAGATAAAATTTTATACGCATATAATTTTAAAAATTTGACTTTTTTAGATGGAAAGATTATTTGTCTAAAGATTTGAAGGAATACTGCAACAAAGATTTAGTAAGTTTTTTGAAAAAAAAAGAAAGAAAGAAAAATAATGCGATAAGTCATTGTAATCAAAATTTAATGGTCTAAATTCAAGATGGTCACGTGTTCTCCATTGAATTCATTACTGACATTAGACCTGTTCTACTTTTAAAATTTAGATTACATTTCAGATTCGATAATTGCATAAAGATGTTCAAATACTAAGCTTCTTCAAAAAATTTTGCTGAATTAAAAAAAAGTGCTTTTAGAATACGTTTATTTGTAAATCACGGGTCCATTTTATTTACCTATGTGCTTATAAAAGAATTGCAAAGGTTGACAACAGCGAAGCGCATGAACTGATTGTTTGGAGTTATCATGTGACTGTGAGGTCACATGAATTTAGCTCTTTATTGTTTTTCCCTTTAATTTATAGAATATTAATGTATGCGTACAACTAAAGGCAAATTCATAATGTAAATTATAACAATATATTGCATAGCTATTTATTAATCAGGATCTTTCTGGAAGTAGATATTCTTAAAATATATTTTAAGAATAATTGGTAAACAAGAAAATAACGCCATAAAAAGTACTCTTAACCAGTTACATTAAATTATTTTCCGATTTCCAGGTAAATTTTTTGAAATCTGAGTTATTTAGTTGACTTACAATCAGAAAAAATTTGTACTAAACTCTTTGGAAGTGAAATTTCAAAATCAAAGAGGCCTAGGAATTATTTTCTTTACACAGAATTTAATAAGTTTTTTAATTCTCTTTCAAAAGATTAAATGTGAGTGATAGCTATAATTAACATTAACTATTAGCTCTCAAGATAATAAAAACATTTTTAATGCTTATAGTTGTTTAGTGTAGATTTTAAATTATCTTTTTGTAGAATTTTATGCTTATTACCAAGAAAACAGTCTAGGAATTTTATCTTCAAACTTTATTCTTTCGAACCTGAGTGAAATTTGTAAAAATTCAGTCCAAATTAACAGAAAAATGCTTTTTACTAAATTTTACATTACTCAATGAGCTGAATTCATGACTGTTATTTGATAAATGCACAATCACGTGTTCTCAATTGAAGTTAAAACCAATTTGAAACATTTACTTGTTGTTCTACTTGTAAAATTTAGAAAAAAAATTCAAATTTGTTTATTTCGTAAAGATGCCAAAATGTTAAGATTCTTCAAAATGAAATTTTCAAAATTAAAAAAAAAAAAATCTTACATTAAACATACGTTTTAAATCAAGTGCATTTCATTTATCGATGAATATTATAATTATAATTAATATAGTATATTAAATTGAATATTATATTATAATTGTTGACGAATATATACTTTTCAACGAAAAGTTTCTGCAAAAATAAAAGTTGGCAACAACGAAATGCCTGAACTGATTGGCTCGAAACAAGTGATTGCATTTATCGCGCGACTATGACGTCACACGAATTTACGGACTGATTGACTGAAAACACGGGATTCAAGTTATAACGTGACATTTGTTTTCAGATTTGTGGTTACTGATATATAAATAGTCTCTGATGCGTATTGACTTACAGATCAGAGACTTGGCCACTGACTTCACGTGATGAAGAAGCTTTGGCAATTTTTGAGAAAGATCTTACGCTGCATTCTTGGTAGGGTCCAAGTGAACGGATGATAGAGAAGATCTAACCTAAAACTCTACAAACCTGATATTGTAAAATATGTGAAATTACAGAGAATTAAATGGGCTGGTCATATGGCTAGAATGAATGAAGATCGTTGCTGCAAGAAAATCTTTTTGGCAAAGCATATCGGAAATAGACCTCGGGCAGACAACCCGTTAGGATGGATTGACTGTGTCGAAAAAGATCTAAATATTTTAAAGGTCAAAAACTGGAAAACAGTCTCCAAGAGTAGAGATGCCTGGAGAAGGCTAGGGCTCACCTAGTTCTGTCGAGCCATTGAAGAAGATACATAAAATATAAGTTTATTTTATTTTTATTTGAGTAATTACTTGATTAAACTGGAAATCTCCCCTCTTTCTTTTTGGCCCCCAGATAGATTTGAATGTCAGGAAAAAAGACAACAATGATTCACACCAACACAGAATTTAATGAATATTTTTTTTTAATAAAAGACGAAGAAACATACATACATACAAATGAGTAGGCCGACACACAAAATGTTTTTTTGTACAGTACTTCGAATTGCACAGCCCACTTCCCGACACAGCACATTCACATAAATCTCTTTTTTTTTTTTTAAATTTCTCTGTACATCTATAGTAGGCAGGCATATAACATCATCCTATGCACAAATATTTTTCTTAAATTTTTAGCTATATACAGTCTCTTACACATAAAAGTATCTTAGCATTTTTTTTTCTTTTTAACAATAATTTACAATAATTTGGTTTCTTTCCGATTCCGATTAATCGATAGTAACCTAATCGCAAGTGCTACAAGACAGCCAGTGCTATGCAAAGAGGATTGGTTCCTCTTCATTTCAATAGTTAACATAAAATTTGAATTTTTAAATATAGTATTTTTATTTTTGAAAACAAAAATCGATTGCACTTATCGGAGTATATCAAAATAACCTGTCTAATAGCATTTACGATTGCAGTGCGTAAAGAAATGCTTAAAACATTGCAAAACTTCTAATACATGTTATACAGTAAAAGCCTGTACAACATATCTGTATTAAACAGGAACTAAAATTTTGAGACATTTATCCTTTTAAATAGTAAGCAGGGAAAACGAGGTAACCATGCTTTTTAAAGGAAACCAGCATATAGTTTAAAATACTCTTATTGCAGCTACAAAATGAAAGACACATCAAACGAAGTTTCACGCAACAGATTTGCTAAATCACAAGCGAAATAAAAAGACGATTCTTCTGAATGGAAATCATTGCAAAATTGAAATTGTAAAGTTTTAAAAATATTTTATGGGGGGTTTTTTATCGGTAAAGAGAGCAAATTTATAACATTTAAGTTCTTATATGTATATATAGTTTATTTTTTCATAAAAAATAGTTCTAATTCTATTTAATCCAAAGACCATCCTCTTTTCTTTTAATAATAATAATAATAATAATAATAATAATAATAAATTCCGAATTTCATTCTTTTTTTAATATCTTTAATATCTTTTAAAAAAAAAAAAAAAAAAGAACAACTTTTTACAATTTTTTTAATCTTCGGGTAGAATAAAAAAAAAATTCTACTAACATATATAGATAAAAAATTATGTATAATAAACAGCAATAATTTTTAGAATTGTAAAAATTTCACGACACACAAAATTAATTTTCCTATCGTAATCGCTTGACGCTTATTTTCATATAATTTAAATTTGAACGAATAATTTCCATTTTCACAGAAGAGGGAAAAAAAGAAGGGAAAAAAATCGAACATTTCTCTTTTGTTGTCAGAAATTTCTCCCCGTTTTGTCATCCCGGAAGGGATGATTGAGCGAAAAATAAAAACTGCCGAGCTTTATTTTAGTATAGTCACACTAAGCCACTGGAAATGACAAAGCCTTTTATATGTATATTTACAGAGTTCTTATCACATTGACGCTTCTCTCCAAGTAAAAAGGGAAAAGGCTATCGCACCGATATGGTTTCAATGCCTAGCACTTTCCTGATTCCCTTGTCCAGCCTGATGAGATCGGTCATACTTCCATTGTCTGTCAACCGGTCAGGATTGGGACGGGACACAAATGGGTTGTCCAGCTTGTTGCCGGACAGCAGCGGACTGCAAGTGGCACTGGCTTCGAATTCATGACGGGGGAGAGATAGGATCTCGATGTGGCCGTAGTTCCTTAGGAATTCATCTTTGGTAATGGACAGTTTGCGCAGCACGTCGTTCAGTCGCAAATAATTACATTGTCTGAAAAGAAAACAGAATATTTATAACAATTTGTTGCGATAGCGGTAGAAAAAAAACCGCTTTAAAAACAATGTATGAAATTAATTTAAAAAAAAAGAGAATTTGTATTTTTTTAACTGTAAGAACTTATTAGAAATATTAGAGATCAAAAACTTTAAACTATCTTATTTCTTAAAGTAATTATGGATTGATGGGTAATTTTAAATTTTGAGCAGAACATAACATTGGCATATACAGGGTTACTGATAATTCCCCTTAAGGTTTCGGAGAGCTGTAGTAGAAAACTAAGACGAATACAGCTAAAAAGAGCATATGGTAGGATGCAGAAAGAATTCAAATTTTATTTACATATTTTACAGGTGTTCTTTTATAAACCCTTGGTCATACGGCATACATATCAAAGCGATAGTTCAATTGCCGCCACATTCTAATCAACATGTTATTATCAACGTTATTGATAGCACGTATTATCCTTTCCTTGTTATCCGTGTTTTCCACAAAAACTTGGTCTTTTATATAGATAGTCATTTAGAATACTTATTCTTAGTCATATAGAACTCCTGTAAAATATATAAATAGAACTTGAATTTTTTTCTGTATTCTTTCGTATGTTTTATTTTGCTGTATTCGTCTTAGTTACTTTACTACAGCGCTCCGAAACCATGGTGGGAATTATGAACAACCTCGTAATAATTTTTCGCATAAAATATTTCAATGTATCATTTTAAGAAATAATATTAAACAAAAATTAATTTATTGTGTTCAGGTCACAAGCCACAATTTAAAATTACTTTGAATTCATTTTTAAAAGCTTTTATTTTCAACAGAGTTTGAATGACGTGAATGGGGCCGGGATTTAAGAACAAAGTGTCTACTTACGCCTTGCTGCTGGCGGCAGGCAAGAGCAGTCGGAAAGTTGGGAGGTGGGGGGAGTCGCTCACCTCGAACAGGAAGTCGTTATCGCCCTCCCCCTCACTCTCGCCGTCGGAGGGAACACCACTGAACACGTCGTAGCCACCGTCCTCAGGATCTGTCAAAGACAAAGAATTGCTTTTATTTAATCTGCTTTCATACATTGAGGAAATTTATGAAAGTTATTTTCCTGAATTAAAATCCTTCATTAAATTATATCACACAGCTTTAATTCTAATAGTATTCAACTTTTTATATAATCAATACCTTCAGATATTGATTTTTTATATGATTATGTTTTAAATCTCGCAAAACACTTATTATTTTATTTTAATGTACATGACCAAGGTAAACGATTATACACACCTAAACATTTCGCAGATCCCCAAAATCTCCAAGGCAAATGCGGTCTGCTATCTATTTCACCACTTATATCGGCAAAGAATCCTGAAAATAAAAACATTCTGATTTAGATAATATTATCGTAACAACAAATACACTAACAGCTTATTAAATCTTTTTAAAATAAAGTTGTCTTTAAGGAGGAAAAGAAATTCCACGCAAAGTTTTAAAAAGAAAAAAAGCATTAACCACCAATACATAATATTCTCTGTTTTTAAGAAACAAACTTTTAAAATTGAGTTAAAATTTTAATAAGACATAAAATAATGCTTCGATAGCTAGCGATTAAATTTATTTTTCGTGTTTTGATTATACCCAGAAACCCATTTACAATGGCTTTCGTTGCAAGTTCACTTGATTACTGAACTTGTCTAATAATTCTAGGCAAATCTACTCTTTTGTAAAAAATTCCAGATGAATAAACGTTTGACCCAAAATTAAGACAAGAAGGGAGCCAAATGCGAAGAAATAGTGCTCGAAATAAGCAACCAAGTCTAACAGTTATAGTAACACTTAAAGTTTCATTATATTTCTTTTCTCTCTTTCTTGAAAATTCCCAATTACGTATAAATTACTGTAATATGTAAAGGGATTGATAAAACATTGTTTATATATATAAATTTTACATGAGTTTGCATTGTTATAACGTAATTTTGTGAAAATTACGTTTATTACTGGAGAAAAGTGGCCAGGTGTAATTTAATGGTAGTTAAAACTGTAGCCCTTTGGTGGCTATAAAAAGGTCTTACTCTTCGAAACAATAGAACCTTACCTTGTAAGAACTCTGCCATCATGGCAGAACGAGCTAGCTTAATGGGTTCCAATCCGGAATAAGTTGTAATGGTAGGATCAGCACCATAAGACAGCAACAGTCTCACAATTTCTACATGATCGTTTTCGACAGCATCGTGCAGAGGCCTATAAGGTAATTGAATGTCAAATTGAATGAAAAATGACTCCCCAATCCGATAAGTATAAACTGAAATTTCTAAACAATTTCTGAAAAAAGACGAAGAAACCTACCTAATGCCTCCCGCAGCGCTGGCGTTCACATCAGCACCGTACTGCAGCAAAGCCCGTGCAATATCTAGATGGCCCCTGGAGCAGCACTCGTGGAGAGGTGTGTAGCCTGCGTTGTCACGAACGTTCACACTCACGCACTTGCTCTTCAGGCAGTAAGCGACGGCTTGCTGGGGAAGAGAAAGGATTAAGGTGAGAAAAGGAGGAAGGGCTGAGGCCAAAAACAAAAGAAAAACTTCCTTCATCTAGAACCAGTTAACTTCTAAGAGATGACAAAAGGACTACGACGAATGAAATAATAGACTGGGTTAACGCATACATTTTATAGAATAATTTGGGAGAAGAATATGAAACTGTTTGGCGAATTATATTATACGCAAGCAATACCATTTTTATTATAATGCCAAATTTCAGATTAGCACGACAGTAAAGGAATTAGTAATTATTGTAGTAATACAGCAATGTTTCTGCACATTTTTTTGCTAAAGTTATAGAAGAAATTTTGAAATATTCCTGTAATCATCAGTTTGCTACAGATTTAAAAGAATAACCCACACAATCGCGATGAAAAAATTAAATTCGGAAATTACTAAAGCGAGATATTAATACGACTTTTTAATTTGCTCCGTCTTTTCATCTTATCGTATTTCCTGACATCAATGCAATGTTATTCTTTATCCAGCTTTAAAAACTGTAAAACAGTAAATAATAAATGATCGCTCTTTAAAAAAAAAAAAAAAATCTAGAATTGAATTGCAGTCTTTTTTATCTTTTTCTTTTAACGGAAGTTTCACTTAACATAAGGGGAAAAAAGTGTATTACGACATGGCAAAAAATTTTTTTAAAAATAAATGCAATGCAACCCAACAACTAAAAACAATGAGGTGTGTTCATGAATATATTTTTCTTAATATAGCCTACTATTACAATCAGTAGCGCACACAAGAATTTGTCAAGTGTGGGGGGAATCTAGGGTCGAAAGTCCATCATTCTTGTATCATGCTGCTTTTGATTTTGTCGATTTTCGGGAACAAAAAACAGTAAAGACTGATTATTGAATAAATAATTAGCATTAATTAATAAAATTAATCATTAAAAGCAAATATTTAATTAAATTTTACGTACTAAATATATACTTAGAATTTTAATAAATGGGACAAAAAAATCATGGGCTTTGAGGGGGGTCCGGACCCCATGACCCCCCCTTGTATGCGCCACTGATTACAATGCATCAGTGTCTCACACAATGGTGGGGGGTCTCCCAGACCAGACTCCAAAGCCCTTGATTTTTTCGATTGATAATAATTCTATGTATATAGTACGTAAAATTTAATTAAATATTTGTTATTAATAATTAATTTAATTAATAATACTAATTATTTATTCAATAATTAATTTTGTAATTTTTTTTGTACTTGAAAATCGGTAAAATCAAAAGAATATGTTGGGCGGCGTATTGGAGCATGATACGAGAATAATGGACTTTCGACCTTCTTGAAAACTTCCTGTGTGTGGCACTGTAATGTTATCAATATATCAATCATAAAAACAGTGGTGCACACAAGGGGGGTCCTAAGGGTCTGGACCCCCCAAAGCACTTGATATTTTTTTCCGATTGATTATTATTCTAAGTATATAGCAGGTAAAATTTAATTATTTGTTATTAATGATTAATTTTATTAATTAATGCTAATTATTTATTCAATAATTAGTTTTTGCTGTGTTTTGTTCCCGAAAATCGTCGAAATCAAAAGAGCATGATACAAGAATGTGGAACTTTCGACCCCAGACCCCTTCCCCACCCCTCCTTGAAAAATTCCTGTGTGTGCTACTGATCACAAAAGATTTCGATTAAAAAACACAATCACAGCACAAACTGTTTGAATATCAGAGCAGTTTCACAGCATCTAACGTTAAGTAAAAAAGTTTCATACGCAATATCATTTGAATTAACTACTAAAAAGCAGAGAACAATCTCTTGAATCCATTAATTCCATCGTTCTTAACTTGTAACCCATTAATAGTTGTAATGCCTTTTACCATTATGAACCACACTATCCCAAGCCATCCAGATAAATTTCTCGGACAATGGTTCCACTAAAATAACCAGCAGAGAAGAAAAGAGAGAGAGGAGGGAAAAAAATCCAGTTCTCGACAAAATTGGCCAAGGGATCGCGTCATGCAAACCGCATCGATTGCGCACACAGAGAGGCGGAGAGGTTGCAGCAGCTGTCGCACGCACTTCTTTCGAAACGCTGGGGAATAAAGACATACACGTGACACCCCATGGGGCAAAAGAGGGAAAAAAAGGACGTCTCTCTCTCTCTCTTTTCCCCTGACGTGTTCATCGAAGTGAAAGAGTGGGACGTGCACTCTCATAATGGGCTAAGAGAAACCCCATTGTTAAGGGTGAAGTAGGCAGAGGGTGAAGTGAACAATGATGCGAAACGATAAAAATGCAAGTAGAAAAAAAGGATAGAAATTAAAAGGGGGATGGTGCTGAAAAGAGTCATTAACGACGATGTTGGGCATTGGTCTTAACCACGAGGTGGTCCTTCTCCCCCTCTCTTTCGTTGTTTTCTTTTTTTACTGTTCTTGGCTTCTTTTTCGCTCGTTTTCTATCTAGACAAACCGTGGTAAAAAAAGTATGCAATAGGAATTTTCGTTGTGGTCAAGGTGTCAGGTTAGAACAATAAGGTTTTGGTGTATAAAAAAAGGAGTAAAAGATGGTTATATTTATTTGTGAGTAAATTTTTTTAAAAAAGTGCATTTTGAAGTAAGCGTAACAGTTGATTTTTGAACTGCCTATCGATTTTTTTTTCTTCTCTTACTTCGCATGTGTGAAATATTTCACGTTTTTTTCATCCTATTCAAGTTTTACATGTTTTTTTTCCTTAAAAAACATTATGAAAATGTAATGGAGCAAAGAATTTCTTCATGCACCAATTACAGATCCATAAAGTGCAATATATATTATTAAAAGAAAGTGTGAGTTTATATGTGCGATGTAGCATAAAGCAGAAAGATTTATATGCATGAAATTTAGTACGCTGAAACTATGGGTGTTTATGGTTTGAGAACCTCGAAGAGAGATTCAAAATTTTCTCTACTATTTTCTAAAGATTTAATTTTAAAGCGTTTCTTAATATCTCTGGTAATATAATGTCACATCCATTTCTGAATGTAATAAAATATTCTTCATGCAATCTTTTTTGAGATTATTACATGCATTCATTAACGTGTTTATTTATTGTTACATTTGTTGCTTTACATGTTCTTGGTTGATGAATAACAATTGTTTCCTGAATAAATCATTATAAAAAGAATATTATTTCAGCAATTGCATTTTAGTTTTGGCAACACGGTTTGTGTTTGCAACTCTGATTTTTCAAGTTGGATATCATTCGATTAAAATAAAACCTACTGTGTCTTTTTCAATAATCCTAAGCTAAATTTTGGTTTATTAAGATAGTTATAAGTTGCTGTTAATGTTGTTAATTTTATTGTAATTTATTTTTCAGTTTATGCCTTCTGTAAAATTGATGTTTTTTGTTCTTTTAAAGCTAAGCCTATTTTAACTGTTTCAGGTGTTTTTTTTTTTCTTCGTTAATGTTAATGAGGTGATTTCTTTTCAGCTTAGTTTAAAGCTAAATTGATGTTTGTTATTTGCTTTGGATAGTTTTTAATTTTAGCTAAAGTTAATTTCGGAATTTTTTTTCCAGTTTAAGACTTTTGGATAGACATAATTCGTTTTTTCGAATTCAGCTTTCAATCCAGTGCCTTATTAGTCACAGGTTTGGTGAACTGCTATTCCAAGTCCAATAGAAAAAACCTTCCCAAAAACTTATTTTCATAAATTTCTTAACATTATAAATTAAGGAGATTATTAAGAGAGATAGGCCATCACACATTAAAATATTTTTTACTCCAACCAACTAGTGGAATTGACGAGTTTTGTTTAAAAAATTCACCAATGCGAAGAACATGTACAACAGTTAAAATGTACGAATAAAGCAAAACAAAAGCGATGTTTTCTTCCTTCTTTGTTTAACGTTCTCAGAACGTAATCTATTTTCGAATTAGAAACGATTTCTCTCTATATATAATAAAATATATACGTATATATGAAAATAAATATCTTACCGGATAACCCAGTCTCGCAGCACGATGAAGTTGAGTTTCCCCTAAAGCTTTGTTCACCATAAGACGTTTCATTTCAGGCGGCATAGTCAAGGTACATTGAGAATCTTTTGTCTAAAAGAAATAATTTTAAACATCGTAAGTCTCGGAATATAAATTCAAAATAAAAAAGAGCACATATTAAAAATAACTTAATTTCTAATATATAATTACCATTTTCAACGAAAAACTGATTAATTTCAAATTAAAAAAACATTACTTAGGAATGATATTAGCAACTTTCATAAAAAAATTTGAAATTTCTAAGTAAAACTCCAAAAATTCCCAATATTTTATATCAAACGTTAAAAGAATAATCGAATTTTTCTTGATTGTAGACCAACGAATCCGAAAATACCACGACATTAAAAAACTGTTTCATACTAAATAAAATACATAATGGCAAAATAAATTAATTCGAATACAATTCAGAACTTAATTTCGAATCTAAACTACATAAAATCTCAAATAAAATATACAATTTGCCTTATATAATATTCGGTTCGATATTTAATCTGTTGCCAAAATATAAGATATTTTCGGTCGAAAAAAGTGATCTGTTGCCGATAACATTTTCAAATGAAATTTTATATTTATAAATGCATCGAATAAAAAATCGTTTGCATAATTTTGAATCTGAACGAGGGAAAAAAAATTACAGCTGCAAAATTATCAATTTTGATTTAATTTTTTAAATCTTACTTAGTTTTTTTTTTTTTTATTTATTTCCCAACGATTTAAGTTTTTGTAAAAAAAAAAAAGTTCTAAAAATGTTTTTACCTTTGATAAAGATTTATCTGTTTGCGCCATTTTGCCCTTATTTCCTTTTTTGTTCTTCTGCTTATATTCATACACCATTTTTCCATTCTTCTTTCTCTGTACAATCATTTTACCAGAGAGGCTTTTCCTTTTGATGGAATGCCACTTGTACATGTATCGGCGATGGGCCCATCTTAGAGTCAATTGAGACAGTAGCTTTCGAGTATATCGGACAGCCAATTGTCTGTCTATGGCGGCTCGGTCAGGTACCACATTGCCCGTTGTTGCAAGTGGCCTTCTTTGCAGGTAGATGCGGGACAGCAATTTCTTTCTCAGTTTCCTGCGTGCTCTGATAGCGGCCAATCGGTCTATCGCTGGGTCTGAGGGTATATCGGTAGTTTGTGATACGGCGTTGGAACAGATGGGTAGTACAGGAACAGTTTTGGGAGACCATGCCGGTTCAGTTGGTTTCGATGGAGACTTAGCTGGAACTAAAACAAAAATGGAAAATCAATATTTAATATAAAAAAGTAACTAAGATGAAATTTAAAAAAATCTAAAATTGCTCTTTAAAGATACTGTAAACAAGAAAATATTTTGCTAACTCTTATACTGATTGTTGTTGAAACGGAAAGAAAGTTACGTCAACAAAGGTAAGCTATCAAAAGCACTAAAAAAATTCTAGCAACGGTTATAAATTGAGATTACTGAAATAATTCTGTTTGTATTTCCTTCATAAAAAGACACATTTAAGGAACACTTTTAGAAATTAGAAAAAGTAAAGTAAGCAAATAAGTGCCTTTTTTATTTTTCATAATTTGGTGGTATATGTTTAAGCCATCAAATTATGCAAAAGTAAAGATTTTATATATAAATGGATAGTTTGATGAATTTAACATTCATATACTTGATGAACAAGAGCTTTCAACAACTAAATTACAAATCACTATTTCGAATTTAAATTTAAACCACTAAATTAATATTCCATAACATATATGATTTTTACCTAAAACGGGAGACTTAGGCAATTCTCGGTTAGCAATATGATCCAGAGGCCTTTCGGGAATTTCTCTCCACAAAGGTTTCTGGTTCTCTTCTTTGACCTGCTCATTGAAAAAAATGATGCAATTTAGTGAATGTAGTTATGATAGTACTGATAAAGACAAAGATTTTGACAAACTTGTACCCAAAAGGAAAAACGGAAGTAAAAATAAATTATTCTTACTTGGCTGGCATAGTTGAGAGGAGGTTCTGCAATAAAGGTGTAAGGACATTCTGGTGCCTCGGATACTTCATTGACAAATGCTGCAGGCTGAAAAGACAAAATGAAAAAATTAAATTTATCGAATGATTTCAACAAGAATTATCTCGAATTCCATGCATAATAATTTAAATGTATCAGATTCTTCGAAAGAGCAAGACATATTTAAAAACTCAGAGAATCAAAAATTAAAAATGCTAGAAAATACTCGTTGGTATTGTTTGAATTACGCGTCAATTATGATTTTCTTTTTATTTCCGGTATAGTTTTGTTTTTTCAATATATATAGTTTATATCAATTTCTCTATGCGTTTCCATTAGAAAAATATTTACTTTGCTAAAAACTAGAAACAAATTTGGAGTTCTAAAATTGTTTTGAATATAAACGATCATTAATCCAAAAAATAAATAAATAAAATTCCTTACACGCGTTATAGGTGTTTTTAAGTAATTTGTTATCTTTAAAAAAAATTTGTGCGTTTGCGTGGAACAGTTGACAAAAAACGCCATTTTTTCCACATTAATTTTTAAAAATTTCGTTCGTACTCAATTTAAAAACGTTCGTGGAAACAAAAAAGGACGTAGAGGGGAGAGGGGACCGCGACAGTTAAAAGATTTCGCCGCTGCATTCGGAAACAATTACGAGTAGAAGGCTCACCTTGCGAAAAACCTTCTCGCTCGTTATACGCGTTTTGCGATTCTTCTTTATTTCTTCGCCTTTTTTTTCCTTCTTTATTTTAACGACTCAGTCGTCATTTATTATTTATTTTATCGCTTCGCTTTTATCTCGTGCGACTTGCTTTGCTCGCCGACGACGGCGAAAGATTGTCATTCGGGACCGATTGCGAATTGAGATTCAGTTTTATGGCCGTGTTTTAATGAATAGCACAGAACACATGTATGCGATATTAGTTATCTCAAGCTGTAATAACATTAATTGCATAAATTAAAGGTGCATCTTTGTATAAACGAATGAGTTAATATATGCAGCAGCATTTGTACCAATTGCTATCATAACCACAAGAGATCTTTTTTAAGATATTTTTTCAAATGAATCCAAAAACTGTTATTTCACTCAATAAATCTTGATCAAGCATCCCTGATTGAAGGAATTCTAACTTCACTTCATATCGGTTGTCATTTTCAGTTATTTTTTATCTTCCAATAATATTTTGCTTTCTATGTTATAATGAATGATAAGTATTAAAAATAAAACGTAATTCAGTTTTCATTTTAGCGGATCGTATAAATTTTCAAAAGAGATATTTTCTCTTAAACTGTGACATTTTTAAAATAGAGATAATGCTAAAAAGGCAAAGAAAAATAGTTGTGTACGTTAATTCCTTTACATAAGATTATTTATTAATCCATTTAAAGATTTTCTGGGCTTTTAAAAGAGTTTTTATAGATTATTAGAAGGGTTTTGATTACAACATCACTTATAATTGTGTAACAGACAATAATAAAAAGCTATTTACCCTTCAATTTTCCAGCTGAAAATCTCATTGAAATGCATCAAAAATAAAATTATTTTATGACGTGCTACTTTATCAACCATTTTTCATTAATAGAATAATCTGAAATGCAGATAAATCTAACGCAAAGAAGCATTTGTAGTATATATTAGCAAACACAATTTCCAAAAGGTGTTTATTTTTAAGCATCTACATTGGTATTCATGTTTTTTCCCTTTATCGTTGTCTTCCCTTTATTGTTTTTCTAATATAAATCACACTTATATTATAGAGTTCACGTTAAACAATTTTTCAAAATTTTACATAATTTTTTGCATTTTTAAAAAATATTTGTTTTTTTTTACTTGAATTTAAAATGCACTTAAATTTCATTTCGCGAATGCGAATTATATCATTTTTTTTTCTGTTTCCAAGGTCAAAAAAGTCCATGAATACTTAATAACATTTTATTGAAGTCCCAAATAAAAAGAACAGAAACATCAATTACAACTAAAAATTTTAAAGTATATGATGGTTCCAATCCAACTTGTTTATATAATAACAAGTTCACTTTTACAACATTTGAAAGAATTCATTGAATGTAAATGCAACCTAATAGCGATGTCCCTTCAGAAATGGAACGAACTTTATTTCTGTGTTAATGATAATAAAATAAATTTGTCAATTAAAAAAAGGAAATTTTAAAAATATTCAGTCATAACTATATTACATATAATCTCTTCTTCCTTCCTTTGAATAAATTTTACCGTATAATGGATTAATGATAACCTGAGTGATAGTGTGTATGCACAAATCCACGAAAATTAATTTTTTTAAAATTTTTTTCGAGAGAGCTATTTTAATGCACTAATGACAAATTTGAAGTTCCTACCGTTAACAGGGAGATAGTGAAAGACGTGTATCAAGTTTTATATAAATGGGATTTGAAAGACATCTCTGAAGTAATCATATTTAAAAAAAAAAGCAGCCTAAAAATATTACAGAATTAATTTTAATCAAAAGAAAAGTAAGTAAAAAAAAATACATCCCCCGCAATTTTCAATACCACAAAAATTAATCTTCTCTGATCTTTTAAGAAGATTAATAGTCAATTAAAGGAGGGCAAAAACACTGCTTATTTTCTGAACCAACATTTTAAAACATACGACGAATTACGATCATTTTACGTAGTTCGGTTTGTACCTAGAAATAAGCCAACTGCACTGGAGACAGGTCCCCAGATGAAACGGAAAAAAGATCCGATGCGTAGTTTCACGGAAGGTGGGGAGGGGAGAGAGCGGTGCAGCGGGAAGTGAAGTGGCACGTCGTGTGGGTGACGCGGGGAGGGAGCTCTCTAGACACCGATGCCTGCAGGAGGGGTGGACCGAAAGATCGATCACTCGAGCCGACTACCCCCGGTGAGTGGCGGCCGCGGACTCCCGTCGCCGGAGCCGCTGATGAATAGCGCCTTCCGCCGTCACCAACCATTGCTAGTCTCGGATTTGGCGACGTGGATGGGTTACCGCGTATTGGCGACGCATCAGGTTAAGGTGATGAATGCTCTCGCCATATGTAACTAGGGACTGACATATGCCACGGCTTTGTTTTTCAATATGGTTGGTAGTTTTTTCTTTCTTTTTTGAGTTTCGTGATTGTTTGAATCGCAAAGCACGCGCTCGTTCTAAGAACTGAATTTAACACGATCTGAAATTCAATCTGGAAAATATTTTACAATTCGTGAACGAGTAATGAGAAAAAAGCTGTGAATCTTGCAAAAAAAAAAAAGAATTGTGTACGCTTGGTTAGAAATACAACAGCAAGATACAAAATTATTCTTAAATTTTCCTGGTTAAGAATTTCAAAGTAATTTAAAGCCGATTCACACACACACACATATTAAATTGAGGCCAAACAATTATGTTGTTTCTGATACCACTCAGTCGAAGGTGTCAGAATGAGGCCCAACAAATTCATCGAGACAAAAGGTTAAATTACGTCTGTCGTTAGTCGCAACTTTGAGCACCATACAGGTGATGGATACGTTTTGGCTCCGTTCCATGCCAATTTTGAGGGTAAACATCCTGGAGCACCAAGCAATTATTTACATAAATAGACATTAAAAGTATTTTATATAATAATTCTTTAATTTACATAATAGTTGTTGATAGTATTTTGCAGAAAATAGTTTTTTTCAATTAAATACATTTAAAAATGCAAGTTCTCGGCAATTAATAGGAATTATTCTAGTTATAAAAAACTCATAAGTATTAGGTGCATATCGATCAGAAAATAACTCAAACACGAGAAATTGGAAGAACTAACTTCACATCTGCTGAATATCAGTCTACACGCGTGCATCGATTAGGTCTTTAAAACTCCAAGATAATCAGTTTAAATTGTCAAGTCTTCGTGCATAACAAAGTAATCAAATTTGAACATTCGTTCACTTGCATGTAATGCAAAAAATTGGACATTGCAAATCAAAGAATTTTTTTTAAGTGTGATCCCAAAATAGACGTCCTGAGAACTCAGAACGTATAATTCAAAATGAATAGTAACAGCACCAAACCAAGAAAAAAATCTCAAAACTATTTTGCTTACGGAAATATTTGCCATAATACTCTCGTTTTTACAAGCTAATAAACATATTAAAACAGAAGAATATATACGTATAACTAGGTGTTTCAACAGAATAGATACATTATTAACTAAAAAATCAAGCAATAATCAACGATCTACGTTATCCACAGCTCATATCACATACAAAGCAGAATTTAAATTATTACTATTATTTAAATAATTTCAGATCATGCATGGTGTAACGTTTTCCCGTCGTACAGCTGAAAGGTCGGCTTCGTTTTAAGGATAGGATAACCTCGTTCCTATGTTCTTGCGCACCCTTAAAATATTGCGAGGTTTTGTCTTTGGTCATCGCCCCGGCAACTTTTGACACGGAGAGAAACCCCTTACTCCACCCACGAGCCGGATGTAACGCGTGGACAGCGAGGCCGACCGCTACCATCCTAGAGAGGGCAGAGAGAAGTCCATTGGAAAACTTCGAACAGGACACAGATGTAATCTCCTCCCTCACAAACAACAGAATTTGGACTCTAAAGGACTAATCGATCTTTTTAATAACTTCAATGTATATACTGTGATTAATAACTGTGACGTAAATAAACCAAATACTTAAATTAATAAAAATCACGCTACCATTATTCTTCTCAAACGTCACAATGGGAAAACAATGCTGAAAACAACATTTTCAACTTCATAAATGCAACAGATTTTTTTAAAAAACAACGCACCTGAATTAAAAGCACATTGGCCCGTTAGAATACATATAAAGTCAACAACAGATTAAGCATTTATCATTTTTTTTAAGAACATGCAACTGTACTGCATCGGCGGAATGTCGAACATCATCTGCTCTACTATCTACCAATCCCAGTTTTCGCAATAACACAAGAGGAAGGAACACGAAATAAATAAATACACGACGAAGAAAAAGAGCCTCGCCTATCGTCTTTTGACACAGCTCCGAGCTGGTAACCGTCGACGCTGAATACAGCTGATTACACCGACAAGAATTATCAGCGCGCTCCTCCAAAGCTCCAAATAGGGGATTCCGTCTCCCATAATCTAGAGTGCAGTCACGTGTGGTGATAAAGAATGAAGAAATATCGCTCTTTCGTGGGCTTTGTTCCCTCACGCGAAAATTGAAAAACGCACAAACGGCCATTTTTCATGGAAACCGATAGCTCTGACGTAAAAGCTGAGTAAACGGATGATGTGTGAAAAGTGCACATTTCCTCGAGTCAATGGAAAACAGGAAGCTTTGGGTGGGGATTATCGGGCAGTTGGAACGGACTTCGAACCACCTGTTTTCAATTAATTGATGTGTACGTGCGGTGTCACACTGAAGTGTCATTATTGCATTAAGACAGAAGAATTATAACTTAACTAAAACTCTACTTCCCATTTAATCTTTGTTCTGCCTAACACTTTCTCATATAGATAATATTTTTTCAGTAAAAATTACATAACCTTAAAATTCCAATCCTATTTTATCTCCTTTTAGGTCAGATCCCGAGCTTTTTTACATTTCTAGAATAGAAAACTAAAGTAAAAAATGTTGAATTAGCTGGAATTAAAATAACTATACAATCCAATCGCTAATTTAGTACATTTGAAGTCGATCAGCATTATTGGGAGTCAGTCTTACGTGATTATGAATGAATAAGAACTTAATATTACCAAAAATTGTCAATGCTGCTTTCGACGCATCGTATATACATAGTTCAACATCGAAAGAAAACTGATACTCATAAAATTATACTTATAGATAGAAAAAAAAAATGTAAATTATTTTTCAATTAATTCATACTAAATAGTAAATGAAAAAATAAAAGAAAATACACAAACGGATAAATTTTAAATGCAAATGATAGTCACGATGGTTGTGCCCTAAATTTGCTTCCATTTAACATAAAGCACGACTATTCATTTATAAAAATGCTTTTAAAATTGGTGTTAGAATTAATAAAAAAACATACAAACGCGCTCTGACGAAAATTCACGATTAATGCTGTTATTTTATTTTTTTTAAAAGCATCTTTCATGAACTTTTCTATAAGTTCTATATTATTAAGTTTTTATATTATTGTCGTACAAATATAATCCATTTTTATATCTTTATTTAATTACTGCTGCACAGCATGTGGTCTCATCTTCTTTTTAATAACTAGAAAGAACATTGAACAAGGCTACGTTACATTTATGCAAAAATTAACTAAGAATAACAATTCTATTCCCCTTGCCCCACACAACTTAATACTTTCTTCAACATAAATATTCACTATTTGTTTATTTTAAAGCCCTAAACGTTAAAATTCCGAACATTTTCACAGAGAAGAATTCACCTAACGGGGAGTTTTATTCTTATAAATATATAACGTTACATAAATATTTCATTTATTGTAACCGTTTATAAACAACGTGAGCCTTAAGCGTATATTAAAAAAAAGAAATAACACTTTTACTATATATAATCCCCCTTGAGGTACTATTCTCCTCATAGAGAGTTTGAATTAAAGCAATAGATAAAACATTTAATTAAAGCATATATTTTGCAATTAACTTCTTAAAAGACAAATGGTTGGCTTAGGTACGGATCATGTGGAAATCCACAAATTTATTCAACAGGGAAATAAATTATAATATTCGTAAAAGTTTACGCGTTATTTAAGAATACAATCAATGAACTGTATTCCATTATTTATTCCCGTGTACATCGAAACATCCCAACTTACGAAGTTCGACAAATCATTCCTACTCAAATAACTGCCCACTCGCTGATCACCACTTTTTACTCTTCCTTTCTCTCGTCGCGGAATTTAATCCACCCCATCGCAAGAAAACGATCCCCCAATCCATTCCACTAAACACTTCTCGAGTCCGAACAACGATCACAACAGCACGCGTTCAATCGTCTCCGGAACCGTCAAAAGGCAGGCGAGCGGCGGCGGCTCGAGTTAAATTATTGCGTTTTATTTTTGCAATTTTCTCCCTCTCCCTCGGCGCTAGGGAGCGGTTTGTTGGGGGAGGGGGTGGAGCGAGGGTATATAAATCAGATTAGTCGACGCCGTTTCAATCGCGAGCGCCGCGGACTCATCAGCGAGAACGCTTTTCGTTTCGTTTTGCCGCTGATGGATTGCGGCTCTCCATCGGAAATGTGTTAATGTCGTCTCCGAAGCAGGACGTCGGAAATAAACATCCAATTAGAGATCTGAAAGATTTCGGATTTCGAGTTTTATGAGGAGGCGATTAACTCGCGGGGAAAAAGTGGGGATTTGTTCGGACTTGCCTTTCTCTTTCTCTCGCTTTTTTCTTATTGTATCAGGTTATGTATACAAAGTACTAAGTTAATTTTTCGGAACAAGTTTGGCTGGAACTAAGAGCCGCGTTGGAGTGGTGGATAACTATTGGTGACGGGGTCCTAGTTTAAATTAACTTTGTTCTAGGTCGACGAGGTTCTTCTTGGTTAGAGACGGTATTTGTAATTCACAGTTATGGCAACAACAATTACAAATCCTAAACTTTTTTCATTCTAAACTTTTACACTACATAACGATTCCTAGATTTTATTATATTTTACCCACAGTAGCCTCATTATGCAGAACGATAGATCTCTGGTTAAATAAGATTTTGAACCAGAAATTCAATTTCAAAGTCAATTCAAAAAGTTTAAAAAATAAATATTGGAAAGTTTGCTTAAAAGTTGTATACAAATTAGGAAGTTACATAAAACAAACATTCAACATATGGTGAATATAAGTTTCATAAAAAAATTCAAAATTGTATACAGCATTATTTCCAACTTTTTCCCGTTTATTGAAACATGCACAACAAAATCCCATTTTTAGTTTCTAAAGTTCAAATATTAATGACTGTATAGATGATATTGTTAAGTCTTCAACCTTTTAGACTCCAACGAATCTCTGTTTATAAAATGAAATGAAGCTCACAATACTATGATGAAAATTCTTTTGGTGTCTCAATGTTTTACATAGCTTGTAATCATATAAAGTCAACAGTTTCTTAAACTTTAAATATCCCTTCAGTTTCACCACACAGAGAGTGGTGAAACTGCGAAAAAAAAAAATAAGTTTTAATATTTACGTGTCTTTGGTTCATAACATTAACAGAATAATAACAAAAATAAAAAAATGCAAGGCCCTATCCTACTATTACCCATATTTACTCCTATATTATAGTGTATCATGATGAATTCTTTCGAGATTGGATATCTATTATTGTCAATGACGAAAAAGATCTGAAGCATATTAAAAAATTATTTGCCTAAATTAAAAACAGCGCATTTTTTAAACCGAAATAAAATATTCGTTCCCTCTTTAGAATCGAGATTAATGTTCATTTTAAACATTTGAAATTCTTTTTTCTTTCTCCATAAATCTAAGCAAACATTCACAAAAACATAAACTTACAGTTAATTTCTACACTAATTCCATCGCCAAATAATCCTTGCATTCCCTCTACTGCAATGTGAATATAAATTGAGCTATAAACGTACAGTAATAAAATATATTCGTTTTGAAGTAAGTCAGCAATTTAAAACGTCAATTTCTGTGCAACAATTGTCAACAAGTCTTTAATTTATGTCGGACTAAATCTTCCTCTGTATTTATTTTAAACAAAATACATGGTTCGCCAAATTATAATGTAGTCTGCCTGTACCACACATTCCATACATAAAGGTTTTCTGTTTTTTTTCTAATGTACCTTCTTGGGAAATAATACACTCGTATAATAATTATGCATCCTTATTTCTTCAAACCCCAAAACATTATGTGCGTAACAGATAATACCATACAAATTTAAGCAGCACCCTGTCGAGCCATTTGATTTCCCACTCGACAGATGCGAACTTATCGTGTGTCTCATCCCAGATTTCACACACGAGAGATGCTAAAAAAGATTCGAGAACTCGACGGAGCGATGCAACGATCCTACAGGCACCTCGCTGGAAATAACTCTGTTGGTGGGGTCGAAAATCGATAGCGCCGATGGCTTGAAACTAAGAATAAAAGGGGGCGCGATGTACAAAACAGCTTTCGCTCCCCTACCCAAAACAGGACGCGGGGGATGGGAATGGCGTGTTCGCGTGCACGATCCCCAGTGCACGCGGCCTGCGCATTGATTTCCAATGGGCTCTATGTTGCACACACTCCCCTTCTCGTGTATGCGAGAATCCCGCTAACCTGGAATTCACTGGATTTTTTTCTCCCTTAAACTACTTCCGCCCATGGAGGGGAATTGTACCTGCCGCAAGAACGTGACTGAGGGAGGAGACCCCAAGGGGTGAAGGAAAATTGGAGAAGGGGAATAACCGTGCACCCTTATGACCTGCGTGAGTTGACTGCCACTCCCTCGAAGATAGAATACTAAAATAAACATAAGAATCTTAATAAATTTGGGGGGAGGAGAAGGCCAATGCGTAAATATAAGTAAGAAAAAGCAACGTTCAAACATTTGTAGTAACTTTAAAATTAAAACGCGGTCTTTTTACAATATTTTAAATCATAATTCCTAAAATAGATTTTTTTAAGTGTTTAGTTTCAGAATTGTGAAAATTAACTATGTTAATGCATGTGGCAGTTTAAATGAGCGATAAAAACACTATCGTGAGCAGAGGCTTTATTTTATTTATATATATTATTGCTTAATCTTAAAAAATTTGCCGCAATCATAAGATGGAAATGAAACAAAAAAATGTTTAAGTCAATAAGTGTTCGAATTACAATATGTTTCAAAACCAAAATATTCAACAAGCCAAATGCCTAAGCCATTATTTATTATAAACGAAAGAATTTCTTTCATAAATGTTTTACAAGATATGCATCTGTTTTTTACACAATGAATAAATTAAAAATCGCTCATATAATATAGTCATACGTTTTGTATGAAATACAAAACGTGTATTAGGTACAGATTTGATATTCATTATAAAATATTTTCACGGAAAGAAAATTGTAATTAATTTTTAACCTCACATTCAGTAAGTTTTTTTATTCATTTTGAAGAAAAAATTCTCAATACCAAACAAAATACAGCCGGAAATAAATAAAAAAATAAAAACTTCAAGTCAAATGGTGAAACACAAATAAAAAACTTCGAATGGGAATTTCCAGATTGCAAAGCAAAGAAAAACAAAAAGCCCTAACCCAGATAATCTGGAAAAATCCCGTCCATATATAAAATACCCGTTTTTGCTTCCCGAAGATCCAGTTTTAAAGGTAAAAAAGTAAAGCGCACCACACGCCGATGGAGCTTTAGCAACTTTCAATTTTCCCAACGAGACGGCGTCTATCTGTCCAAAGAACCCAAACCATTGATTTTCGATCGGATTTTAGGCTACCACCCCCTTGCCTCATCCGAAAAATCCATTCCTCAGGTTTCTTTTGTCTCCTGAGCAGGATATTTATTTCCTTCCCTCCTCTATCTCCTCTTTTGTTCTTTTCCTTTTTTTCCCCTCCTTCGCTCGTAGTTTTCGAGGGGTTTTGTTTGGGGAGTTCCAATCAGCTAAGTCTTTCGGCCTCCGGGCTATTGTTTTCCAGAACTGAGATAATTAAAAACGTTTCCCTGAAAATTTTGAGCTTAGGGAAGTCTTAAGGTATTTTTAATTTTCTACCGCCATTTCTTTCTTTTTCCTACGAACCGTTCTATTGTTCTTTCATTATGGATTGATCCCCCCTCTCGTAATATTTTTATTTTTTTAAAATGTTTTCGAAGTGAGGGATTCCTTTCCCCTTTTCTTGCTGTTTTACCTTGGAGTTGAGTTGAACACACAACTTTCTCAATAGCTTCAAGATGTATATCGGTATTGTGCGATACTATATTAGAAATGAAGCTAATTTTTCCACTATTCTAAATGTCGGTGTAATTTATTAGTGTCTATTAACCGCTGTTTCATTTCTAGTTAAATTTATATACAAAGAATTTACAATCATGAGAGATAGATATATATTCAGATGTATTTCAGTAAAAGATAGTTTTATCAATGCACATAATAATTTTTTATTCTATTTGTTGCCAATTATGAATAATACTTACAAATTAGTTCCATGGAGAGAGGTCCTCATTCAATACTATCTAATAGCTAATGGAAACTTCAGAAAATCTTGTTATTTTCCTTTTTATTTGTAAAAATAAAATTATCCATTGTTCATATTTTTAAAACAGCACAACAAGGTTAGTCCTTATTACGCAAGATATTTTTCTTTACACACCCACGTTAATTTAGCACCTTTAGCGTGTCTTTAGCGTTGCTGTTTCTTACACAACATACAGGTTTTCAGAGAAAAATTAAAGGCTTCAAGCTTGTGTTTTGAAATTAAATCCTCCAAACGAAAGCATAAAGCAAATAGCCTCCAAGAATGAACGCAAAATAATTTTGTATGAACAGCACATTAGCTGGCAATTTATCATCTAGATATTTTACATATTTATGTAAAACTGAAATTCAAATTATAAAAACTAGATTGATTACGATCATAATTTAAATCCATTGTTTCGTAAAATATTAATAGAAATAAACAGGTTTTCCAATGATTTTTCTTTATCCTCCAAAAACATTGAAGAGAGATAAGAAAACCTCGAATATTATATTAATATAGAATAATGAATTTCTTTTACACATAAGGAACGACACCCTCCTCCCCTATTTTTTTTCTCTTCCTGTAAAATATTTTTTTGCGGAAACACAAAATACTCTTAACAATTTTTTTTAATTAAATGCAATTTTCACTAACTATACAATTTATTTGGGGAAGTTTTATTCTAACGCATTTAAAGTTCATGTTCTACATATGATAAAAGAAAATCTTACCTGAAATGAGTATCTGGGCATCGGAGTACTGAAATTCGAAGAAAGAATTCTCTTTTTGGAGTTTCCATTATCTTCGAAGCTGGCTGGCCTCTTTTTATGTTTAGAAGCATTTGATGACGTGTTGGCATTATTATCCAATTTAGACACTTCGGCTTTATCCTTATACGTTGCACTAAAAGATGCTGTGCAGTGTTGAGCAGTCAGTGGAGTACTAAATGCAGCATCAGCCATTTCATCTCGATTATTGTTAACCAGACTCATCTGTGGACCGATTGGGAATCGGTAATCGATATTGAACATTGGCAAAGGAGTCGCGGTGGTCATCACATTTGTTGGTACCTCTTTGGCCACAGAGGCTGGTATTGTAGTCATGGGATCGATTCCAGCAGCAGATCTGATGAGAAGTGACTGCAGGACATTAGGAGTGTCGGCATAGTCTGGTTCGCGGTGGATCGCGGCCGCCGTCGGTAGGCAATTGGATTGCACGGGTTTACTTGGACGGTGTGTGCTGGTGACCACAGCAGTCGAAGTCGCCGTGACAGTAGAAGTCGTAGGCTGTGGCAATGGAGCGACAGTAACATTTGGATTAGCATGAGGTATCCACTCATTGTGGGTCTGTAGACTCAACTGATGCTGAGCAGGACGATAATGACTAGAGTAATGCGTGGCACTTGGAGTCAAATGATGTGTGGGGAGTTGAGGTATAGGTTTGGCAGGTATAGGCTTCGGAAAAGCAAGAGGAGCTAAGGCATGCTCACCATTCATAAAGCCCATGGGCACTCCATTATACTTTGATGTCGAGTGGGATGATTTCTTAGGTGACTTAGAAGAGGAAATTTTAACACTTGGGACCTCCGAAGCAGATTTTTCAACTTGGTGCTTGTAAGATGGCACTTGTATAGGATTAGTAGGATATATTGTAGATGGTATTTTAAGAGAAGAGTTTTCTGGTGATGCATATGATGATTTTATAATAGAAGCTGCAGAATAGTCTACTGAACTGGATGCAGCAATGAGAGGAGGAGGACCTTGAGGACTATGTACAGTTGTCACGGGGTCTTGTGTCTGTTCAATGGAACTGCGCAACTCTGAAGGACGAACTGCTTCAAGGAGAGGTGGCATTTTTGTAATGGGAATAGATCCGCCTTCGCACCTTGTAGCTACAATAGGAGTAACAGATGTAACTGTGGTTAGAGCGTCGTTACCATTTAAAATCATACCACTATGGCTATGTTTTAGGGAAGAAATAACAGAACTCTTATGAAAATTGTAAGTGTTGGCCTCCGTCTTTTCTCTTTGACTATATTTAACTGGAAATTCTTCATTCATCATCATGGAATACTTTTCGTTAACTTTTCTGACATCATGTTTCGAAGAGTGTGAATTTACCTTTGGAACATCACATTTGGAACTTTCATACACATTCGAATTAGTAGATTGGCTGTCTTTTAAAATATCTTTGATGCTACCAGATGACCGGTGTTCCTTGGAATGATGAGACGAAGATTCTTTGTGAGAAATTTCCTTCTTTTTAGGAACTGAAAACGCCGTTTTGCCACCTGTTGATACAGAAGGTAATCCTGCATTCCATATTGTTGATCGAAAACCGGAATGTTGTTGCTTTTCGCGTGATGAATTTACAGTTGTTGGTTCTGATGTGGTGTGGGTGGTACAAAGACTTGATACCGAGAGTCTAAGTTCACTAGAGGAGGTTGTTGAAGTTGTCGTAGTAGCCGTAGTAGTTGCTGTCGGACGATGCAAAAATGTCAATCCAGGTTGTGCAAAATCACAGACTTTGCCAGTGGCAGCTGATGTTGGATCTTTGGTAGCGCATCCCATAGGACTGCGGGCACACAAAGCGGCTTGAGAAGGTGTTTGAACACAACAAGCACATGGCACAGAGGACTGCCCTAACCCAGGAAGGGAACTTGACGTGCAACAAGTGTTATTACATTTGCCTGTCGTTTGGTGTTGGAGATGTTGCTCTCTCAACCTTTGTATATGTTCAGCGTATCTTGCTGCCTCAAGACCAGGTGCAACAGCAGTCACGCCATTTAAAACATTTCTATCTGTGGCAGCACTAGTGGTAGGATTCCGCAAAGACGTGAATGCTCCTTTATCTTCTGTGTAAAGTGAAAAAGCAGGTAGCATCATTGGAGTAGGAAGAGATGGAGCATACAGGCCTCGCGTTGCAGCAAGAGCTGCAGCAGCTTCTCGTTGGGTTAGTCCATTTCGCAGGTGCAATGGCAAGTTAGCCGGATCCATGTATGCAGCCGCGGCTGCTACGGCTGCCTGTTGTTGTGCAACAGCTGAATTCCGTGCAAAGAAGGCCTGCTGTTGTTGCTCAAGCCGTTCTCGCTGTTGCAGAAAATTTGATATCATCTGGTGATTAGCTAGTGAGGTTGGCACGGCAACTCCAGTCGTCCTATCGAAACAAAATGGCGTTGTCAGTCCAGGAACTACTGCCTCTGCCCCATATCCTAAGCGGTATAGGGACGGATCCAACAACTGTCTGCCCATGGTAGACAGAGTATGGGAAGCTGCCAAACTGGCAAGTTTTCTATGATCCAGCATCATCAGTTCTTCAGCATCGGCACCACCAGCCGCAGCGTCAGAGGAAGGTCGAATTGTCTTGACCGAAAGGTCTAAAGGGTTTTCTCGGACCACTGGCACCTCCAAAGGATTGGCCCGTGGATCAAATGGTCTCACTGAAGTAAAGAGAGGAGGATAGTACATAGCGATAACGAAGGAAAGACGATATCATCCACGCATGTCGTCATCGGTTCTCCTTCTGAAAAATTTGCAAGGGTAAACATTTAAAAACTAGTAATAAATCGAAACAAAATTTACATAAAGAAAAATCATTATTAGAAAAAAATAATTTTATAGCGGCAATATTAATTCAATAGCGGCACAGTATAATAATAACAGCAATTACATTCTCCATGAATCTCATAGGACAGACGTCGTTAAGAAAAAAGAACGAAAAAACATAATGATCTCGAAATACCCATTAACAACTCGCTATCGAACAGCCAGGGAGATGAATAAAATAAAAGGTGATAAAAATCACTGAATAGGACTAGGGCGCCCTAATAGGTCAAAAGAAGCTAGCAAAATTCCTATCGCGCTTCTTAGTCCACATTACATTCTTTCTCCACTTTACGAGCATCAATCAAAAGGATGTTAAATTTATGTTACGGGCCTTTTATGACCGTTTAGAAGCATTTTACCATTCAGACAACTCTCATTCCGTCAGAAGTGCGCAACAGGCATTTATTTTTCAACCGTTTCTGTTTTACGGAGAGGGGTGTGTTTCGTCTCTTTACTTGGCATTTTCTGCTATCGGCATCTATGTACAGGGTTATATAACGCAAAATTCCATACAGTCTAAAACAGATAAGTACAATGACAACCATTCATGCTTATAACGGTTGTGTGTAAAAATATCAAAGAAATATACTTTAATTTCAAATGAACAATCTTTGGAAAAAAATAAATTATTATTTTTATCATTTGACGACTGACTATAACACAACGAATTTAAGTAGATGTATTTCTTTTTTGCTTAGTGTTAAGATAGCAGTGCAAATTGTGACTGTACGATGATTATATTATGCCTCACTTTTTAAGTATTATCTCTAAATTAATGATGTATCTTTCATGAAGCATGAGGGGGGAGGTGATTGGGGGAAAAATCTATTAAACAAATGGACAACAAATGGAATGAAAAAGTGGAAAATGGAAAAAACAAAAAATGGAACAAAAATGGAAAAACTATTAAGAAATTAAACCTCAAACAATACAGCAAAATTCAATGTAAATTAACATTACATCCATCTATCTCATTAAAGCATTTTCCATGAACGTTTTTGACTTACATTTCAGCTTAACTTCTTAACTGCTGATTAAAAGTTACGCGATTCGCTCTCCTGTGCCACCGTTTTTCTTACCAGCGTGCACATGCGGTGTATTGGGGGGAGAGAGAGAAAGAACAGGCGAGTAAATTTTCCTCTGAAATAAGTAAATCCGTCACAAGCGCTGTTTAGGTTTTTTATTGCATTCCAAAGCCTTCAGAATAGTTTTACTGATAGCCGCCGCAAAGAAAAGATCGTATTTCGGAAAGAAATATATATACGCCGGGGGCAGTTAAAATCTTAATTATGAAAAATTTTCAGAGTGAGATGTTTAATCCATATTTAAATTATGGGATTGATCATAAAAAAACTATTCTATGCAGTTTCATTTTAAGTCACAAGTTGTATTTCTTTTTCATCTTAAGTTATAAGTTTTGTTTTGTTAAATCTCGCAGATTTCTCCAGTTAAAAATTCTGAACAATCGACGATATATTTCTAATCTTTAAAGCTAATGGATTCAAAATTAGTCTCCTTTTATATTTGAGGATAAAATAAACTGAATCGAAGGGTTTCCCACATTTAGATTCTCGCAAACGACAAAAGAGAATTCATCTCATGGGCAAAATAACTTAAGTACTCCTCGATCTAAATCTTAAAACCATCGTTGAACGTTCTTTATCTGTTCGACAAACATGACAATGATATTTCACACTTTCGAGTGATACACATTCCGGGGGCTTCGAGAAGCGAGAAGCTTCACACACATGTCCCCACCCCCTAAAAATAGAGCCTCTTCCAAAAGAATGCAGCAAAATAATAAAACACAGAAGGGATAAATGAGTCCGTATCCCCCTCCCACTGACCCCTGCATAATTTATAACCAGGCCGCAAAAAGACAACGCCTGTCTTATCAGGAACGCGAAGCAGACAGACGGAGAAAGCCCTCCAGGAAATTTCCCTCATCTTTATTTTTATCTCTTCTCTCTTCGGGACTTTTTTTTTATTTCTCCTCTTTATTCTTTTTTTCTTTATATTATTATTGTTTTTGTTTCTCGCTATCTACCGCCGTCCGTCTCGGAAACGGCGGTCTCACGCATCGCCGATGGAGCGATTTCTCCTTTTCCTCCCGCTCCGTCTCTCTCCTTCTCGACAACCCATTTTTTTTCTTTCTACTTTTTCTATTTTTCTTGGGTATTTTTTTTTCTTTACATTTTCGGCCGTCGAGATTTCGGAATGAGAAAGTTTTGTGAGGCTGGAAGAACTACCGTGGAAGAGGAGGGATTTTTTTTCTCTCTCTCCTTCCTTCGCCTGCTGGCGTGGGTAATCTGTGGGAGTTCGTCAAAGCGTGGAAAAAAGTCAGGCAACCGCGTACACGTCGTGCGGTGGCCAATTTGTTTAATTCGCCGAGTATTTTTGATGGGAGCTGATTGGACAGCAGGTGACGGGTGTGGTGATTTTTCCGCCCTCCCTCTTTTTTGGAAAGGGAACATCGTCGCGATGAAATGAAAATGCAGCGGCACAGGGCTTATTTCGTTTAAACAAATATCATAATGAACCCTTCAATTGCTGAACGTGAACTTTCAAACGCATTTTCTCTTAATTTATTTCGAAAATATAAAGCAATTGCTTTTTTCAGGTGCGTATTTCGTAATGACTTTTTTGAAAATCCAACTGTACAGAAAATCTTTTAAAATAAAGACTAAGAAGTAGACCATTCATTTGTTATTTGACGGAAAAGGCATTTATGTATATCGCAAATTGAGAAGTTCACAAAACTAAGATAAGAACTCAGTGCGGCAACAGCCCATGAGGGCCAAGGCCAACTGTGCCCATCCCAGTATATGTGACTATTAGGCGCTGAGGTGTGCATGAGCAAATGTTCTGATAAGGTGGTCAGTCTGAAACGAAACCCCCAGTGTTTTAGTCCCTTAGCAAGCTTGGTACTTATTTATCGGCCCCTGAAGGGTCGGAAGGCTGAGTCGACCGTACCCAGCTCGAGGATAGAACCCCAGACCTGTGGTGTGAAAATGCGATACGCTACCACTCGGCCACTGGGCCTTAAGATAAGAACAAAAACGATAAATATTGCACATGATGCGCTTAAAAACATGAAGATGAAAAACAAGGTAAAAGAAACGTGTTTATCAAATGAATATCCTGTATGTTGAAATAAAAATTGAATTCGAAGAAAATTGCATGAAAAAGCATAAATTTTTTAAATGTGAAGAACAGCTCACGAAATGTCAAAAAACATGTTCAGATATTTAGGCAATACTTTAGTAATAGCAGTCAGAAAGTACATTCTGGAACTTCCCAGAAAGTAATAAAAAGTACCGAAAGTTACTATTGACAAAAAGTTACTTAGACGAGGCCTAATGGTAATTTCTTACGGCCTCCTAGAACCAGCCATATATTTTACTACCAGAATTCGGCAAGGGAACAGAGTCACCCATTGAGTCAAGATCACTGTACATTGGGTAACGACGTGAACTCATGCACAATTAAGAAATAAAGAAAAACTAGATGGTACAGATAGATTTGCATATGCAAATGAAGAAAATGAAAAATAAAATTTAACTCGGGTGATTTATTACGGCGCTCTTCTTTTTTCTCGTAACACATTTAGAAACCACATCATTTACAACGAAATGACCCGCCACGGAAAGGAGACACTTATTACTCACCGCCCGATACAACAGCTCTTTTTATTTTTCTCCCCAAGTTTGTCACCCACACACCTGCTTTGCCATAGCAATTATTCCAGTTCTTCCAGCGCAGGCAATCTTGTGCAATAAAGACTCTTGCAGAACCACCAACTGAACACTCGTCTCGCATTTTAAAACTTAGCACCAAAAGAGAATAGTGCCAGCAGCATGTTTTTTTTAAAGCCAAGCCATCTGGTTTTGGCTGTCCACTGTTCTCGATACGATAATCTGAGCGTTATCTACATCGAGAGGCGACGCCACAAAAATCGCCCATCTTTTCCCTGTCTTGTGGTTTTTATAGAAACTGCCGGTAACGACTTTTTTTTCCCTATTTCCCCACAGCAAGAAAACATCCCAGACGCGTCACCCCATTTGGCGTCGCTCCAAAGAGGTAAAAAAGAAAGGGTGAATCAATTCCATTCTCTCTGCGAGTGTCGTACGTGTACGCAGCTGTTAGATCTCCTGTTTCCTAGCTGATCAATGATAGCAGGCAAATACAAGGAACTCGAACCAAAACCTCCCGATCGACAACAAAGGATTAGATGCAATTATGACTACTGCTGCTTTAAACCAGTGGAGCGTTTAGAAGTATTTTCGTTTCGTCCTCCAAGCGGTGGCACTTGTAGAGCATCGACGTTCACCGGCATTTATAGACACAGCTGGGTTATTTAGAAAGTTTCGCTGTCGTGAAGTACGCGCGGACGTATTGCAATTTCTGCGACAATTGCCAAAGGGAAGGGAGTTTTATTGCTTTTTGTCTTCTACGGAGAAAACAAAACTATTCGGTTTCACTGTGCAAGAAGTTATCTCTGACATTGCGAAAGAAACGAGCTTTTGGCTCCGATGGAAAGGTTTCCTGCAATTAATTGCAGATTTAAAAAATCAGAGTTTCTATAAAACACGGAAGTGTTTCTGTTATGTATCTGATCAGCTTACAATTATCACTGATGTATCAAAGATTTTCTGCGAAACTATATATATAAAAGTTACGTAATTTAAATGATTTGTAAAAGCAATATTTAATTATCACTAAGTTATCTATGTTTTATTTCACACTATTCCCTAGACTTTCTTTTAAATCGAATGAATAAACCTCATGGAATAATCACACGAATGAATACCCCACAATACTCTCGTGAAATTCACAGGGTAATAGATTAAAAAAATACCTTGCACGTATTGGATCTAAAAATGACTGGAACATATTGAAGAAAATAATAACCAATCTAAAAAGAAGAAGAAAAAAGAAAACTACTTTTCAACACAACTATTTACTAGTACAATTTTCGTTGATTTTCTTGAGAATTATATCATCGAAATATCTTATCTGCGTCCGAAAAACATATACACGTCACTTAAGATCATATGCAAGGCTTTGAACATCTAATGAGGCTTTAAAATTCAAATATGAAAGGACAATGCATTATTTAAACTTTACAAAATAACGTTGAACGTTAATTATAGTACAACATCGTTCTTACTGACCCTTTGTGAACCGGAAGCTCAAATCATATGGCACGTGCCGTAAGTGCATATTAGCTTCTAGCCTACAGGTTTTATTCTTTATTTCCCCCTCAGGGGGTTCACCTTCTTTAGGTGAGTACGGGTGTCACAATCCCGAGGTACCCTAGTGATCTTTTCCTATTTTCCCAAGGAGTTTACTATCTTTGGTAAACACGGGCTTCACGAACCCGGGGTGCCCTAGTGATCTTTCTCTATTTTCGACCCTCTTTCTTGTCATTCCAATTCATCTTTTCCCGTCTAGACCACAGATTTAAAACGTTGTTTGGCGTAGCTTAGCCAAAATTGGCTCTTGCACCATAAAACCTTACTTACTCACTCACTCCCCCTTTATTTCAGTTGTTTATAAATTAACGAACCGGTTATAGATATACATATCAAAATGGTTTATTTCTTACAAAAATTTAGCAACACAGTGATAAAAGTGCTTGGTGTTTCTTTTCTGTTTATGTAAGTGAAGTGATTTACTGCATCCAGTATAATTGGGTATGATTAGCAATTCATTTCTTTTACGAAACTCAACCAGTGTGATGACAGACTAAAACAGCCTCTACAAAATTATAAACCTTAATAGATAACCATGAATTTCAACAAAAACTATAGCACCGGAACAAGACACACAAAATTGCTTATCTAGTTAATGACTAAATAATACTATTCAATTAAAGTGGGAACAAGCTATCTCCTTCATCAAATCACTCTTAAAAATAAATACCCCGAACAATACGGGCACTGTTTAAAAGAAAATCTCACTTCCCATTTCCCCCTTACTTTTTTTTCACCCTTTCCGCGACCGAAACTCTCGAACAAGGTGCGTGGGAGTCCGACGCTGAAGGGGTAACCCGACCAGACAACAAAGTTAGCCGAAAGGGGTTCGGGACCGCATAATGTATGCAAATGAGCCCCTCGTCAAAGCCGCCCGCTAACGGAATAACCTGCACACAGCGCCCGTTCTTCTCGCCGAACAAAGCCGACCTTTCAATATTCACCGGGGGGAAGGGGAGATAGGCTTGCGCAACCCCCCTCACGGCGGCAGAAGCTAATTATATGCAGGTCACATCGACCTCTCTCTCTCTCCATGTTATATCCTCATTGATATGCACGCGTCGGACCCAGGCTGGACGAAATTCACTAAATGCTGCTTGCCGTGCCTCTCCTCCTGCTCGCTTCGCTCTTCTAATTTGAAACCGCGACAGCTGGGACCCACGGATGGTTTACCCCTCGAGCCCTTTTTGTTCGGGTAGACCTCCCTCCCTCCCTGTCATTCACAGAAGAGAGCGTTTTAATTGGTGTTTGGGTCTCAAGAGAGATGTGAAGTCTTCCTTTCAGACCCGTAAGTGAATCAAATTTTAGTTTTTGTATCGTTTCCTTTTTTTCAAAGTCTACGTATTGAATTGTGAAGATCTAATGGAGAGATAACGAGATCTGTGCTTGAGATATCGTCTCAAGATAATGAAAAGCAAGTATACAAGTGAACACTAAATGACATGTCGGATAACGTCGAATGTCTAGTTTTAAACGATTCTATTACAGCTTTAGAAGAATTTTTTCAATATAATTTTATTCCATAAATCATGTTACTATATAACAAATGTGTCCTTGTCATTTTATATTAAAAAATTACGTAAAAGAAAAGTTTCTTTTTTATCTACTATAACTTAACGCAGTACAAGATAATTTTTTTACAGAAGATTTTTCATCATTCAATAGAAAGATCGAACAGCCTGCACCTTACGTTGAAAAATTATACATATAAAAGAAAGACATATTACATGCATATACACACACGCATATATACACATATAACCAAAGGTTACTTTTATAAAATTAAATCTAGGACTGAAAAAGTTTGCTTACAATTTTTCCCCTAAATTGATTAAAAAAAAATCAGAGAAAAAATATTTTCTCAATTGAAATTATATATAATATGAAATAACAAAATTAAAATATAAGGGATAGTTTTAAAATGTGTTCATTATATTCTTTTTCCTTACTACTTGATTTGTTTTTTAAAAAAAAACCGGTCCTTTCCATTATTTTTGCTAAAGGATTTCATTTCGAGAATTGAAAGGAGAGGAAGAGAAAGATAAGATAAAAACGCAGCAACACACTTACGATTCTGGCTACTTGTAATCGCCGATGCTGTGTGTGTGCACGCTTTGCAACCCCCTTCCCCGCTACATGCGCGCGCGTTTTTCTTCTCAATTTCAAACGAGTTACATAAAATGCAAATTACATCTCATGTAGGAAATTTTATTTTAAAAAAGCATTTCAATCTTGTTTCACGTATGAATGCAGAACACAAAAACTAATGTCACTAGAAACAGTAACACGATGAATGGACACAATTAAACAAATTTCAATGAAGTGGCGGGGTTAAATTAAAATCAATTTAAAATATTCAATGTTTTTACTTTTTCTTACTTCCCCCCCTCCCCAAGATGATAAATAACAAATGACAATATCATCCGCGTAATAGCGTTACGTGGATAAAGTGATGCCAGTTTAGGTAACAACCTCGTCATCCGCCTCTGCTTAAAACTACGAAAAACATTTAACTAGGGTTTACTTGCAAAGAACTGAAAGGAATATTTCAAGTTTTATTTCGCAATTGAAGATTTCCTGAATATAACAAAAAAATGTCATATCTAATCTTGCTATTGACATTTCTAATCGATTTCAACTGACAGCTATTCGATTACTCAGCTTTGATTTCAAAATGAACAATGCAACTGCAATCTATAGTCAAACTATATTCGAAAAAAGGAAACTCAATAGTCATTCATTGGGGGAAGAGGGGGGGCAGAGAGACAGAAACGCAAAAAGAGATATCCAACTGTCAGGAAAAAGTACTTAATTTGAAATCGCGCACTTCAACTACGCCCCCTCGACAATCGGCGTCTCGAACTGCTTCGGGGGAGGAAAAGACCGCTTTTCGAGAAAACGACGACACCCCCTCTCCTCCACGCTCTTCCTCTTTTCCTCCGAAACGAACCGAAGCTCGTCATCGAAGAATTCCGTCACGCAAAACGGAACCCCCCGAAAACGTTCTGGATGGAAGCGTCACCCAACAAAAGATCACGACCCGAAGAGCGCATCCCGAAACAGAAACGAACTTTCGTACCCGAGCGTCTCGTACAATGACTTCATTAACTTTGTGAGGTCCAATGGCGTTTTTGCGGCACGTAGCCTCCACGAATAGAAAAGGGCGATTGTCCTCTCTCCAGCCTCTCTCTCATTACGATCTCGTTCCCAAGATTCGCATCATTACAGACGCCTACTTAGGGCAAGGCCCATTTCTCGAATGATGTCTCCATTTGGACACGATTTATAGCCTTAAATGGGGAAAATAAATCTCGCCAGATCTCTGCAAACCAGCCTCAAACACATTTTAGTTCTGAAAAAAACTTTCATTATTTTTTTTGTAATCATTTCATATTCTTTTTAAAGACTCTCAGTTTCGACAATTATTTCTAGATTATAAAAATAGAAGAGTATTTTTTAAATATTAAGAGTTAACTCACAGGAAAGAGAAGAATACTTTGTATAAAATTCTAATAATGCGCAATTCTTTCTTAAATTTAAAGAAACGTATCAGAAAAAAAAAGAAGGGAATTATTAAAAGACATGAATAAAATAAAAAATTTCTAAACATCGAAAAAACTCATCCATATGATAATTTTTAGGGAATATATTAAAATCTTATATTATGAGTTTCTTGTGAATTTACATATTTTCTTGAATTTTATATAAGAACATGAATAAAATAAAAAAAAGATTTAAAAATTTCTAAGCATCCTTCTTAAACAAACTACTCATCTATATGTGATAATTATAAGTTAAAAGAACATTTTTTAAGGAACATTCATTTTATTCTGAATCTTATATTACGAACTACTCTTTCTTATTTAAAGAAACGTATATTAAAAGTGAATAAAATAAATTTTTAGGAAAAACACATTTTTTTTAAGGAATATTCATTATATTCTGAATCTTATATTATGAGTTTCTTGTGAATTTACATATTTTCTTGAATTTTATATAAGAACTGTCCTGAATTTAAAGAAAAGTATTCAGAAAATATGGGATATCAAAAAAGATGAATCAAATAAAAATTTCTAAGCATCCTTCTTATATACTGAAACTACTCATCTATATGTGATAATTATAAGGAAAAGAACATTTTTAAGGAACATTCATTTTATTCTGAATTTTATATTACGGGTTTCTTGTGAATTAACATATTTCCTTGAATTTAATATAATAACTGTCTTTCTTGCAATAGTTTTTGAATATTCTTTTAAATACAAAAATTATTCAATATTACTACAGCAGCAGCGGATAAACTATAATGTATAATGAACCAAACGAATGAAAATACAATTGGTAACAGAAAAACAAACTGCAAGCAATTAAAGGTTGATAAACAACTTATAATACGACGCAGTGGCGCACACAGGAATTTTTCAAGGGGGGGAGGTCGAGGTCGAAAGTTCACCATTCTTGTATAATGCTCCTTTTGATTTTGTCGATTTTCGGGAACAAAACACAGTAAAAAACTAATTATTGAATAAATAATTAGCATTAATTGATAAAATTAATCATTAATAACAAATACTTAATTAAATGTTACGTACTATGTACTTAGAATTATAATCAATCGGAAAAAAAATCAAGGGCTTTGAGGGGGGTCCGGACCCCCAGCCCCCCCTTGTGTGCGCCACTGATACGACGAATGACTCAATTTTGTTTTTCAAGGAAACCAAAACGGATAAAAAAAATATTACTTAGATAACCCTCAATTGACGTAAAACCTAGAAATACTTCATTACAATCCCGCTCCATTCAATTTTTTCTGAATTTCATTTGTGAAACTTTAATTCAGAATAAATTAAGATGATTTGAAACAAAGATTGATCATATCAGTAAAATGTGACAGATGAAAGGCACAAATATATGCAACATTTGGTCCATACACAGAACTTCTGCAAAGAGAGACTTCTTTAACGGCTCTTAATACTTTCAAATATTGTTTAGTTGTCATTATTTCTCCTCTGGACAAGAATTATAAATTCATCGGACTGATAATTTCAAAACATTTGCAGGACATATGTGAAATAAATATTAAAGCAGCATTTTTTTTTTTTTTTTCATGCACCCTTAGCTCCCCACCAAGAAAACAAACAAAATTACAATTTTTTAACTATGCAAAAATACTGCGCATGAAAATTTCAACCCTAACCATTGAACAGATAAGCAACAAAACATCAGTTATCTTTCTCTCCATTACCAAAAATGATGTAAATCTGGACTTATCGGTTAGGGTCAACTGGGAATGAAAAGGGGAGAGAATTAGTCTCAGTTCTGGTGAATTAGAGCCACATCGAAGCAATAATGGTCTATTGGGGATAATCCGTAATTCTCCCATCAGAAAAAATCCCTCCACCGCTTTTGGAATGCAGAGACCACACACGTGTCTGAAAATGCCACCCTACAGAACTTTTCATACGGAACTTCAGTTCACGCTTGGTTTATTAAACATGTTGATAAGCTAATTAAAAGAGGTAGACTTTTATTGAATCGTGTCAGGTATACAATAGTATGCTGAAAAAAAAATGGATATTAAAGGCAAATTCAAGTATTTTATAACAAATTAGGTTCTTTGTGGAGAATTGTTATAGAAAGCAACACTATATGGCTTTATGATAAAAGAACTTGGCATGTCTATACAGAACATATAATTAATGACGTCTTAAAACTTCTTGAGGCCCTGGGCGTATATGCAAAAGTAAGCCCCACCTGCGAATCGCTTAAGAGACAGTATATAACATACGTTGTCAAATACTCGAACAAACGGCAACTCGTAACTAATGTGAGTGGCTCACAATCTCACAAACCAAGACACAAACCAACTTAAACTAAATGAATAATGATGGTGTATGGTGGTAGGCCAGTGGCACACACAAGGGGGTGGGGTCCCTAGGTTCAAACCCCCTCCCCCCAAAGCCCTTGAATTTTTTTCGATTGATTATAACCCTGTGTATATAGTAAGTAAAAATTATATTTAAATACTTGTTATTAATAATTAATTTTATTAACTAATGATAGTCATTTATTAAATAATTATTTTTTTACTGTTTTTTCTTCCCGAAAATCGACAAAACCAAATGCATATGGTGGATGGCGTATTAGAGCATGATACGAGAATGGTAGGCTTTCGACCTTGGACCCCTCCCCTTGAAAAACTCCTGTGATCGCCACTGTGGTAGGCCTAGATCAAAACACATGTGATAAGACATGAAATAATAACGCAGACTGACTAAGGTTAACAGTTGGCATGCAGTTTGAAATTCCCAGTTTTTAGAATAATGTGTGCGGGGATAACATTTGGGGATTGAAATTATTCGGTTCATAATCTTAATTTAGGCCGAGTTGGGAACGAAACAAGCCGCCCCCCCTTCCCCAAGCCTCATGCCTGAAAACGTCCCCGTGTATAACATTAGATTGCCACTACACGACAGAATCGTAAACCAGATAGAATAACCACGAACTAGTGGCGAAACGTACACCCCCGCATCGTGGGCGCCCGAAGCCTGATTCTTGCCAAGAGAGAGTAGAGAGAGAGAGAGTGCCTAGCCTTTATAAAATCCAACTTGGAGGCCCAATTGTTCTCCGTTACGCCTCTGCCACGAACTGTAATAAATTAATATACTTGTAATGTGATTCATTTAATTTTCCTTTATACAATCACGAATGCTTACAGTTTAGAAACATTCGATGAATTCGACATTTGTTTTCAACGAAAAATGAATTTTTAGCTCTCCATGTTACTCTCTGCATCTTCACTTCTCCCCAAGCTTTTACTATCTACGAAATCACTTTTAGGTTCAGCTCTTCCTTTATTAGGCGAAGACAGTTTTAACAACCCCGCACAAAAGATTTAAGCAGTCGGGAAACCCAACACGCCACCTAAATTTTCTTCTCCGGTTAATAGCAGCACAATAGTCGCTCCAAAGCACCTCTTCCTTTTGTAAAAGATCGCGCAAGTGCAATTTCCTTCTGCGATCTCCCGTCTGCATTATTCTAGAGGCACATATACGAAAGGCTCGAGTCAGCACTTCCATAGTGACGCTGCATGAGGAAACATCCTGTGTGTTGCTCACGCCCACAGGCCGCCTCATTTTTCACTGCTTTGTTTATTTATCGTCCGTCCGTCCTCGCCCACCCTTCCTCTACAGAGGAACATGTACTTTGCACGCACGACACAGAACGACGACTCTCAGGAAACTCCGTGGGGGTTCTCACCACGGCGTGCTTGCGTAACCGTAACAGACAAAGGAGAGGAGGGAGAGGATTTAAAAAAAGAAGTCAATGCTTTTCGAACGAATCCGATCTAAAATAATAGAATTTTTAGATTTGTTTTCGATATTTGTTGTTGCGTAATATATTATGAAAAATAGTACGAGCAGTGTTATTGTTTTATATTTGTGTTTTATATATATATATATTTATAAATGATTCTTTTTTTTACACGTGCTAGATAAATAAGTTGGAGTTTTTTTACTTAGAGGAAAAGAAAAAACTTGATTGATTTTACCAATGCTTTAAACAGTGAAATAAGTGCTTATTAAAATAAATTTTGTTTTCTGAAATTGGGTTGAAGAGGAAACTAGGATAGGAGAGATACTAAAAAGAGAGTGACAGATATATATAAAATATATACAGATAATGCTGTATCGAACTCTACTAGAATATCTTACAATACAAAATATGAACAAATTCAGACGGTTTAGTGGTTAGTGACGCACACACGGGTTCGAATCCCGGATACATCATGGACTTATGCAACTATTGTGCCTTTGTAGCATGGGTACTCGTCATTTCAAGAGGTTCTTGGATAGGGGGGAAGGCGGAAGACACACTAAATATCTCCAGGGTTTCTCTCTCAAAATTGGGGTGGAACGGAGCCAAAATTTACTGTCACTTGCACGGTGTTCAATGGTGCAGCAACGACAGACGATGCCACGATGAATATCGTGCTCGCCGAGTGATAGCTATCTGTAACATATTGAATTTTAAAGGCAAAAGCACACACACAATTAAAATAACTGAAGGTTGAATTTTCTGAAGGAACGTATTTCTAATAAAAACATTGTTCATCAACGCAATAAACATCATTTATTTATTTTTTTTAAAAAAAAGTCTTATTGACTCTAAAGATATCGAAAAATCTCAAATAAGCATATTTATAGAAATACGTTCATTTTAAAAAGTAGGACGCATAAAAAAGACCATTGTTAATCAATGTAATGACACTGATAATTTAAATTTGTCTCTTTTTTTTTTGTCATCACTTTAGTCGTTACGTTTCTTCTTTTTCGTTTGCATATAAATTTAAAATTTATCGTAGTCATCTTTGTAATTTATATTCACTATTTTTCTCTTAGTCTGTAATAATAATTAATCTCCAGAAATGGTTTATAAGTTAAATAATGACGATACATTATGATCAGAAACTAAAGTTTTTAATTCAACAATGCACACATTTTTTTTAAAATTTTTGTTTCAAATTGTATTACCGACTAAATTATAAAATTATATCTAGAGATTCTTATATAATACAAAACAAGTTTTTTAAAAAAGTTCAAAGTACAGATTTAAAAAAAGCACAAATAAGTTTGTCTTTTTCATAGGTATTTACTACAACAGCAGAGAACTGGCGCAGATAGTCCTGAGTGGGCCCTATATCAATTCATTGGGGGTCCTTTTTTGGGGCTATTCAACATTTTACGATTATTTACTTAAAACAAATTGGGTATCATTGATACGGCGGTAGTTACGCCCGCCTCAATATAATTATAATTTTAAAGTAAAACAAAACGCGGACACAATTCTAATTAGATAAAAAAAAACACATACATTACATCATTAATATCATCCATTTCAATGTCAAAAATGACATATTTTTTAGGGTTTGAGCAAATGTATTTCTTTGAGTATAAAATATATATACTAACATATATATATATATATATATATATATTATAACATAAACATTCTGTACCTACTATGCTTGAGAATCAAAAGGATTTTTAACTTAGCGTGTTTGGATGAAAAACTGCATATTTAGATAAGTTTTAAGCGTACTAAAAAATTTATCAGTTATAATTGCAACTGCAAATGTACGCATTTTTCCATGCAAAAGGTTTTCAAAATTTTGATTCATCTCTCTCTTTTGCAATATCAATCTTAACCCTTAATGCAGCTTTCAGACATAAAAACCCCACAAAGCGCTATTTCCTCACTTTTGAGCCTCAATGACTATACAAGAAAAACATAAGCAAATGGATGAAGTTAAAAGAGGTGTAGCCACAGGACTCCCCGATCGACATAGCTCAGAATCAGATGACCGCTTCCAAGAACCCAACCCAAGCCCTTTGACACGGCGATCATTTGGTGAAATGTTTATGCAAATCGAATCTACGGTAAGATAGGACTTCGTGTTCGAATCGAGGTTACTCCGTTCCAATGTCATTACGTTCGAAATGGAATGAATGTCTAAAAAGAATTGATGCCGCAGCGTCCGGGTGCGAGTTAGAATGAGGAATGTATTACACAAGGAAATGTTCATCAAGGCGAGAAACGAAATAAGGAAGCTAGGTTATTTTGGTTGTAAATATATTTGCTGCGAGTTACTTAAGCATTGCATATTGCAATATAAGTTTGAACGCACAAAGGAGATCCAATCAAGTGAATATACATTTTATATGTACCGAAAAATCTGATCTAATTGATTCGAAAATAAATCAATATTAACTAGGAATAAGAAATAATAAAACTTATGCTGATAAGACTTGATTCGCGCACGCGCGGAATTGATATTTCATTTTGTTATTCAATTCCTAATATTAGCTCGCACTCTCTGTATATTTATATATTTATTTGTTTATTTATTTATTTATATTGGTGGAATTTTCAGTCGTTAATAAAATACATTTTAAAGCGCTCAATTGAGCTGAAATTTTATATACATAATTTTTTTGGATGACAATACAATAATTTAATATAATTAATAAAAATTAATTGATTAAAACTAATTATTTGAAGAATTACAAATACAGCCACGTTGGCATCATTTTTGGCGACTTGTGTCAAAACTTGAAAAGATTTTTCCTCACGTTTTGAAGCATTCAGTTGAACTGAAATTTTACACAAACGATTGTTTTGGATAACAATACGATACTTTAATAATAATTAATAAAATTAATTACCACTTAATTCTGTGATTCGGTCAAATGTATTTACATATTTATATTAATTGTAACTATTTAATAAAAAGTAGCTAAAATAAGAATTTTCTTTGTTGATCTAAGTAGGATTTGACTTAATTTTTTTATATTACTTGTTTTTATTGTGGTTGTAGTTTTTCGGGTGGGAGCATTTAGTTCTTCCAAACCTTTATCTCCTTTCAGGACATTTGCACTTGTTTAGATAAGTACACAAATAATTGATTCACCTGCATTTGATTTTCCTACACGAAAATTTTCCCACGATGACTTGACTGACAACGTTCGAAACCATGATTTTGAAAAAACGTATAAATGGATAATTTTTTTAATATTTAATATCAGTTAAATTAGAATATACATAAAATTGTTTTACGAATATTATTACAAGAAAAAATTCTTTAAATGCAATTTTTCGGCAAATTTCAATTGGCAACTGGCATATTTTCAAAACATTCTCCTTTAATGGAAAATGCTTCAATAAGAATAATATTTTACCTATATATATATATATATAACTAGGACATCTACACCGAGGTTGAATTAAAATTTTCGAAACATATATTTTGGAAGTTGATTTATTCATATATTACTGCATCAGAGAGATAAAAAAAAATACACGTTCACTTGATCGTAACTCTGAAAATAATGTGAATTTTTCAAAAATTTTAGGTTAACCCCGGTATACAAGCCCTAACTATATATAGGCAAAATATTATTATAGAACACTGGCTTAGCTAGTCCTGCGTGGGCCCTGTATCTAAATGCCTTGAGGGCCTCTTAATATTTAACGACCTTTTGCCTACACATTTTGGGGCCTCTAAAAATTGGGGGCCCCGTATCATTAATACGGCGGTAGCTCTTCGCCCCTGTTATAGAACTTTTTTTTTGCCAAAAAAATTGTATTTAAGTAATTGTTTCTAGTAATAGTATTCATAAAACGATTTTAAATGCACATTCTACTTCAACTGACACTAACTATCAAAAAATTATACGTTTATACGGTTGTTTTTTTAAAACAAAATCACGGTTCAAAGCGGAATGAATGAATGAAGCGGAATGTTATGAATTTGATATACTTTTTGTATATCAAATTCATAACATAAAACTTTTGATCTATTTCATGTGAATAAAATTTTTGAAAAGAAATAATTGATTTAAACTTTTTTTTAGCATAAGATTTTTGCAATCGAAACGAAAGTATAAAACATGAAAAAAATTGATTGGTCCTACAGAAAGGAGAAGGAAAAAAAGGACGAAATAAACAACAATAGAGAGAAAGAATTAACTCTGATCATTGAGCACTTTAGTTTAAAGGGATAAAAATCTGATAAAACAATTTTCTATGAATCCGTGTTGTCGATCAACATGATGTACTCACGAGTTGTTGTTCTCAGTTCCAGCTCTGCGGTCTTAAGCTAAAAAAGACAGTATCACACTCCGATCAGTTGTGACAATGCGTGCCAGGCGACGCCTGTCTGCGACCGACTAGAATTCCCCCAGCTCCGGAATAAATTTACAAACGTTTGAGATTTTCTTACGCTCGACGGGATGACTCAAGAAAAATTGCTTAAACGTAAAGCTTTGTTCCAAGTTACTGAATGGTTTAACCTGATAACAGAGTTTCACTTGTGAGAGTTAAATTGCGAAATGTTGCAAGGTACTAACATGAATAAATTATATGTCAACAGAAGAGAGATTTAAACAGATGAACAATTGAGGATGGGTAGTATTTGATACAGAAGTTAGAAAAAGAACTTGGCAGGGGATAAAAGAGATAGTATGGTAAATTAGCAAAATTTATTTAATATTGAAAGAAAATTTTTAGGATTTTTTTAAAGCAAATAGTACAAATTTTTACAACTATTATTTGAATGAAATTAATGAATTTATGTAAATAGCGACACAGTAAAAACATAGAAATAGTATACGTAATTGATTGAATATACAAATGGCACATCTTTGCTGCATAATTCATATATTTATTTAAAGTAAAAATACTTCAAGGTAGATATATTTTACTTATTGAAATGAAACAGAATGAAACAAAAAAAAAAAAAAAAGCGTGTACGTGTGTGTGTTTAAATTTTTTTGGCAGTTATTCAACAAAAACTGAATGATTTAACACGATTTTAGTAAAACAAAGATGAAATGATACAAACTTTTCAGTTTAAAAATTTTTACGCATAACATTCACATAATAATTCGTTGATTAAAATAAAAACTCAAATTCAAAATCTAAAAAATAGAGACTACAAAAAGGCAAAAAGAGGATTACTTAGTGTTGTAACATAAAGTATATTTACAGAAACTTTGAAAAATAGAGGTAGAGGGGGGATAACAAGAGAAAAATTGATAATGAAGAAGACAAAAATTAATAAGCATTTAAATGTATCTAAACCTTTTCGATTAATATCAAGCACTGCTAGCGAAAGTAAATTAGAGCAAGGCATTTGTCTAATACATTCCAGCACTTCCTAGATACAAAAAAAAAAAAAAAAAAAAAAAAAAAACTACATAACACACGAATTAAATCAAAGTATACGCTATAAATATTGGAATATAGTTTTCAAACGGGAAAAAAACCGGAGTTTATAACAAATTTATCTTTTTTAAAAATAAAGGACAGGATCCAAAGTTTTTAAATCTCGACCCCTCCCCTTATTTTTTTTAAAAAAATTCTAAGATGAAAAATAAATGCATTTAAAACGAGACATAAGCGAACGTGAGTAACGAGCAACAAATCCTAGACAGAATCGCGCCCTTTTTCCAAGAAACACCCTTCATCACTCATCAACCGACCAAAATGTTACGAGACCCCGCACTTCGACCCATAACCACCGGGACCACCCCAAAGCAACACCGTGCATTCCACCGCCGAGGTTCCCAGTCGGTGTGCGCGGCGACTGCATCGCAGGATTGCCGTCGGCCTGGAAAGAGGTCGCCGTCGATAGAAGAGCACGATAAAAAGAAAGGGAATAAAATAGGAGCAAAAAATAAAGGAACGAGACGTTGACAGACGGACTAGATAACAATGCGTTTGCGTGCGGGACTTTGGTTGAGCGCGTGGGTAAACAGAGATCGCGCAATTTCGTAATTGGCTGTTTGCCCGCGGGCTTCTCGCGAACGAGGAAAACAATCAATAGAAGTGTGTGCGATTAGCAGCTTCCCAATGAGGAATACCAGGTCGCTGCTGCTGCTGTTGGACGAGCTATTATTTGTTTTAGTATGCGTCATTCCACTGCGATGGGAGACTTGTTTTCCGCCATAGCCTCTCGGTGATTAGGTTGCGAGATAAAAAGAGCCATGGTGTGGAATGAAAACAGTTAACTGAATATGTGCGCCTACAAACGTCACTTCGGAAAAGATAAAACATAGCAATTAAAAAAAATTTCTCTAGTTTCTGATGTAATTCAATGCTGTCTTCTTCGACAGGTGTTAAGAATCAGAATCCAAACTACGAACATCTTTTCATGCAGAAAAAAGTTTGAATGTTGATATCATTTAGTGTTGTGAGACATATACACGTTTAACATACTGTCTTCTTAAATCCTAGACAGGAATTCACTATTTTTATAAATACAGCTTTAGATAAAATTTATCAAAAACCATTTACCATTTAAATGCAAAAAATATGTGGAATATAATTTTTTCTAAAAATAATTTGACTCAAACCGAACTGAGTAGTAGTACATTTAAAGTTACTTCTTCCATGAGATAGCAAATAAAAATCCCAAAATAATACTGAAATACCTTTTATCTAAAATTCGAGCGAGATAAATCTATAAACATTAATAATTATTATAATAACCAAGATAGAAGGCTTTGATAAAACTTTAAATTAACATGAACCTAAAAAAGACAAAGTTAAAAGCACTGAACAGGTATAAGCAATTAGATACACATACTTTGAAAGAAATCAAATTAATTTTAGAAAACTATAAGCATCACATTATTTCCGATTTCCACAAGATTAATTGAATCAATTTTTCCTCACTAAGTCGATATAAAAACTCCATTAAAATGTCCGTTCTCCATCAAAATGCATCAAATGTATAAGGGTTCCTTAGTTCAAAAATCGTCAAACAGGACTATCTGCACGACTGACTCAACGTATATACTATTTCTTTTTCTATTTTTTAGTACAGAAATAAGTAATATTAAATGTGTTTTTAGATAATTAGATAATGTATTAATAGATAAATATTTTTTCCAAGGTAGAATTCTCGAGAAAGTAAGCACAATGTTTATGATGTTACTTTAATTTAAATTAAAAAAAAAACATTTATCAAAAGAAAAAAAGAAAGTATAACCCAGTTATATGAAATAAGGAACAAATAATATCATTCAAAAGCATTGAAATTTCGAAATATTCTTTCATATGCGTAACTAACTCGCATTAAGAGATGAAAACGAAAAATGGGCAATTACGAAGATTACAATGATAAAAAATTAAATAATTAAAAATAAAAAAATGCACATATAATTTTTAATCAACCTAAAATTACTTGTTTTCTATTATCATTATTAAGATTCAAAATGAAAGAATAAAAATGTAGAATTACAGTAAAGTAACAACAACCTCACATAATGAAATAAAAATTTTAATTATTGATCATGTATAGCAAATTCATTTCAGTTTGCATCACAAATGAGAGAAATTATAACAAAGAATCATGAACATTCATTTTTCGGCTAAGCATTAACACCACGCTTCTTAAACTTTTTTTATTGCTGCGGACCCGTTTTATCTATCAACCTGACATCACGGATCCCCTAGATTTTGAACACCCCTCCCACTCCCAAAAAATGGCTGAATGGTTTAAAGATTCCTCAATAATCCTAAGACCGTCTAGGACACTTATACAGACTTTTTTAACACTTCTTTTTTTTTTTTTTTTAAGAAAAAAGAACACATCTAATTAAAAATATTGCAAAATACTATTTTCAAATAAATAATGTGCTTAATTGTATTAATACATATTTTTAATGAGCTGCATTTCTTTTACAAGTGCAGTTATATCAAGCCTTTCAAAGTCTGTAAATAGACAGAAATCTTAACATTAAATGAGACCTTCGCGGATCCCTAAAGAGACGTTGGGGACCCCCTGGGACCAAAGACCATTGTTTAAGAACCACGGCATTAACAAATAAGGGACACTCAATCCATTTTGAATCCTACACAATCAGTGTCGCACACAGGAATTTTTCAAGGGGGAAGGGATAGGGTCGAAAGTCTACAATTCTCGTACCATGCTCCAATACGACGCCCGACATATTCTTTTGATTTTGTCGATTTTCAGAAGCAAAAAACAGCAAAAAATTAATTATTGAATAAATAATTAGCGTTAATAAATAAAATAAATTATTAATAACAACTGTTTAATTAAATTTTATGTACTAATGTACATAGGATTTTAATCAATCAAAAAAAATCAAGGGCTAAGACGTGGTCCGAACCCAGACCCCCACTTATGTGTGCCATTGCTACACATCATTATAATTTATAATTATCTACCAAAGTTTAATTTCGATAATTCGTCACGTTTATAGCATTGATGAAAGTCAGTGGCGCACATAAGGTGGGGTGTCTTAGGCGTCCGAAACCCCTCCCATAGCCTTTGATTTTTTTTTCGATTGGTTATAATCATATGTTTACATAAAATTTACTTATGTGTTTGTTATTGAGAACTAATTTTATTAATTAATGCTAATTATTTATTCAATAATTAATTTTGTATCATTTTTGTTCCCGAAAATCGACAAAGTCAAAAGAATATGTTGGGTGGCGCATTGGAGCATGATACCAAAATAACCAGGGGGACTTTCCACCCTGGAATCCCCCCCCTCCTTGAAAATTTTTTGTGTGCGCTATTGATGAAAGTGCGTAACTAGAAGTAAATGGTGCACGATATTCCGTATGAAATCAAATAAATTCTGATTAACGTCAAAGAGACTTAAAAATATATTACCTTCACCTGAAGTCCCGATCATTCCACACATTTGCATGAGAATACAGAGGACGCGAAAGCAAAAGAAGAAAAAAACTCCGCAAACAAGGCACTCGTTGCCTTTCAAACCGCACTCCCAAACCAACACTCCAATCTGATTGTGAGAGAGACGGCCGACCCAACACGAAAATCCTCTCGGCTCTCGAAACCAGCGGAGCGAGGCGAGCGGCGGACGCCAAATCCGAAGGGGCGGACTGTCACGAGAGAAAGAAGAGGAGAAAGAGAGAGAAAAAAAATCATCCCTCCCGAACAGGCCTCTTCGGAAAAGAATGCTTTTGGCATTGATCGGCGAGCACTGCACGTAGGGCTCGTTACCCGCGGCTTCTAATAAACGGCACGGAGGGGAGGACGGAACAAAAAAAGAAAAGGAAAAAAACAAAAAAAGAACGAGAGCCCGCTGGAGAAGTGTGGTAATCTCTTGCACCGTCTGCAGCGGTCATGTGACGCCCCTATCTCCCGAAGGGGGAGGACAAAGCCGATGGATAAGAGGGGGGGGTCTCCTCCTCCTCCTCTAATTTCCCCGTCACTCGCGAAGGGTGAGTCGTTATGAGCACGGGGAGGGTGCAAACGACTTTCCGAAAGAGGGGGAAGAAAGGAATTTTAGAGGTGGTGCAGTAGAACGCTTTTCCTTCTCACCTTCCCCCTAGGTCCTTTTTCCTGGTCGGGGATGTGTCATCGGTTGGACGTGGACACGGGTGTCGGATGATATGCGAAAAATCTTTTGGCCATCAGGAAGGGATGTTCGGAAAACGTGCGTCATCTAGATTAGATGGGAGAGATGTCTGAGGGATGAAGTGTTTTGTTCACAAGGAATTGTTGAGACGTATTAGCTGCTATAATACGAATGTTCTAGAGTTTTATTCTCTATTATTAATTTATGGCCATGCTTTACGCTGGAAGTACATCGACAAAAAACGCGCAAATATGATTTACTCAAAACACAGTTAAACTGTTTTCGTGTTTTCAGCATTACATAAAATGTTTTAGCAAACGATTTTTCATGAAAAATTTAACTTTACTTCTACCCAAAAAGAGAGAGAGAGAGAGGAAACTAATTATTGAGTTAAATAAGGTTATAAGTAAAAATATCTAGTGAAAATAGAGTATTTATTGTAAGCGATATCTGAAGAAATTTTACACAAAAAATATTCGTTCCAAGATTAAGAGATTAGTAGGAAAAAAATTCGCTCTTCTACGTTTTTTAATTTTAATTTTTTACAATGGCACGCCGATTTTGGAAATTGCAGAAGTTAATTTTTAATTATTAAAACAAATATTGTTAGTACTAGTTTAAAATAGACGAAAAATTAAAACAAAATAAATCCATTCGATAGATTCGTTCAGCATGCAATTTAAAACAAAGATAAACATAAAATAGGCACAAATATTTACAAAAAGCACAATTTAATTTATTGACAGCAATTTTTTATTATTATTCTTTTGAAATGAAAGGGGAAAAATGCTTTTTAGCTCCTTTAGCGCGAACTTTATTCTGACTATGTGACATTTTTAAATCTACACATTTTGATTTTAATGCTTATTTTTAAATCGACACATTTAATTCTATTCGAATTTCTCTTCTCGATTTTCTAATAAGTATCTTTAACAAAAATGAGCTGGCACAAACTCTAGTAGCGTTACCAATAACTTCAAGTGATACTTTCCAACTTATGAACTGAGAAATTGTTAGATGTGACTGATAATGCAAAACGATTCGGATAAAAGAAAAAAAAAGCACAGTATTATTCAAAATGAATGGTAAATGACATCACATTTTACATAATATTCAAATACAATTTTTAGTAGTTATTGTTAAAGGAAAACTCGATTAAATATATCGTAGATTTCTTCTTTAAAAAAGGGAAACCCTTAGCATTAACTTGAGAGTAACGCGTGATATTTGTTTCTCTAACAACAAGTTGTAGATTACAAAAAATCACAGGAAGACATAAAAGCTATTCCTTTATACCTTAAGCTTTGAAGCTTTCTTTGCAAATGCGGATTTTTTTTTAAAAAAAAGGTGCAAAAATATTCATTTTAAATGAAAATATTCCAAAATAACAAATATTTTGAAAAAACACTATTTGATCACTATCACTGAGAAGCACTGATTCTCCATCTAAGAACTCAGTTGTTTATGTACTATTTTTCATTAACTTAAGTTATATCTATTATATTAAGCTTTGTCAGATAAATTTCAGATAATATAAGGATAAATCAACGAGATAAAAAATATACTGTCAAATATTAACGTTTCGTATTATTCTATTGTATTTATTATTTGGGATACAGTTTGAAAGATTTTAAATACACCCAAATATAGCATGAGAAAACGGGTCAGTACAATGAGCAGCCACTTGACAGTTTTATGCAAATCAGCTATGTCGGTACAGAGTTAGGTCAGTATAAAAAAAGAAACCTGAATTCCTGGGACAGGTGAACTGCTCACGAATATATGAGGGAAAAAGAATTTGACAGATTTTCAACATGGGAGGATGATAATATGAGCCATGATGCATGGAGCAAGTATTAGCGAAAATCGACGTATTTGTGAAACGTTCATTAGCAACTGTAACGAAATTATATAATGAATGGAATGCCATTTATTTATAATGATAAGAAAAAAGCTACACTCTCAATTATTCATTCGTTCAAAAATATTTTTTATACGCTTCAGACTTATTCATAGCAAATGGCTAAGCTTGAAAACAAATTTTTGAAACACCGCTTTTTTAATGACTATTCAATGATAAATTAAAAGTTTTCTCCGTCCATTTTTACAGAAAAATACTCCAAAAGAAACACCCTTGTTTTAGATACATAAAATATTGCAGCATTAATAGAGGTTCAAGCAGAGTTCACAAGACATGTACCATTTTATTACAAGAAATAGTCGTGATTCTTTATTTAGATAAGAAGAATAATTTTATTTTATTATCGAGAGATATATTTTTTGCTTCCTCTAAAACTCAAAATTTCTTCGTCTAAATATGATAATATGATAAACATATTTAATATTCCTTAACATATAACATATTCCTTAAATATGATAAACATATTTAAGGAATTTAACGTAAGCGATTTCCAAAAGAAAATTCACAAATAGCTTTGATTAAAAGTCTTAAATCCAGTTCAGTCCAATAGATTTTTAAGTTGACAGGAAAAAACGCTTCACGGGAGATTTTATGATATATCTATCCAGTAGCGCACATAGGAATTTTTCAAGGAGGGGGTACGGCAGTGGCGTAACGTGCACACCAGCCACCCCTGCACCGCGGGGGCCAAGACTCTAGGGGCCCCAAAACCTGAGCGATGCCGATTGCGTAAGATCCGACTACGGCTCAAAATCTGATTTTGCAGGGGGCCCGGAAAATTCTCCGTTACGCCACTGGGGTCCGGGGTCGAAAGTTCACCATTCTTGTATCATGCTCCTTCTGATTTTGTCTATTTTCGGGAACAAAACACAATAAAAAACTAATTATTGAATAAATAGTTAGCATTAATTAATAAAATTAATCATTAAAAACAAATACTTAATTAAATTTTACGTACTATATACAGAGTGTTTTTTTCCAGGTATAGAAGTTTAAGTTGGCATTACTTTCCAAGATGGCGACCGATTTAACAGCTGTCAAGTGATTTATTCTCAGTTTGGTTTGACAATTCATCATGAATAGACTCACGCCTGAACAACACTTTCAAATTGTGCAATTTTATTTCGAAAATGATGGTCGATTTTCATAAGCGAATTTTGTTTAGCGATGAAGCGCACTTCTGGTAGAATGGCTACGTCAACAAACAAAACTGCCGCATTTGGAGTGAATCTAATCCACGAGTGTATGTCGAAACACCGTTACATCCAGAAAAACTGACTGTTTGGTGCGCTTTATGGGCTGGTGGAATCCTTCTTCGAAAACGATGAAGGCCACAACGTTACAGTCAATGGTGATCGGTATAGAGCCATGATTACTAACTTTTTCATTCCTGAATTGAACAATCATGATGTCCAGGAGCTGTGGTTCCAACAAGACGGCGCAACATGTCACACAGCTCGTGCCACAATCGATTTATTGAAAGACATGTTTGGTGACCGCCTAATTTCACGTTTTGGACCTGTAAATTGGCCTCCAAGATCTTGTGATTCAACACCGCTAGACTATTTTCTGTGGAGCTATGTAAAGTCATTGGTCTATGCGGATAAGCCACAAACGCTTGACCATTTGTAAGACAACATTCGCCGTGTTATTGCCGATATATGGCCTCAAATGTTGGAAAAGGTCATCGAAAATTGGACGTCCAGATTGGACTACATCCGAGCCAGCCGTGGCAGTCCTATGCCAGAAATCATATTTAAAATGTAATGCCACAAGATTATCTTTCGAATAAAAAAAAATTCATGTCAATCGAATAATACATCGTTGTTTTATTGCAATTTAAAGTTCTATACCTCTCAAAAAACACCCTTTACTTAGAATTACAGTCAATCGGAAAAAATCAAGGGCTTTGGGGGGGTCCGGACATCCCCCTTGTGTGCGCCACTGTATCTATCATTTTCCCTCTCTCTCTACATAGATTTCCTCGTCTTCGTCGCTGTTTAAGTCTAGATTCTCTAAAATAGTATTCTGCAAACTATAATAAGCTAACCCCCGAAAGGTCAGTGAATGAGTGGGTGTTTATAAATCTCGCACACAAATCAACACAAGCACTTTTGGTGACAGGCCTTGCAATTTTGAACCACGGCAAAGGGATGAAGACACACACACACCTCCTCCAAACTACCACACTTCGCCAAGACAGAAAAGACAGTAAAACTTTCCAAGAAATATGCAAACAACTTTAAAAAAGAATGATTTCATGAATTTGATTTGCGAATATCCTTATCTCGAGTTCGATCTTCGTAACTAACGACGACGAAAAAGGTTAAAAATTACGCTTCTAGCCAACAAACTTCCACGCGTTTCTCTCTCCATTCCTCCAAATTAAGCACACCTTCTCGCTCACCCTAATGGACCTTCCGACCGAAACCAATTCCAACCTTGACACGCCACCGAGTGACCACGCAACGCATTCGGACCTTGGGAAAGAGAGGGAGACAAACCTTAAGTGGCACTCTCTCTTTCTCCGCAGATCGGGCGAGCTGATATGCAAATGCCTCTTCATTAAGTCTCTCACACGCGATAAGGTCTCGCAGATGCCGACAGAATGGATGCCCGGGGGACAGAGCTGACGACGGAACAAAAACCATGACCCGCGACGTGCACTCGGGATTTTCCGCCTGGCCTCGATTGCGTCGCCGCTTGGGGTATTTCGGGAGACATGACGAAAGACATCTGCATATGCGGAAAGTGTTTCCGACAAAAAAAAAAAGGAGAGGGTTTAGTGATGGATGGAATGATAACCTATTTGCGAGAAGATTAATTTTCGATTAAATAGAATTGTTCTTATAAAGGGAAATCGGGTGCTTTGGAAAGATTTCGCATTTGTTTCGAAATTTCGTGCTCCTTTGTTGGGAGGTTTCAAGTTCCGCTTGTTAGTTTAAAAGCAGCCATTAATCGTTTACAAGCAATGTATTGCATTACGTAAATACCAAAAAATAATTGAGAAGAGAAATAATTTTAATGATAATTAAATAATATGAAAGTGATAAATAATTTTTCTTTCAAATAATCTTTTCGCTTCCATTTCGAATAAAAAGTCAAAGTACACTGTTAAAAAAAACTATTCGAATTAACATAAAAGAACAATTTTGCAAAAAAAAGAAAAAGAAAAGAAAAATCGCAGTACATTACACAAATAAATGCATTTTCTAAAATGCGATGAGTTTGATAAAATGATGAAAAAATTACTATGATAATGTCTGGTAATATTAAAAACTGACAGTTTCTTTAAAGAAAAAAATACAAATTTTAATCTGCTTGCTTTCCACATCTTGGTTTCAAAAATTTTGAAAATTATGTAAAATTTATCAAAAATGGACGGAATACTATATATTTTCGGAAAATAAAAATTCAAGAATTTTCAAGGATTGTGAAAATTATCCCACAATTATCATTGCGGTATAAGTAAAAATCAATTTATTGGAACTTAATAGTTAACTGGGTATCTTTCATAAGGCTACATTTCGTAATCTAAAAATTCTCAACGTTTTCAATGACGAATCCCGACATAACAAAGGAAATTTAATACATAAAATCATACCTCCATGCGTTGATAAGTACTTTCAATTTAAATTTCACCATTTTCATAATAATTCTAATACAACCACGATTATTATTATTATTATTTTCAAAATGAAATTTTAAACTTTTATCAAATGCACGCAGTTTTAAATTTCTAAGATATGTTTAATGCGACATACGGTGTGAAAATTACTCAATAAAGTCAACGGAAATGTTATCTTTATTTTTAAAAATTAAATTTTTAAAAAAAATTAGGAAAAAATTGACATTTTCAACAAATGGACTATTTACAATGAACCGTCGATATCCAACTCAGACTTATTTTTTAAATGCTTCGTGAGTACGCAATCGTCTGGTGCATTTTTTGCGGCCGACCCATCTCATTCCCCTCAACCACCTACCGCAGACGATTGGGTGGGGCAGACGCACGTGAAGGGCATACTCAAGAAACCTCGAGTGCGCGACTCAGAACGATTGTCGTCTGCAAGGAAGCCCGAATCTCAAAGGTTCTCAGTCATCTTGAGAAAATCGAAGCAAATAAATAATTTAGGGAACTATAAAAGAAAGGATAATTCAGTTTTTTCTATAAATGTTAAAACTGAAACGTCGAATAGGGAAAAAATATATACATCTAAGGGTTTTTTTTATATGAATTAGGAATATTTCTTACCGTTACAAATAAAAATACATTGGAAAAGAATTTAAAAAATTATAGTCGTGAAGAAGAGAAACAATTTTATAACTAACAAGCATTTTGCAAAACCATGATATCTTGAAGATATACAATAACTAAATAACATAAAAATTAAATTAACACCTTTTATTTGATTGTTTTTAATTTGATTGATGGAATTTAATATTGGAAAAAAATAAGTTTTCTTGTTAAATTAATTAAAAATTCGTCGATACATTAAAAAAAAAAAAGAACTCAGATGTGTTCCATCTTGGAATTACTATATTCGGGTAGAATGCAATTAAGTATATTAAAAATGAAAAAAAGAGTTTAACTTGCGTGTCCTAGGAAGAACATAATAACTAATAAAATTTTAAAAACGTTATAGGAAATAAATTTTATTTTAAAAATAGAAAAAAACTGATTTTATCACGAATTTTCTTCATGACAATAGAAATAACTTTTACAAACCCTTAAAAAGCGTAAATTATATCTATCAAATTCGCATGCTGATATATAATCAAAGAACATCTCAAAACTTATATATTATTTTAAAAGGTGAAATTTCTTTTATCAGTTCATTTCCTCAGCGAACGTGTTTATCAAATGGGAACGATTGATGCACATTCCTTCGTCAACTGGACGATAAATACACAGAGGAAAGCAATGTTCATAAATTTCGAACTAGTGCAAATAAAAACCTGTTCCCATTATTATCCCAGGGGAATGGGGGGTCTAGGACAAAGAGGGTGTAGACTATAGAAGGGAAAGGGGTTAACATTTCACCTGGAAAAGGGCCTCTCAAAGAATGCAGGTGAATTCTCTGTTTCATTGATAGCTTAAGGAAAATTCCACAATTTTAGCTTTTTGACAGATAATAATGAACAAATGTGTCTAGTCCAATGGAAGAATTGATTCCCTGTAAAATATTTTTGGTATGTTAGACATGACGAATTAGTTCTAGCTGTATTAACGTCCAACAATGAATTGCAAAAGAAATTCGAAGAAATAACACATTCCTTTTCGCTTAAGCGTGTCTTCTGTCCTTACAGATGATCTTTAGGAATATGGAAGAATTTTATGAGATAAGAGTACACACACTATAATATAGATACGTTCTGGTAATTCGTAAGAACAAGATAATTTATCTAATTCCATGAGAAAAAAAGCAAACAGAACAGTAAGAATCAGGTTTTTACGACAAATACGACATTTCCTGTTATAAACGAGCAGTAGTTTTCCACCAATTGAGTGGGGAAATACCATTTAGTATAACGGAATAAATTGTTCGAAGATAAAAAAAAATTAATTTAAGTAGGTGTGTCAGCATCTAAAATTTACAAGCACGAATTGTTCTTGTAAAGAGCACAACTGTGACTAAAATAAGTCACACAAGAAATAAAATCAAAATACTTATCAATTATTTTAAGTAATATGTTCTTAGTAAAAACATTTACGAACACATTAAGAAAACAATTTTAAATTGCATAAGAATACAATTTAACAAAGAATTTTTTTAAAAATAAAATAATATTTTATATACCACATGCGCTATATACACTATATTATCAAAACAGTCAACATTCTATTTATATTAATTACAGTTCATTTTAAAAATTAAGCATTCTTTAAATTTAAGAAAAAATTAAAAAGTACATAAAACTATCATGTGGATTTTCAAATTTCGTGTAGAGAACCTGTAGTATATTAAGTTATCGTTAAAATAATCATGGAAAAAATATTTACCACAGCAAAAATGGAATAAAATGCTTTTTAGAAATCGTTTTCTATTTATAGAACAAATTAAATTATTAACTTAAAATAAATAACAATTTTTTTTAAAAAAAATTATTAATTTTACAGTAAATTTATTGCGGATCAAATGAAATTACCTTTTCAAATATAAAATAAAAAAGAAATATACAAAAGCAAAATGGAATATTCAATTTAGAATGAAGAAAAATAAGAATTGTCAAAAGGTGGATCATATTATATCGGAATTAAATTACACAAATTACATGATATATATATATTTTTTTTTCTTGCTTAAAAACAAACAACTAAACATCACTCATTAGAAGGAAAAAATAATTTTAAAAAATTTAATACTCACTAGTCACTAACGGGAGCAATTTCCATATCATTCGTAGACCAGCGAAATCGTAAATAAAACAATAATACGTCGAAAACGTGCCGAAAAGTCGGAAAAACTAAATTCACAGGAAAAACCTACTATAAATTCCAAAAACTGATTCCGTCCAGGATGAACAAAAATGATCAACAACAAAAAACTTTTCCTCTCCGAAAACTTACGCAACGATCGCGAAAACACTTGTCGGAAAACTAACCGATTCCGCGGCGCAAAACTCCGCGGAGTTTTCTATCGGAAGTTAGGCAGACTACACACCGTGTACGTCATCGACTGTTCTCTCGCGAAGCTCTGTGCCGACTGTGAAGGTAGGGTTACCGCAGCTGGGCATTATTCGGATGAGATTTCAACGTCCCGCCACGGTCGCCAAGAGAAGCTCGCCAAGAAATCCAATTCTCCGCCGCGCACACGTTGCGAAATAACTGCTCTGCCACGGATAATGACGTCGTTCGTCGGCGCGGTTGCGGTTCGCTTTATCTTTTAGAGATTCTTTTTTTTTTTCGTTTTTTGTTGGTGTTGTTCGCTTGGCAATTTTCGCATCACGTGCGGTTGGCTTCGCGTGCGACGAATGCGGGTGAAAGCGTTGGGTTTCAAGCCGTATTTTGCGCCTACGTAGGCATCCTCTGGCTTCTTTGTCTGGTGAAAGAGCACCTGGGCCATATGGTCACGGCTGCGATGGCCTTAGTTCGGTGTCTAGATAATGTCCGGAAATGGCCGTCGAAGTACTGCTGTCTCGAATGGGAAAATTTGGAATGTTGTCGTCGCACCACGGCTGTTGCTAATTGTTTTTTGCACGCACGTGGGATTTAGTTCGGGCTGAGTAACTGACTTCTATTTATTAACGCGTTCGCAGGAAAATAATAAGGTCGTTTCTCACCTTCTGCTTTTTAAGTAAAATAATTTGTTGGACATAGCTTCAAAATAAATTATATTAGAAATGTGTATAATTCACACCTTGTGTTGATTACTCAATTCTCAAATACCTTTAGTTTGATATGATTTGACTCTTCCAAAAATATAAAATGTAACGTGGAAAAATAAGAGCGTCGTAATGAGGTTGATAGTTATTTAAACAACAGTTTTAAAATTATTACAGAAATGATACCCAATCCATCTTAATAGTAAAATCGAATATTTATGGGAGCCGTAAAGTGAATACCTGGTTTGTGTAATAGAGGTTTGACTTTTAATTTTTCATACTGGAATTTTGTTTGGAAAGTGGTAAAATTGGTAGAAGGACTTGGGAGTTAAGCGTAGGGAGAATATAGCATCGAATAGATCAAGATGGTACAAGCTGATTGAGATAGCCCTGGCCGTTTCCCGGCTGTTGTGCGTGGAGAAAATTTATATTAAAACACATGTCAATGACCTGTTTATTTATTTATGTTTTCGTCTTTACTGTGAGTTTTTCGATGTGCGTCATGAAATTCCTTGTTATTATTAAGTATTTGTTCTGTTTATCATACACAAATTTCTTCATTTTCATCCTCGAAGTAATTCAGTTTTGCGCTCCTAATGTTAATTGTGAGGAATTCGACTTTCTAGTCGCTTTTATAATAGTCGAATGAATTTAATGCTTTAAATAGTTCCGCGTGTATGTGCCACACTGCCTTCAAGATGCAACCATTATTATCACCAAAATTTTCTTCAAAGCATTTTTTGAGGGAAGGACTTCTAACCTTTAGAACGCTCCTTAATTACAACCTTTTGACACAACGTCGTCTCAAGAATCTTCATGTACCTACCTCCTCACAGGACTGAAATATATGATTCATCGTCTATAACCCACCGGACTGCCCAGAAGTATCTTTAAGGTATCTGACTACGTTCGGAACTGTGATTTTGCAAAAGCGTATAAATGGATAATAATTATGATATTTAGTGCCACTTAGATTAGAAAATGCATATAAAATTATTTTAAGAATATTATTAAAATAAAAAATTATTTAAGTACAATATTTTGACAAAAAATGAACATAGAATGACCCATTTTCAAAATACTCCCCTTTGGGCAAAAATGCTTCTATTGCAATAATATTTTGTCTGTATATAGCTCAGATCTCAGTACAGAGGCTCAAATGGAATTTTTGAAAAATGTAACTTAAAAGTGGGTTTGTCCATGTTTTACGGCAACAGAGGGGAGAAATTTTAAGAAAAAATGCCGATAATTATTTCAATGGGTTGTAACTCTGAAAATAATGTGAATTTTTCAAAAAAATTTTTTTTTCAGACTCTCTGGAGAAGTCTTTACTTTATAGAAGCAAAATATTATTATTTTAGAAGAATTTGCTATAGAAGACGAACATTTTGAAAAAAGGTTATTCAAAGTAAATTTTTTGCCGAAATATTGTATTTAAATAATTTTTTTTGTCAAAATGCCCTTAAAACAATTTTATACATGTATGCTAATCCAAGTGACACTAAATATCATGAAAATTATCCATTTATGTGCTTTTTTAAAATCACGGTTCCGAACGTAGTCGTATACCTTAAGTTGTTTTTCCCTAATGTTTCAAAACATATCTACAGCTTTTAAACAACTATTTAGTGAAGTATAAAACTCTCTATCTTATAATATTAAAGAGATACGGGACTAATAGCATATAAATCTATTTTACTTTTGTGAGGTTAAAATTTATAAATATTCAATAAATACAGTGGCGTACAAAGACTACTTTCGTGGGAGGGGGTATATTTAAGGGGGCAACCTAGTCGAAAGCACACAGACATAATCTTTATGCTAACAATTAAAAATCTCTTGATCTGTGGGAGGGGTTTGAATCCCCAAACCTCACCCTTTAGTACGCCACTGGATAAATATATAAATAATTTTAAGTTTTAGCATTCAAAAATTAAATCTCTCTCTTTTAGTATTAAAAATAGAAAATGATCTATTATTTAATATCTACTGGAAAATATTATAAAAAGTAGAATTTGAAATACTATGTGCCAGATTTTATGCATAAAGAAAAATCAATTGATTCTTAGAGAAATGCGAGGTGCATTAATATTTGAGTTATTTTTTACAATAGAGCAAAAATGTATTTCGCGCGTTTTAACTCCGATTTCTCATCTCAAGCTGTAACAAATACCTAATTTACTCGAATCTAAGCTGTCATCGATTCTAAGCCGCACCCCAAATTCTCGACAAGTTTTTGTGAAAAATGAAAATGTAGTGTTAATGGACTCACGGATAACCAATTTTGCGAAATTAAAATAAATTTAAAATGAAAATAATAAGAAGTGAATAATTAGTTAGTTTACTAGTATTATAAACTTTTAAATACATGCACGAACCCGTAATTGTTCTAATCGCCCCATCCAATGGTTTTTATTCCCTTCGATTTTAAGCCACACCCGATTTTCAGTAGCATTAACATTGGGAAAAAAGTGCGGCTTAGATATTGGAGTAAATGCGGTACTTCAGTTGAACAACAAAACCTTGATCCTTCCCCCACCCCTTCCATTTGTACAGCTATTAACGATTTCTCTCTGAAAAATTTAAACCAGGAAAAATGGCACATGGTAATAACATTAGAAAACTGAACATGTGTGCTGACCTTGGATTCTTCTTTCGTTCGCCCAAGACGAATCCAAAGGAATAGCGATCATCTTAAGTCTCTCGGCCTCGGGATAATCGGAGATTTACTGAGGAGAAGCGTCTCGAGTTCAATGAAATAAGGACAATGTCCACTGACCTCTCAATCGATCAAATGACTCGGTCAGCTAAGACCAGCCTATCTTTACACAAACAATGATAAACGCACGACGTCGACTCCAATGCGAGGCAATGTAAATAAACTCTACCACTGAGCTCTTTTAATCCCTTTCTCCAACTGCTGCTTTTAATATTCTCTCCATTTTCTGATAGAGTGAAAATAAGAAATTAAACATGAAGGAAATTTGTTTATGACTTATTTGAAAATATTTCATTCACGATTTATATAGATGGCTGAGAAAGGAAAACTTTTCTCACATTGTTAACGCGTATATTCTTTGAAGTTATGCATTGAAAAAGGGTAATCTAGACAAAAAAAAATAAATAAATAAAATAACTTTCTATATATGGTACAGGGCATTGGAATTTTTTTTTTATTTTACACTTGTGTGAACAGATACTGATGGCCTCTGAATTGGAACATTGGAATAACTTGGCTCTTCGCGACGGATTTCGTAATTTTGAACTATGGTCAAATAACGAGAACGACACCTGAAGCCGAAGCACCCTCTTCGAGTTCCTCATCACGCCAAAGGGGAGGACTTTGAGCTTCAACGGATTGAACGTGCATCAGCCCTTCTACACGGCGGGTCTTCACCGCTCCACTAGGTTAACACAGCCACATATCTATGAATATTGCGATAAAATAATTAAACAATAACATGAAAAAAGCTGTGATTTAAAAGCTGTTAAAAATGCATATACATACACATACAAATATATGTATATATAAACACACGCACAAAGACTGGTATAAATACACACACAAATATATATAGTTAAGATCTATTAAGGTATCCGACTATGTTCGGAACCGTGATTTTAAAAAAGCATATAAATGAATAATTATCATGATATTTAGTGTCACTTAGATTAGAATATATGTATAAAATTGTTTTAAGGACATTCTGACAAAAAAAATTTATTTAAATACACTATTTTGGGAAAAAATTTACTTAGAATAATTTTTTTTCAAAATGTTCTCCTTTTATAAGAAAAGCTTCTAAAATAGTAATATTTTGCTTATATAAAGTAAAGACTTCCCCAGACAGTCTGAACTATTTTTTTTTTTTTTGAAAAATTCACATATTTTCAGAGTTACAACCCATTGAAACAATTATCGGCGTTTTTTTCTTAAAATTTCTCCCCTTTGTTGTCGTAAAACATGGATAAACCCACTTCTAAGCTATATATTTCAAAAATTCTAGTTGAGCCTCTGTAGAGAGGTCCGAGCTATATACAGACAAAATATTATTATGATAGAAGCCTTTTTCACAAAAGGAGAATATTTTGAAAATTGCTCATTCTATGTTCATTTTTGGTCAAAATATTGTACTTAAATAATTTTTTTATTGTAATAATATTCTTTAAATAATTTTATGTACATTTTCTAATCTAAGTGGCACTAAATATAATAAACGTTATCCATTTATACGCTTTTGCAAAATCTCGGTTCCGAACGTAGTCGAATACCTTAAGAATAATTTTATTGTTTCATTTGTGTGAGAGAGAGAGAAAACTGTCAAAGGCTTTTCACAAAACATAGAACAAAGATTAGAATTTAAAAAAAGACGATGTGTGTATCAGAAAACATTCTCCAAATTTCTTTCCCTAATTAAGACATTTTTACTTTTGTAAATATTCCAGATCTTTGCAACATCAATGCCCCCGAATCGTTTCTAACCGTTTAACCATTTTTGTAAACAGCAGCGAAACTCTGATAGATCTTTATCATAACATGTAGGATATTTCAAATGTCTGTAATATTTGTGGATAAACATTTAACAACATTTTTAAAAGGACGAAGGTTTGAGAAAGCCTAATCTTAAGTTTATTGTGTATGTTCAATAGATTTATCTTCGAAATCGTATTTTATTACCAAAATACATAGTCAAATTCCCCCCAATTGCTGATAAATCTAAATAGGAAAAATTTATAATTTTATGAAATTGAGTTCTCTCTCTCTCAGAAAAAACGCAACACTATTTACGAATCACTATAAATGTTGATTTCAAGAAAACAAATTCGGAATTATTTCGTTTACTTAAGCCTTCAGATTTGTATTTCGGCAGAGTAGCTTCTTTATATTATTTTAAGTTAATTTTACTTTTTCGCTGTCACCAAAGATAAAATGAACTTCTTCCTGTGTAAAGTATTTAGTTACTGTATTTTGGATCACCACTCCTCAGCCCCATCAGAAGAAAAAGAACATTTAAAAAAGAAATCATTCTTTTTTTTCTTGAACTTTTTTTGAGAACCCTCGCCAAATAAAGTTCGGAAAGCGAAATGGGAACAACCTGTTCGAAGCGCGCTTTCCTCTTCTATTAAGTTTGATGGATTGAAGTGTAAGGTGTGCTCAGTGACCGCACATGGAATTAAGAAGAAGAAAAACCTTCCTCCCCCAAGTTCCCTCCCTTCAATTAATTGTTTTACTTGAGTTGTTATCTGATAGGTGAGCTGTGTGTCTTTGCGGTTTATGAGGAGGAAAAGAAATGTCTTGCACGAATGGAGTAAATTCGACCATTTTTTTGAAGTGCGTGCTTTGAAGTACAGACCTTGGGAAGATAGCGTTTATTTTGCTACATGCGAATGTTTTCTTTTGTTAAATAGATAGTAATTTTATTGTTCTTTAAAAAGAAAAAACGTGTTTTTTGCGAGAGAAATTAAGCTTCTCCCCTCCTTTCCAATGTATGTTTTAGATTTTAACAATAGATTTTGTAAATTTTGATGCAATTTCTAAGACCAAAAACTGTCACAGCTTTTGATATGCCAATCATAATATGAGAATGCAGGACGTTAATGTGTGGTTATTGTTATTTTGTTTTTGTTTGGTCCTTTTTAAGGAAGAATTACTTATTTAAAGTTTCTCCTTCCTCAGTAGCTCGACAGCTCAGGATGGACCTTGGCCTTCTCAAGAACCCTTTTCCCGGTCGGTCTTCTTCCTGCTAGTGTTCTCCAATTCTTAGTTCTCCAATGTAGGAGATCTTTTTCTAGGCCATCAATCCATCTAAGATTTGGCCTGCCTTTTCTCCGTGAGCCAATTAATTGGGCATTGAAGACTTTTTAGTGGTGCGGTCTTCGTCCATTCTGACAACGTGACCTGCCCGTTTAATTCGTTGCATTTTGATGAAGTTAACGATGTTAGATTCTTTACGTGAATTTTAGAACTCGAAATACGATCTTCTTCTCCACATTTTCTTTTCTTGAATTCCTCCAAAAACAAATCTTAAAATCTTCCTTTCGTAGCTACTTATCGTGTTCTCATCTGTTCGAGACATGGACCAAGTTTCGTATGCATAAGTTAATACTGATCTTAAAACCCTTTTATACAATAGAAACTTTGTTTAGCTCTTGATAAAATTCGATTTCATGCATTTTCGTATTCCATTAAGACATGTATTAGCCATAGTAATTCTCTTTTAGATTTCAGTAGTACAATTGTTTCTATTGTTAATTTCAGAACCTAAATAAGTGAAACTGTCAACAACTTCAAAATTATACTCTTTAATTTTAAAATGGGAATTGTTAAAACATGATTTAGTGCAAGGCCTGTATTTGGTCATATTCTCGTTGATTTTCAGTCTCATAGTGAGGGCCTCTTTCTCTAAAGATGAGAAGGCTTGTCTTAGTGTTGTGGGTGTTCGAGCAATGATATCAATGTCATCAGCAAAAGCTAACAATTGTATTGATTTATTAAAGATATTTCTCCTATGGTATTCATATTGAAATTTCTTACCACTTTTTTAAATATTTATTTCAAATTATTAAAAAATAATACAAATCTTGTTGTTGATAATGATGATTTAGATCAGGGCTGTCCAACACGCGGCCCGCATGGCCCCCCCAGTACGTAAGTAGCGGCCCACCGACTCTTTTTTTAAAAAAATTTTAATATCAGGTTTTTGAAGTTTTTTCATTTTGAAATTTATTTAAGAGTCTACAATGTATTTAACTGTTAACTGTTCTTGTTTTAAAATAAATCCTTTTTGATAATAGAGACATCCTTTAGATAAATAGATTTATATTTTATCAAACAGTTACATTACTATAATAAATTACTTTTTTAATAAATTCCCCGAATTGCATTATGCATATCCTTTACTATGGATGGTGCGTGATTCTCTCTCTGTCTCTCTGTGCGACTTTCATTTCTCATCCTCTTCTTCTGTTTGGAGTTCCCAAAAGCAAGAGGCAGTCAGAGATGCTTTGTTAAAATTTAAAAAAAATATTCAGGATGGTTAAGATAAAAGGCAATGTATACTTAATCGTTTGAGAATGACAGCACAATCAAATTTCAACAACGAGTAACGAAAGATCAATTCAAAAGGAACTCCGTAATTTTCAAGAAAATGCCATCTGTAATACTTTAAACCTTATTTGATTATTTTTTTTATTATATTATATAAACATTATTATATTATCAATGTCTGTATACATGAAAAATAATGAAAACAATAATAGTAATTCATTTTGTTTTAAATTTTCACTCCAATAAATGTTTTTCTGTTTCCAAATCTGATATAAATGTACATATCTTTATGTGCGGCCCGCGAGATTATAATGCTTTTCCGAAGCGACCCGCAAGGTCATTTGGGTAGGACATCCTTGATTTAGATTGTACCGTGGGCACGAATGACAACTCTGGCAGGATCTCCCATGTTGTATTCATAGAGGTTTTATGTCCGTCTCGAAATCCTCTTCGATGTCATGTAGAGAGACAAGGATGGCGGAACAGTTAAGGATATGGGACCTTGTCAGCTCGGTTACAGAACTTGTTATTTATCAGATTTATTATTAATGTCAAATTATAACACCTTTTTAAAATTATGTATTCACATTTCCATAAATTGCCCGTCTTAAAAACAGATCTATTATAAGAAATTCATATCCCATACTTATTCGAATCTAAACCGTGCTTTTTTCCCCATTGTTGATGCTAATAAAAATCGGACACGACTTAGAATCGAAGACGGAAAAAATTCTTTAAACGGGGAAATGGAACATGATACTCTGATGAGGATAGAGCAATTACAGTTTCATGTACGTATTGAAAAGTTTTAGTATTGGTAAAATAAATTAGTAACTCACTTCAAAATCGTTCTCACTTAAAAATTTTTTTAAATTTTGTAAATATCGTGTATCGATTATAAGACATTTTTACACTTTTCTCATTTTTTCGCAAAAACGTGTTAAGAGTTTTGAGAAGCGGCTTAGACTCGAATAATTACGGTAATAAGGAACTTGTTATTCATCAGGCTTATGTCATGCCGATGTTTAAGCTTATGATAAAACTTTTTAATTATATATTCATCTTTCTGTATATATATATAAATTTCACGTCTTAAAAACAAATCTATAATAAAATAATCGTATAATTTGCTCTTGAATGTCCATTCTTTTTTTATGAGTCAGAAAATTAATTAAATTGTCAAATGCACGATTGGGTTTATTTCTCAGACACTTATTTAAAAAGTTAGAAAATACTGTACTTATTGAAAAAGTATTTTTGTTTTGGTTATTAAGTGGACTGGAACGAAATTATTTTAGAATCCAAATCTTTTTAGTTCAAAATCAACTTATTTCATTAATACGACTTCCCACTTGAATTCTTTAGAACAAACAAAAAGGTTATCAAAAGACAAAATATTGCTGTGGCAACATTATGCGTTGCCAGATATCAAACCCTTAAAACAATTTATATAATTAATTTTCCCACATGATAGGACTTGTTCCATTACATGCCAGATCGCCAAGCTGTGGCACCAACATGCCGAAATAGCTGTTAACACGGGAATTAACAACTTTAACTGATATTCTAATTTATCAGATAGCTACTAACTTTAAGATTTGAGAGGCCAAATTTTAGTCGCATTTACTGTAATTAAAATTTTAATCCATAAAAAAATCGAGATTAACGCAAACAAAAAAACATGATACTCTTGGATTGTTACTTTAAAACTGAATCTAGGTTTTATAATAAAAAGTAAAATTTACATTGTGAATTTTCGTGATAAATAATAAAGGCTATCTTTTTTTAATATTTTGATTTATTTTCGTAATCAATCATCGTTGAATGGTAAGATTTTTGAATGAGCTGTAGTATTCAAAGTAATACAGAGTGAAACTTAATTCTTCTCTATAACAGCTTTACCAAACAATTGCGAAGGACCTCCAACGTAGATGTATTTCTTCTTAGAAGAATTGAATAGACGAATTCCTGAGTGTGTTTGCTTTTAGAGATAGGAAACGACTTGTGACTTTGTGACGAATGTGGGAATTACACATGTGTTCAAGCATGTAGCGTCACGTCATGAGATGTATTATCATAGATTGTATTCTATTTCATTGACTATTAGCATCGCGTAGTCCAATAAAGACATATGTTGTAATTGCTGCTTCATTAAAATTATCAAATTTAGAATAGTAAATAATGCTTAGTAAACGTTTGCCATTATTTCACGTCCTCTTTTTTTTAATGTTTGCAAAAAATTAAGTTTTCAAAAATTCTTTATCTGCTTGTTTTTGATAATTGTGCTTTGTTTCATCTTTCACTTTTCACCTAAATAATTGTAATTGTCCACTATTATTTCAGCCAAATTTATAAAAACAAAATTTTCAGAATTATATTTTTTCCCCTCATTCTTTTTTGTTTTGTTTGCTATCAGTATTTTTTTTTATTCTTAATCAATTATATTTGATTTGCCTTATCGTTTGTTATATTTAAATAATCATTGTACATATATGTGGTGGGAGGGGAGATAACAAAATGTTTCCAGAGTTTTTGTTTGCATATGATTGTTTACTTCTTATCGATAATTGCAATTTTTTCCCCAATGCTTTTGTCAACTTGATTTACATGTCTATAATAATTTCAAATCTTATAGACAGGATGTTTCATAAAATTTTTTATAATTAGAATTCTCTTTAGAATTGTTCCCGATAACTTTTTTTCCTAATTTCTTTCGCATTTAAATATAATAATAATGTTACTATAAGACCTAAATACTCAAAAACTCAATTTTTTAAGAAGCATATTGTGTAATTGTAAAATTCTAAGAAAATTAACAATTTTTTTTTAATGTCATCCAACACATAAAAAATCATTACTAGATAAGGAAGTTCTTTCTTCACTCATTGTTTTAACAGCGTAAATATTGATAATTATCAAATGTAGGTATGGGTATTCAAAGGGAAATTCTATAAATTTAAATCTGTAACTCGTTGTCAATTTATTTTTTTATTTAAACATATGAAAAAAAAATCTATAACAAAATATCCATCTTCCTAACCGTTCTCCTTTTCAGATATTTTGAAATAATCTAAGATACCTTTTTTGTGGTGAATTTCATTGAAAATTACTTTATTTGGGATATATATTAATATTTCTTATTTATGATTTTTAGAGCTTCTTACAAACAAAGTAACTTAAATACAGAAATGGAAAATAGGTGAGAAAAATTACCGGAATACTTTATTCCTTATGGTAATATTTCTGTCTGGATGATTCAATAAAAATAAAAGAAGGAAACAATTTGATCAGCATATATTTTAATTCTTTTCAAGTATTAAATAACATTAAAAGTAACAATTATTTTTCCAAAAACATTTCTCGTAATTATTTAAGAAAGTAATATCTGAATAAATATATTTGATTCACTGAAATAATTACATAATTCTTATGTAAATTTCTAAAATAAATTTTTTATAAAGTGCGGTTATTTTTTTATCTATTTAATACAACTAGTGCAATTTTATTTAACTTGAATTTGAAAAAAAAACATCTTTGTGAAATTTTCTGCTTCACCTTCTCCATGATGAAAATTCATCTTACGCATGCGTACGCGGGACCGAATCAACTGTCTTTGAAAATTCCGTCACGTTTTCGCATACAATTTCTTCATTTTCAAAACAATCAATTAAGATCTTTTTTTTTCCACATTACTTTTTAAATAAAATTTATCCTGCATTATGACAATGTTACAGAGGAACATGTTAACATGGAAAATTATGTCTTGTTAGAAGTAATACTAATAATATAAAAACTCTATAAAAATAAATATGTTCAACATGAATTTTAATTAAAACTTTTAATTGATAGTAAATTTATATGTTGAACGAAATAATATATATATATATATATATATATATATATATATATATATATATATATATATATATATATATATATATATATATATATATACATATATAGGAGAAAAGAGCGACTCACTCATCATGATATCTCTGAAACTATTAGATTTAGACTTGAAATTTGGAAAGAATGTTTCCTTTGTTAATTAAAGATCCGCTAAGAACAGGTTTAACAAAAATTGAAATTTTTTAGAATCGTTTTAGAAGTTTAAGCCTTGTCCTTTATTAATCAAAAGACAAGGGCTAGAAGGAGGGGTTTTTGTACAATCGAAAGCCTAATGTTAGGACATATATAGATATCTCTCAATAATTTAAAAACAGTACATAATCATACAAGGGCATGAAATACCCAACGAAGTGGACGGATAATGAGTAGTATGTGTGTTTTTTGTTACAGTCATAATGTGTCGATATCATTTAATAACATGAAACATTTGATTTCCATTTTCAGTTATACTATATATAGTCTGGGTGTAATGCAATTCATTTAGTGTTTAAAAATAAATTGTGACTCTTTCTTTAAATTAAAGGTTTGGAATAAAAGGATTTATTGTTTCAAATGTGTTCATTCTAAATTTTTTAAAGCCATATAACATTACGATATAAAAAACATTACCATGTAAAAAAAACGATTTATATTATTAAAAAATAATCTACTTGGAAAATAAAAAAAAAACATGGTAATAAAGGACTCGAAAAGTCAAGTATTAAACATGAAAAATTCAGAAATAAAGAGTGCAATTATGCTTTCTTTTTTTATCAACGAGAAAAGAAATCAGAGATCTGGCAAAATTCCATTCTGGCATCAAAAAATGTCAAGTTCGTGACCAGGTCTCTAAACCTGCTGCATCAAGAAATCAATAACTATTCTGTTTTATGCACTTTTGCGAAGTTAATAAAGTTAGAACGCTTTCCTGCATACTTTTGATGCCAGTACAATTGGGAACATAATTACATATATATATATAGCCGTCATCTCTGTTCGCAACGTACTAGAACTCGTACAACAAAATTTCACATCAAGAGATGTCAGATAATTTAGGAAAAGGTCTACTTATCAGCTCATGAAATAATCATAATCAATACATTAGAGCAGTGGTCCCCAATCCCCGGGGGCCTTGTTAAATCACTTTATATTTATATTTTCGTGTAACTGTATTTTCTTCTGAAACCAATTAAACTAAAATTATTAAATCAAAGCCATTTAAAGTATAAGCAATCAACGTCCCATCTTCAGCGGTTAGCTATAAAGTGGCCTGCGGCGATAAAAAGGTTGAGTTTGCACTGCATCCAATTCTAGGTTTTATGGATGGTCCAGTACATTTCAATTGCTAGCATTTGACAATGACAATATCTGAACCGATGATGGATAAAAAAAAGTGAATACTGACAACAGCTACACATTATTTTGTATATTATTTCATTTACTTTAAATATAGCATATATCAGGGGGCGAACCTTTTCGGATCAACGTGCCCTTTTTTCCTTAAGAAATGTTTAAGGAGGTTAGACGTGCCGTCAAATAATTTTGACTTGTGATTATTGAGAAAATAATAAAAAACTAAATACTTAACAACTAAAAATACTTTAATTACAGCGAAAAAATACATTTTGCACAGTATAGTAGTAAATTGTTTATGTATACGTGTAATTGAAATTAAAGTAACATTATTGTGAATTCTGTTGTGATAGATTAGGTGAAAAATAACTTGTATTAGGATAGTAAGATGTTACTTTTACACCAGAATGCAAGCTGAATTGGGGCCATCTTCCAAACGGTTTCTAAGTGAGTCTCTAAAGTTATTCATCTCTGAAAATAATGACTCGTAGGCATAAGTAGATGAAAATACTGTTAAAATAGCATGAGACAGTTTTCTCAAACAGTTAAATGTATCTGGAATCGAATTCCATATTTTCAAAATTTCATTACAAACATTTTTACTTATATTGCTTGTTAATCTGTATGTTTTAATCACAATTCCAACTTTCTCCTTTTTCAACAAATTTTTGAATCCATATTGAACTAGACTGGAAATCAATTAGAGTTGCACTTCAATTTTTTTCAATTTACATCCAATAGAATTGGGAGAAATACAGTTTATTAAATGAAGTCACATCAAGGTACATAAAAAAACTTGAGGGTTTCCGATATTCGAACTGAGAAAATCTCGCTGAAAACTGCGACCGATCACTCAAGTTTCTCGTTATACTTCATATTTGAATTCATAATTAGTTATTTTAATTAAAATGCAAACCGTTTTGATCAGTGGCGTGCTCAAAATATTGTGTCGCGTACCAACAATGGCACGAGTGCCAATGGTTCGCCATCCCTGGCATATATTATGTTAAATTTATAACAACTTTTAATAATACAATAGTTCTAAATTGCTTAAAAATACTTAATGCTCTTCATTAGGGTCTGTTAAAGTATCTATTGCGATTACATTTCAATAAATTCGTATATAACTATACATTAAATTTAAAGTATGATATTCTCGGTTCCTTTAAGTTGATTTGGGCAGCTGTAGTAGCCAAGTGGTCATAGTCGTGAGCTGTTGACCAACGTTAATGCTTTCGAGTTAGGTGTTCGAATCCTGTTGCCACAGAAGGCTGTCACTGTATTCGGGTTAATGAATATTAAATCTGTTGTTGTAAATTCTGTCGTTATCGCTTTGTGGAAAGTGGGGTTTCAGCTCGTGTGTTGCCTTCCTTACTCGTTTTTAGTTTAAAATTGCACAAGTCCGTAACAGTAACGCTTTAGTTAATAAAAAGAAACCATATAATTTCTTTCTAAACAAGTTATATTAAAACTTGCTCGTAAACTCCTTTAGTAAAAAGAAAATATTATGTACTCAATAACAGCCGAGAACAGGGGGAGAGGTTATAACGCGGATGGGAAAGGGATATAGTCTTAAAAACCAAGGTCGACAACAGGTGCTCGCGAGCCGTCTTTAGCTCTTTGCATGAACAACTTTGACTCTTCAGGCTTATACCTATTTGTACAGAGTGTTTTTTTTTCCAGGTATAGAAGTTTAAGTTGGCATTACTTTCCAAGATGGTGACCGATTTAACAGCTGTCAAGTGATTTATTCTCAGTTTGGTTTGGCAATTCATCATGAATAGACTCACGCCTGAACAACGCTTTCAAATTGTGCAATTTTATTTCGAAAATAATGGTCGCGCGCGCGATTTTCATAAGCGAATTTTGTTTAGCGATGAAGCACACTTCTGGTTGAATGGCTACGTCAACAAACAAAACTGCCGCATTTGGAGTGAAGCTAATCCACAAGTGTATGTCGAAACACCGTTACATCCAGAAAAACTGACTGTTTGGAGTGCTTTATGGGCTGGTGGAATCCTTCTTCAAAAACGATGAAGGCCACAACGTTACTGTTTCCTACACTTCTCACTTAATTGTAACTGAGTGCGCCAGACTTTCCACTCCTCACTTAACTGTAACTGAGTGCGCGAGACTTTCCCGCTTTCCTACCCCAACGGAAACTTTTTGGAACCCCGTACCGGGACATTCCGTAAACTGAAACGCAACGGAAAGACGCAGGGTCTTGTCCGCATCAATCCGCAGCACCTTCAAGGGTGTAATTTTTATTTAACCGCATTATTACCTTTTAGTGTAAACTTTAACTGTAAATATTTATTTTCTTGTAATATAAATTTAAGTACTATCTCCATCTCTGGCTGTTATTCGAACTCAACCAACGGCAACATTTGGAGGCACCGCCGAAATTCGTCAACGATTCAGAGAAACAAGAGATAAGTACTATTTTATATATTCATTCAACGTTTGACTTTGGCTTCTCTTACTGTGATTCATTCCATCCATATTTCGTTTTATCAATTAATGGACGCCGAAACGGCTACAGTGCTTCGCGGCAGAGCGAAGGCTGCACTTACAAGAACTATAAATTTCATTGATAAAAATGATCAAACTTTTGACAAAAATGATATACGCAACAAGTTAGAGAAACTTGAATTAACTTATACGGAATTTGATCAAGCGGATGCTGCTTTACCTATCGAATCCTCTGAAATGGAAGAATTCGAAACAAAATATTACGAAACCAAAGCCAAGCTACAGAATATTTTAGAAAATTTTTCTGTGAGAACATATGTATATAATGATAATTCTGATGTCTTTGAAAATGTCTCAAATATGAAATCTAGCAATTTTAAGTTACCAAAAATTAACATTGAGCGTTTTTCTGGTGATTATAAAGATTGGCCTTCATTTAAAGATTTATATGTATCTCATTAGTGCATGATAATATGTGTTTATCAAATATACAAAAATTTCAATATCTTAGAGGTTTATTGCTGTCAGAACCAGCAAATATAATTAAGCATATTCCCATTACTGAAACTGCTTATAACGAAGCTTGGGAAAAATTATTAGCCCGTTATGATAAAAAGAAGCAAATCATTTTTTCACTTATTAAAACATTCATGGAACAACCTTCTTTTAACGATACTAACTCTCACAACTTACGCAACATAGCAGATACTTCCGACGAAGTAATTAGAGGTCTTAAATCTATTGATACTAAAGCAGAGTCTAGAGATGTATGGTTGATTTACATTTTGTTACAAAAGGTTGATCCTAAAACGCGCCAAGAATGGGCGCAATTCTCAAATAATATTGATTTTCCCACATTTGAAGCATTTATAGAATTTTTAAGTAGCAGATGTACATATTTAGAACTATATAATGAAAATGTTACTTATGAAAAACAACCTTATATTAATAAATCGAAATTTAACAATAGTTTAAAATGTTCTTGTTGTAAAATGAATCATCTTGTTTTCAAATGTTCTAAATTTAAAGAAATGTCTGTTAAAGAGCGTAAACAACTTGTTAAACAAAAATTATGTATGAACTGTTTATCTGATAGGCACACTGAGTCACATTGTAATTCAACTTTTACTTGCCACTATTGTAAGAAAAAGCATCATTCGCTATTACATGATAATAATTTTAAAAATTACGCAATGTCAGCAAATAAATCTCATCGTGCTGAAGGTCAAAACCAGACAGGAAATGATACTAATCAAAACAAAGAAGTTGCAGTTTCCGTGAACTCTATACATACATATTTTTCTTTATTACCAACTTTAAGCGTTAACATTAAAAATATTTTGGGGGAGAACTGTCAAGTTCGAGTTATGGCGGACAGCGGAAGTGAATCAACATTCATTTCGGAAAAATGTTTAAAACTGCTAGGCCTGAAAAGAAAAAACGCTAGATTTCAAATTAAAGGATTGCAAGATTCTAAAATCGCGATGACTAGAGGGTGTGTTGAAATAGATTTAGTATCGTTACATGACCCCAAGGTCAAACTACCAGTTAAAGCATATGTATTGGAAAAACTAACTGCTCCGTTACCAACGGAAAAAATAAATGAAACACATTTCTCTCATTTAAAAAATGCCTGCTTAGCGGATCCGAAATTTTTTATCCCAAACAATATCGATATGATTCTCGGATTTGACTACTTTTTTTCTATTTTGCTTCCTGGGCAAATTACTTGCTCTCAAAGTAATTTAATCGCTCAAAATTCCATTTTTGGTTTCCTAATTTCAGGCAAATTAACTGATTCTTTAAACTCAAATTCAATGCTAAATCTTCCCATTAATGGTACAAATATTGACAATCAATTAAAGCAATTTTGGGAATTAGAAGAAATTCCTAACGTAAAAGATAAAATACTAACTTCTGAAGAGCAGTTTGTGGAAACACATTTTCAAAATACTTATGCATGTAATTCCGATGGACGCTTTGTTGTAAAACTCCCATTTTATAAATCAAATTCAGAATTGGGAGACTCAAAACCCGCAGCAATTTCTCGCTTATTAGCAATGGAGCGGAAATTTAAAAATAACCCAGATTTTGAAAAACAATACAAAGAATTCATGAACGAATACGAATCGCTAGGTCACATGAGCTTAGTAAATTCCAGATCCCCTACTTCCAAAGATCAGAATTTTTTACCGCATCACGCCGTTATCAAGCCATCCAGCACTACAACAAAGTTAAGAGTAGTTTTTGACGCATCTCTCTCTCTCTCTTGCAAAACTACAAATGGTACGTCATTAAATTCTCTGCTAGGAGTAGGTCCCAAATTACAAAGGGATATTTTTGAAATATTGCTTAATTTTAGAATTCCTAGAATTGTATTTACAGCGGACATTGAAAAAATGTACCGTCAAATTTTAGTAGCTGATGAAGATCAGAAATACCAACAAATTCTTTGGAGAAATAACTCTAATGAAAACATTCGCACATACAAGCTAAAAACTGTCACCTACGGTTTAGCCTCAGCTTCCTTTTGGCTACTAGGTGTATTAAGCAAATCGCTCTCGATGATAAAGATAATCCCAACCTCTCCCGAGTTTTACAGGAAGATATTTATATGGATGATTTACTATCGGGAGCAGATACGCCAAATAACGCAATCTCCATTTGCAAGGACATTGCTCATGTTTTGAGTACTCGCGGATTTCATTTAAGAAAATGGAATTCTAATTCCACCGAATTTCTCGCTCAATTTTCAGAACATTGTTCTCATGATACACGAGTTGAATTTTCCAAAGATTCTAACGAAAGTTCCAAAGTATTAGGCTTATTTTGGAATTCATCCAATGACACTTTTGGTTTCCAACCATCGCTTGAACTTACACCACCACTCACAAAGAGACGTATTTTATCTGAATCTTCCAAAATTTTCGATCCTTTAGGACTTCTTTCACCTTGTACAGTATTCATGAAGATTTTTTATCAAAAACTTTGGCTTACAAAAACAGATTGGGATTCTCCCATTCCGCAACAATTAACAGAGGATTGGCTTAAGTTTCAAGAGGCCTTTAATGCCATCAACTACCTCACTGTTCCTAGATGGATCATCCTTACAGCAGACAACACAGTAGAATTGCATGGTTTTGCAGATGCTTCTTCATTAGCTTATGCTGCTGCAATCTACTGTCGGCAGAAACACAACGGCAAAATAAAGGTTCAACTACTTGTATCAAAAACTAAAGTAGCCCCTGTCAAACAAGTTTCCATTCCTCGATTGGAGTTGTGCGGGGCACATTTACTATCCAAGCTATTTAAATCGGTCTTACGGACATTAAAACATTATACCTTTGATGTATTCGCTTGGACGGATTCTAAAATAGTTCTCTCCTGGCTGTCTGGTCACCCTCGCAAATGGAAACTTTCGTAGCAAATAGAACATCTGAAATTATGGAAGTTCTACCTACAAAGCATTGGAGACATGTGCCTTCTAAGGAAAATCCCGCAGATATTGCATCCCGAGGTATTGATCCTAAATGCTTACCAGATTGCAAGTTATGGTGGCAAGGACCACCCTGGCTAAGGCTAGAAACTTCTAGTTGGCCCAAGGCTGAATCCAGTTGCGATGAGGCTTCGGATGAGGTAAAAGCGGAACAAAAATCAGTCTCCATCTTCAATCTGTTTACTCACACATCAAATGATGTAATTCATGGTTTATTCGAACATTACTCTTCACTCACCAAAATAATTCGCATTTTTGCTTATTGCCAAAGATTTATTAAAAACTGTAAGAAGATAGCATCTCAAGGATCATCGATCAGTTCATCCCATATTAAAACTACTTCACTTACCTTTTCGGAAACCAAAACCGCTGAAGAAACCATCATTCGTTGGGTTCAAGGTTTCTATTTTCAGGAAGAAATACGAAGCATTAAGAAACAGATTTCTCTGCCACCCAAAAGTCCATTACGTTCCCTCCATCCATTCATAGATGAACATGGTTTAGTACGGGTGGGAGGGAGATTGCAAAATTCCCAGCTTCGATTCAATTCCAAGCATCCTATCATACTTCCTTCTCAGCACAGTATTAGTGAACTCCTTATCAAGGAACAACACATCGCTCATTTACATGCTGGGCCGACTTTGTTAGCTCACGTTCTTCGACAGTCCCATTGGATCGTAGGAAGTAGAAAATTAATTAACAAATGTATTAGAAAATGCTTAAAGTGTAACAAATTCAAAACATCCACCACAACACCACAACTGATGGGCAATTTAACAAAACACCGTGTCACGCTGGAGAAACCTTTCTTCAGTTGCGGTATTGATTATGCTGGTCCTGTACTGATAAAATGCAACAAAGGTCGAGGGACTAAATCTACAAAGGGTTATATTGCTTTATTTGTATGCTTAGCAACTAAAGCTGTTCATATTGAAGCAGTCGGAGACTTAACAATTGATTCCTTCATAGCTGCACTTCGTCGTTTTAAGGCTCGTCGTGGGGCTCCCCGCCACATTTATAGTGACAATGGAACCAATTTTGTTGGAGCTCGTCGAAAACTTGACGAAATACGGAAGTTATGGCTTTCCTTACCAACTAATGAAGCCATCTCTTACTACTTATCCAAATCTTCAATAGATTGGCACTTTATTCCACCCTCATCACCACATTTTGGAGGTATTTGGGAATCAGAAATTCGATCCGTCAAATTTCATCTGAAGAGAGTATTGGGAGAAACCATATTAACTTTTGAAGAGTTAACAACCTTGCTCACGCAAATCGAAGGATTACTAAATTCCAGGCCTCTCTCCTACGTTAATGACTCTGACATAGAATGCATATCTACACTCACACCTTCACATTTTCTTACAGGTGATGTTCTTCTTTCAGTTCCAGAGGAGCTTCCTTCAACCTCCAAACACAGAGATCGTTGGGAGTTGCTACAGAACATCAAACGGGGCTTTTGGAAGAAGTGGAGCTCCGAATTTATCTCTTCCTTACAACCTCGCAAGCAATGGCAGGACGCACAACCAAACTTGAAGGAAGATGACATCGTATTGATCAAAGAGGAGGGTCCTCCTGGTACATGGCCAATGGCTCGAGTTCTTCAAGTGCATCCAGGCAACGACGGACTGGTTCGAGTTGCAACTGTGAAAACCCAAGACTCAGTGTTAAAACGACCTGTTCATAAACTTCACAAACTTCCCATATATCCGAACTAGTTCGGATATATGGTGGGAGTATGTTTCCTACACTTCTCACTTAACTGTAACTGAGTGCGCCAGACTTTCCACTCCTCACTTAACTGTAACTGAGTGCGCGAGACTTTCCCGCTTTCCTACCCCAACGGAAACTTTTTGGAACCCTGTACCGGGACATTCTGCAAACTGAAACGCAACGGAAAGACGCAAGGTCTTGTCCGCATCTATCCGCAGCACCTTCAAAGGTGTAATTTTCATTTAACCGCATTATCACCTTTTAGTGTAAACTTTAACTGTGTAAATATTTATTTTCTTGTAATATAAACATAAGTACTATCTCCATCTCTGGCTATTATTCGAGTTCAACCAACGGCATCAGTTACAGTCAATAGTGATCGGTATAGAGCCATGATTTCTAACTTTTTCATTCCTGAATTGAACAATCATGATGTCCAGGAGCTGTGGTTCCAACAAGACGGCGCAACATGTCACACAGCTCGTGCCACAATCGATTTATTGAAAGACACGTTCGGTGACCGCCTCATTTCACGTTTTGGACCTGTGAATTGGCCTCCAAGATCTTGTGATTTAACACGCTAGACTATTTTCTGTGGGGCTATGTAAAGTCACTGGTCTATGCGGATCATCCACAAACGCTTGACCATTTGGAAGACAACATTCGCCGTGTTATTGCCGATATACGGCCACAAATGTTGGAAAAAGTCATCGAAAATTGGACGTCCAGATTGGACTAAATCCGAGCCAGCCGTGGCAATCCTATGCCAGAAATCATATTTAAAATGTAATGCCACAAGATTATCTTTCGAATAAAAAAAAATTCATGTCAATCGAATAATACATCGTTGTTTTATTGCAATTTAAAGTTCTATACCTCTCAAAAAAACACCCTTTACTATTAAAAAACAATTATTTCTACTAAAAATCATAGTTTTTCATTTAATTATCTGAAGAATAATTTACCTGTATTTGCATATACATTTAAACATTTAATTGGCTTAATACAGTTGCTATACATTAAGTTATTTTCCATTAACAAAGTTTATTGAGAATCAGTGAAAGCTTTTGAATATTAAATGAAAATAATGTAAGTTACGTATTCGGTATATAATAAGCTTCCCAACCTTTACATGCAATACTGGCGTACCTAGCCCTATATCCAAATTCCTTGGGGGCCTTTTCTTTGGAAACAAATAAAAATTATCGCATTAATAAAACATATTTGAAAGTGTCAAAATATTACAAATGTTGTGGGGCCCCGTATCATTGATACGGCTGATCTGGCGGTAGCTAAACCCCTGACATGCAAGAACAGCCAAACTCAATTTTCACTATTAGTGTAGTTATGAAATTGCAAAATATTGCTCTTTGTTGCCATGTCGAAATTTTTTCACCAAGCTTGAAAGTTTAATTTCGAACTATATCATATTATAGATAGTGGTTGTTCCAGACAGTCTTGGCAAGTTTTGATCGTGACCGCTACAGGGACACCCCTTCATTGGTGCGCACACGTATGCATATAAATGACTCTTTAACATCTTAGTTAGCTTGTTTTACTGAGAAACTCTTACCTCTTCTCTCTCGAAAGTCTGCTGACCTCTGGTCTAAGCCCTTTTGGGTGAGCTCGCATTGAATTCCGCCATTAGCACTCGGTATCCTTGCAAGGAAGGGAGGGCGACAATCAGTGGCACACACAAGGGGGGTTAGGTCTTGGGGTCCGGACCCGCCCCAAAGCCCTAGATTTTTTTCCGATTGATTATAATTCTAAGTATATAGTACGTAAAATTTAATTAATTACTTGTTATTAATGATTAATTTTATTAATTAATGCTAATTATTTATTAAAAATTAGTTTTTACTATGTTTTGTTCGCGAAAATCGACAAAATCAAAAGAAGCATGATACAAGGATGGTGAACTTTCGACCCCGGACCCCCCTTGAAAAATTCCTGTGTACGCTACTGGCGACAATAATAAATAAGTATCAATCCCCCATTCGGGTGCAAGTTTTGCCAAGCGAGAAATGGAATAGAAATAATTTTCATTTTTTTCATTTAAAACATAAAACATGAAATAATCTTTTATTAAGAAATAATGCCATAAAAAAACAACATCCTGTACTCTTTTTTTAATGCAAAGAAGAAAAGAGTTCTTCCGAATAATAATTCAATAAATATTTTCACAAACATATTTAACTCAAGCATCAATGAAGCACTATTTGTAATGATTTTTCGCCTAAGTTCCAAAAATACACGACATTTCTTTTCCTGAAAAATCAGCAATTTTTTTATTTTATTTTCATCGGAAGTAAGTCTTGAATTTTTAACTTGATAAATATTTGCTTAGTCGAATATTTTGTCGAAATAAGCAACCCTCAGCATTAATTGTAAGAATGCCAAGTGAATGAGTTGATGATAGATAATTATAATGTTAATACTAATGATTATCCTGCTGAAACTATTTGGCAGTTTATCACTACCTTCAAACTAAAGGAAAAGTACATAACGTTTTCTATTATTTTAAATCTTCCGAGATGAATCGTCGTTAAAAACTTCATTTATTAATGATAAAATTGTAATGCGTTCTTTTTTTCTTTTTTTTCTCAATAACACTTCCCCATATAGGTATATTTTTCCTGAATAAAGGAGCTTTTCATCTAAAATGCCTCAAAAATTTAAATATTGATTAAATTAAAGAAAATTAAAATTTACATCAACATTAAACATTTTATAGGTTTTTAACCTATGGATATGAAACTTGGACTGAATGAGTCATAGGCTAAACAGCTAACCATCTTTGAGCCTAAAGTTCTAAGATACATGTGGGGCTGCGGTAGCCCAGTGGTCAAGGTATCAGATCATGGCAGGCATGTCATGAGTTCGAGCCCAGTACCACGAAAGACCCGTCGTGTAGGGCAGCGATGCATTCTAAATCTGTAGAGAGCTGAAACGTCCTCCCGTTGGTGTGGTGTGGTAGTTAGGAGAGGGGGTGCCAGCTCAGGTGTCGTCCACGTCACTTGACTATGGTTCAAAATTATGTGGTCCGTCGCCCAAAGCCCTCGTGTACCTGAACAGTGTGACGTTAATATTCAGTCAATCTAAGATACATGGTGGCCGCGGTAGCCTAGTTGTCAAGGAATCGGATCGTGGCTGGCGTGTCTGAAGTTCGAGCCCAGTACCACTAAAGACCCGCCGTGTAGGGGCGCGATGCACATTAAATCTGTCGAGAGCTCAAAAGCTCTCTCGTTGGTGTGGTGTGGTAGTTAATAGAGGGGGGCATCTCAGGTGTCATCCTCGTTAATTGACCTTGGCCCAAAATTACGAGGTCCGTCGCCCAAAGCCCTAGTGTATCTGTGAACAGTGTGACGTTAATATTCACTTACTTACTTTAAGATATATCTTTGATTCTGTGAATGAGAATGGATTGTGAGACATCATAATTTTGAATTATACAAACTATTTAAGGAAAAGAGATGTCATTAAATATATACATCAAGATTGGTTTGCTGGCCATATCTGCCGTATGGATCCATCATCCTTGAAATTCTGAATTCTCAATAACAAACCTATTGGGACTAGATCTAGGAGTAGGCCCAAATTAAGATGGTCTGATTGTGTGGAAGAAGATTTTAAAGTTTTTAACTAATTGGAGAACTGTCACCAAACGAAGGTCGGAAAGGAAAAAGGTTCTTGGGATGGCCTTGGCCCACCCAGGCCTGTCGAGTCGATAGAAGATAGGTTTTCATAAATTTTATCTAACTTTTGCCTCTCTCTCTCTCTCTTTCATAAGAGAAAAAATTATAGGAAAATATTGCTACAGAATTTCTTTAGTAGACTTATTTTAGATATTTTTAATATTGATTTTTTTCCGAGGCAGAATGAACAAGTATCCGTTCACAAATACTGCCTGTTTCATTTGCAGAATAAAATAAACGCAAAAACGAAATTATTTGTTCATAATGTCATCAACGCTTATTATGAATTTAACATTGACATTGCACTCCAAAGGAACGCAATAGCTATTGGTGACGAACCTCGGAATTTGGACATCGGTCAAACGACGGGGATAACACCAGAGCCAAACTACCACAACAACTTGAAGACTTTGATGTCTCTACAAGGTGTGTCTTCAGTGGCACCAGAACTCACCGGACATAAGATCGTGACCTTGACCAGTTAGTACCCACGGTCACTCCATTCAATCTGAAGACTGCTCTCGAAACAATCCAAGAAGATAATTTTTGGTAAATTCAAGATAATATTTGTAAAAAAAAATGCGGTTTTGAGTAATATTAGTAACATAAAATTAGTGAAAGTCGCAAAATTCTTTGCAAAATTTAGTAATATTCCTTAAATTTTATACGATTATTCCGTAAATCAATTGATCAAAATTAATTAAAATTTTATGACCGTTATTTTAAATGTATAATTCACAGGATTTTACTTGAAAGCATTTAGTTGCACATAAAAGATAATTAATGTTAATGGAAATCCACCCAAATGTTTTAAAATGACATGATTAAATGCTTAACACAATAATTATAACGTTATAAAAAAATTTGTAAAATAAGGTTTAACAACTGCTTCCAACGCCAGTTGAGTCGAGTATTTATTGTTGCGTTTATTTCCAAAACGTCGGGAAAAGAACATTGAAAAATTAAAAACCAGTTTTTCACACACACAAACAAACAGATATAAAAAACAGGATTCAAATTAAATGTACAATTCTTTTCTCTGAAAAAAAAATCACTTGTCGGTTTGTCGCTTGTCAGAGCGATTTGTAATGCGACCGAAGTTAGTACGCAAAACTGTAGGGGACTGGGGGAAGCAAAAGCAAGGAATAAACAGTAGAAAAAATCTCTCTCGGCGGAACCATGGTTTCAAAAACAATTGCTGTTGGCACAGCTTCATCCCTCCACATGGACGCGGTCCAAGATTCTTCCCGCTAATATATTCAGAATAAAGAGAAAGCGGGTTCTCTCTCATATTTACTCTTGGAGAAATGGAAGAATGTGAAAGCTACCGGCGGGGAAAAGAAAACAGTTCAAAGGGAGGCCCCGCAATAAAAGAAAAGTTTCTGGCATTCAGGGAACTTTTCTTCGCTTTTTACGTTACTCCAGTAGCAGCTCCTATCGCATGTCGTTGGAATGCATCTCAAGATAGTAGAGAGCAACGACTGTGTGCCTTTCCCATTTCTCTGATGAAGAACATTCTAAATAGGGGTAGCGAATTTTTCCCCTCGGATTCACTCGTTTGGGTTACACTAGTTTTTTTAAAAACTATTTAAAATTAGAAACTGATGATCGATGAAGTTTTGTCAGGTTGAAATACAGTCGAATTCCGATTTAACGCACCCAGTAGCGCACACAGGAATTTTTCGGGGGTCGAAAGTTCACCATTGTATCATGCTCCTTTTGATTCTGTCGATTTTCGGAAACAGAACACAGTAAAAAACTAATTAATATTGAATAAATAATTAGCATTAGTTCAATCGGAAAAAAATAAAGGGCTTTGGGGGGGTCCGGATCCCCAGACCCCTCCTTGTGTGCGCCACTGAACGCACCTTATTTAACGAAATTTTCTCTTTCCCCGATTAAAAGGAAGGCAAAGAAGAGCCATATTTAATGATTAACAAAACCAGAATTAACGAATTATTTCAACAGTTGAATTTTATTATTATTATTGATTTCTATTAGAAAAAATTGGATTTTTTAAAAAAGTGATATAACTTTTTTAAGAGCTTAAAATGCTTTAAATGTAAGCAGCAAATTTCTACGGGAAAGAGTGTAGACCATTATTAGACTTTACTGGTGCAGATGAGTCATGATTGTAAGCTATAATGTGAGCTTTGAATAGGAAAGGAAGCTCCTTTCTTACCTCATCCAGCTCCACAAAGCAGGAATACTTTAACATTTTAGCGATTATGTTACATTTGATGACGGGTGGCCTATCTGTGTAACCAAAGACGTCTTCAGGCATGGGCCAACTGCGCCCGGGCCCAGGGCCTCGTTTCGTTCTTGACTCTATGTTAATGAGATCATGATCCGTATAATTTTTATGATCAAATTATATTCCCGTACATATTCTCCGAAAAACAGGAATTTTCAAACTGCATGTCAACGGGCAAAAGAGGTAAGACTGTATTATTATGTGATGACCGTTGTCCATAAATAAACAGTCGAAATGCTGCTATCGGTCAAGCCGATTTGTGCCTAGGGTTTTGAAATCGTGAGTCGTGCATATTGTGTTTGACACCGTTTGAACGAGTATTTGACAATGCATGCTGTATACTGTCTACTTTTAAAGATCTCGGGTAGGGTCTACTTTTGCATAGGGGCCCAGGGCCTCAAAAAATCTTAAGATTTCTCTGGATCTAGGGCCTTAAAGAGTCTTAAGATCCTCCTGTGTTTAACTGAAGTTGAGGAAATCGTTGGTTTGTCGGAGCCAATGAATATCGGTTCTGATGTAGAAATGGATTATGAGACTCCTATTAAAACTGTTACATTTTTTAATACCTTACATTGTTTGGAAACTGTGAAAACATACTTTATGCAGCAGGATGTAAATTTTATAATAAATAAATGGCATTATAATTGTATTTTATAATAATTGTAAATAGTATTTTCTTCTCTGTGCATAAAATCAAAAAACTCTTAAGAATCAGGAATCAAAAAAATTGCCAAACATCCCTTAGTCAATATTTTAGATTTCCAAATAACTGGTGCGTAATTATCCACTAATAGTATTTTTCGATGTTAAATAAGAAATGCATGATTTCTAACGATGGATATTATTTGTGTAGATGCTTATAATAGAATTTCCATTAAGTAAGTGCAAAAAATTTGTATTTCGTTTGGACAAAAAGAACAATAAGAAGAAAAAATGTTAATAGAACAAAATATTCGGCCCCTTTCACACACACAATTCGTTTAATTGGGGTTTTACTGTATATTGTAACCTGGTTTAGTTAAAACAGTGTCAGAATAAGTTTCATGTTTTTAATAAGGACTTTTTAACTGAAAATTATGCAACTGTCTTTTAATAAATTTAATTTTGGTAAGGCATTCTTTCATAATATTGAAAACTATCTCGAATTTCATCGCATTCAACTCTTTATTGAGAATTTGTTTGTTAACGGGCTAAACCTATGTGACGTCATAGTCCCACGATAACTACAACACGTGTTTCCAATCAATCAGTTCAGAAATTTATGCGACGCCATAGTGCCATGGTGAGTATAGTTACATGTTTCTAGTCAATCAGTTCATGCACTTCGTTGTTGTCAACTTTTGTTTTTTGCAGAAACTTTCATTTAAAAAGTACATAATTTCTCACCAATAATAACGCACATAGGTAAACAAAGTGCTTAGTTCTTATAATTTTCTTAAAATTAACAAATTTTTATAAGTTTTTAATTTTTTTTTAAAAAAATAAACGATTTCTTTTTTTTAATTTTAGAAAGTTGTTTGAAGAATTTTATTATTCGGAACATCTTTACCCAATCATCAAATTTGACATTTACAAGTAAAACAGCAAGTTCAAGTATAATGCTAGTTTTGAATTCAATGTGGAACACTTTGTAGGAGTGGGAAGGCCCATTGACACCAGCTAAGGGGAATGGGTAGTTTCCCCCCCTTGGAATGTGGAATGGCAAGTGGAAGGATTCGGTCTTTGGGTACGACGGAGTGAAGTCATGTCCGAGTGTTGCTAACTGTATAATAACTGTTTTCTTTAAATGTTTTTTTTTTTTTTTTTAATAAACCTTAATTTTTAAAAATTAGATGCCAGGTTCTTAATTGTTTCCGTGCCCATTGATTAGAAACAAATTTTACTGGCGCAGCCGGTAGGATCGAGTCTTAGTGGAAAACCCCACAGGAAGAACGTTCCAGAAATTTCGAGTTTTCTGGATTCCCGCGTGGAAATGAATCAGGTAAGAGTTTTTTGCTTGCAACTCCCTGTAATGTAAGACGAGAGAAATTTATAAAATTATACTGTTTAATATCCATTTATTAAGAGAGAATTTTGATTTTATTTTTTGTATACGTCAGTGTACGTTTTTTGCTCTGCATATCCATGCAGTTGTAACTTGTTGAACGCCAGTTCAATTTTTGAATTAATTATATACATCAGTATATATATTTTATTATTCTTGTTCCATATCAATGGAAAGTAAGTTTTAGAACATCCGTTCTAAAAATTAAGAAGCTCAAAAAATCATTAATTCTCTCAGTATATTATTTTATTGCATATCCATGCAGTTATAAAATTTTGAACGCCAGTTCAAATTTCAGTTATTATATATCAGTATATTTTTTTATTATTTCTTGTTCCATATCGATGGAAAATAAGTTTTAGAACATCAGTTCTATGAATTAAGGGAAAACTTCAAAATCATTAATTCTCAGTATATTATTTTATTGCATATCCATGCAGTTATAAAATTTTGAACGCCAGTTCAAATTTCAGTTATTATATATCAGTATATTTTTTTTATTATTTCTTGTTCCATATCGATGGAAAATAAGTTTTAGAACATCAGTTCTATGAATTAAGGAAAAACTTCAAAATCATTAATTCTCAGTATATTATTTTATTGCATATCCATGCAGTTATAAAAATTTTTGAACGCCAGTTCAATTGGGAATTATTATATACATCAGTATATATTTTTTTTTTTATTATTGTTCCATATAAATGGAAAGTGTTTTTAGAACATCAGTTCTATAAATTAAGGAAAGATTGTATGTTTTTTTTCTTATGATATTTATTTATTTTGTAATGTACACAGTAATAAATTCACGTCAGTGAATAGCAATTGGGTTTGTTTAAAAATTAATGTTAAAGAATAATACTTATCTCATGTCAATGAAATTATTTTGTGCTTATGTACGCATAGTATTTTTCGATTAATGTCAAAAAATATATTATCAGTTAAATTGGAGAAAAACTACCGAATATATTTTGTAGTGTTCTATTATTCCAGCCAGGAATAGATTAAGTGGTGCATGTCGGTTATATTTTAAGTGATTATATTGTGTATATCAGAAATAGGTTAGGAGATTATTGTGTGTGTCAATAATATTTTAAGTGATTATTGTGTGTCAGTAATATTTTAAGTGATTATTGTGTGTCAGCAATAATTTAAGTGATTATTGTGTGTCAGTAATATTTTAGGTGATTATTAAATATCGGCAATATATTAAGTGATTCGTGTGTATCAGTAATATTTCAAGTGATTCTTGTGTATTAGTAATATTTTAAGTGATTATTGTGTATAGGTAATATTTTAAGTGATTATTGTGTATCAATAATATTTTAAGTGATTATTGAATAATCAGTAATATATTAAGTTCTATTTATAGAGTATTAAGTACACTTTTTTGGGATATTGTGAAACACATGACTATTATTTTGTTTTTCTTCCCAGTTCATCGAGTATTGAGTTAGCATAGCGGACGTTGTTTGTAGGTGTTTTAATGAAAGATATATGTGTGGTACTTATAATTTTTGCAATTCCTTTTAGTGTTATTTTCGTCCTATTATTGGTTAGTTTGAGTATATTTTTAAGAGAAAAAAATTTTCAAATGGCATTCTTGGGGAAAGCTAGAAAGCAAGATTTAGTTTTGTTGGCTGAGGAGTTAGGTCAAAAGGTATCAGATAAAATGACGATTATAGATTTAAAGAATATCATAATCGGTAGCAAAGATTACGAAGAGGAGTTCGTTAGAGCTCAGTTATCCGTTATTTTAGAGGAACGCGTTGAAAGGGAAACAGAGGAAAAAATCGCCAGGCAGTTGTGCTATGAATCAGAATTAAATGAACTGCGGTTACAGATCGAAAGTATTCGGTCGAATGTTAAGCGGACGAGTTGTGCAGAAGATCGTAAGAATACATCTTCAAATTACCGAATTAGTATCGGAGGGCCGGGGAACATATGAGGGAAACATCTCCTGCTGTGTTGATGGCTGAAGCTACGATACCAGTTACTACTCCTATCAAAGAAGAAAATGGAATGGACGATTTAAGGGTTGTTTACGTCAAGGTCAAGGGTGAGCAAGAAATGGCGAATGCTGTCATGGACACAGGTGCCCAGATGCCCGTGGTAAGACCAGATGTTGTCGAAGGACAAAGCATTGATAATAGAGGGTCAATTCAAATAACGTCTGCATTTGGGGAGCATGAAATGGGTGAAGTAAAGGATTCCAACATGGAATTGAATGACCTTAGGCACGGTGTTGTGCCTGTCTCTAAAAATTTGGTTAACGACATGTTAATCTGTTCCTCTGATTATGAAGTATTAATAGAAAACACGCAAATGATTCGCAATCCTGCGAAACTTCGAGAACCTTCAAAGAAAGAAGGAATTATTAGTTCAACAGATTCAAAATCAGTTTGCAGCCAAGAAGTGGTCACCGATCTACTTCCTGAGACACAGTCTTTATTGAATGTTCCAAACGGAGATTTGGTTGCAGTAAAAATTAATGGATCGAATGTCCAAACAAATGGACAAGGTATAAAAGAAAGCAAGGGTGAGGTTGTCTTAACTTGTGAATTTAAAAAAGGAATCTTGTATAGTACTAGGCGTGGTTGCCCCCGTAAGGAATGTATTTCCGAATTTATTGACTCAATCCTGGTGCAATGTTGTTGTGATCTCATAACAGGTATTGTTAAATTGGAGTTGAAAGCAGGATTGGAAGTATTTAAGGTTCGCGTGGATGTTTTATGGACAATAACATGCATTTGTTGCTTTTTGTCGCTTTTGGGATTGAAAAGGATTTTTCTTGCTTTCATTTTACTTAGAAATTGGAAGAAAAAGAGAAAAGAGAATTTTTTTAAATGTTTAAACCTGGTACAATAAAAAGAATTAACGTTTGGCTGCAGGTTTAAGCATGTAAAAGTAATGAATTATTCAGGTTGCCTGCTCCTGTTAAATAGATAAGATTAATGCCAATGATTATATATGTACTTAACGTTTTTCAGTACCATAATTTCTGGAAACTTCTAAAGATTAAAACTTTGGCTTCTAAATATGCTTTGCTAGTACATGTTGTATAATTATTTTAGATTTTATGATATATTTTTGGTAACTTCTTTTTATATTTTAATATTTTTTTGAGTATTATTTGTGTTAAAAACTTGTACGGATATTAATTTTCTAGCATATTAATGTGATTTGTAAATCTATTTTTGGGAGTTGTGTTAGCAAAAGCTCTTTTACATGATACCTGAAAAAAAAAAATTTCTCTCGTTATCTTGTTTCTTGCCATGTATGTGTGCATGTGTTTTTTTATAGTTTCTTTTCAGCTTCATCGTCCTGGAATGACGGATGAGCTTTTTAAGGGGAGGTGTAGAGTGGGAAGGCCCATTGACACCAGCTAAGGGAATGGGTAGTTTCCCTCCCTTGGAATGTGGAATGGCAAGTGGAAGGATTCGGTCTTTGGGTACGACGGAGTGAAGTCATGTCCGAGTGTTGCTAACTGTATAATAACTGTTTTCTTTAAATGTTTTTTTTTAATAAACCTTAATTTTTAAAATTAGATGCCAGGTTCTTAATTGTTTCCGTGCCCATTGATTAGAAACAAACTTTACTCACTTGATTGCATTTATCATGTGACCGTCATGAATTTAGCCCATTAGATATCATATGATTTGTAAAAACAATCATGTTTGTAAACTCTAAATGCACATTCGCAAGGGTATTTTATTTTATTTTCAGAATATCATTATGAAAATAAAATAAATGACAAAACCCCGACAAGATGACAAGGTCGGTAACTAAAGGGACATCCTTATTAACGACTTTGAATGGCAACGAACTTAAATATTCCATGCAAAGTTTGACAAAACACTATTTTAGACTCCAATGAGTCATGATTTTTTAACAAAAGAGAGAAGAGAAAGAGAAAAACGCACTTCAATCAAATAAATCATTAAAAAGAAATTTTCTGCTGGTGTAATATATTTTTAAAATTAAACTCAGTATTCATGAAAACAGGAGGGAATAATAGCATAAACAATAGTCTTCTATAATACAATATCTACTAATACAACTTCAATTTAGAGACAACAACGCAAACAACTATTTAAAGCTTTCTTGCAGAGGATAATAATTCTTCGATATTTATTATATAAGAAGGGAAAAACATATATTTTTCATTTCAATGAGATAAGAGCTTTTGTGTGTATATATTAATCCATAAATCCAAAAAACTCATTATAGCAATGAAAAATATTAGCAAGGGCGTATCAATGATACGGGTTCGCCAAGCAACTGGGCCCTCAACATGTGTAAGCAAAAAAATTGTAAAAAGGGTGAGGGCTCTCAAGGAATTTTGATAGAGGGCCTACTCAGGACTAGTTACGTTACTTAATATTAAGGACAGTATCTATAAAATATGTTCTTTATTGATACCTACAAAATTATCGCGAATTATAATGTGACACGACTACATTATCGTAATCCGAAATAAAAAAAACTAAAGAGGCTAAGTAATATTTATATTCCAATTAGTAGATCACACAGGAAATTTTTAAGGGGGTGTCCAGGGTTGAAAGTCCACCATTCTTGTATCATGCTCCTTTTGATTTTGTCGATATTCAGGTAAAAAAAAACAGTAAAAAACTAATTATTGAATAAATAATTAGCATTAATTAATAAAATTAATCATTAATAATAAATGCTTAGTTAAATTTTACGTACTATATACTTAGAATTAAAATCAATCGGAAAAAAAATCAAGGGCTTTAAGGGGGTCTGGACCCCTAGGAAATCCCCTTCGCGTGCGCCTCTGATCCCAATCCTTAAACATAGGTATTGTGACGTCGTGACAGGGTAGCGTTAACAGTCACACAGCCAATTTACAAAAGACATTCTACATCTAGAATAAATAATAAGTAATGATAAATTCAATATTAAAATATTAATGAATTCAGCCATTCACTGTGGAAAAGCCCTTTTTTAAGTTCATTTCTGGTATTCCCAGCCGTTACACCGCTGACTCCGGAAATCCATAGTTGACCATTCGCCAAATTTCAGTAGCTGGTGAAATTCATCCGTAGCTCCTTGAGCACGACTGCGTCCACAGAATGAAAATTTAGAGAGTGAAGATTCCGTCAATTCATGGAGATTGAGAAGTCGAGAAAGTCCCTCTCCAATTCCGAGTTGATCCCTTTAAACTCTAGGAGCGGGTCACTTTCATGCCTCTCGTCACCCCCGCATTGGCGGGTGCCACACATTTGCACCCGATTCTCCCGACCATTGTCCCACTCCATTGGTGTTTGTGAACAATCGGCCGGCACGTTATTCTCTATTCAAGTTGGCTGCGTCCATATGTGCGAGGGGAATCCAACATAAAAGGTCTGTAACTCACAGCTTTCTTCCTATTGAGCGTTTGGACTAACAGTCGTCTGCAAGTCGATAAAGGAGAAAGGGTGTGACGACTTCAAAGACATTCTCCGAGACAGCTCGCACGTGTTATGCCCCTGGCGTAAGGAAAGAACAGCCGGTGACTTGTTTGGAGACAAAATGCCCCATCTGGTCAACTTGACCCTTCATACGTCAATCTTGACATGTATAGATGCGGAGAGTTCTGCTATTGAGAGGACGTTACATCTAATAGGAGGCAAAAAAGATGGGGATTTTTTTTTTTTTTTTTTTGCCGTATTTAGTTCATGTAAGGCAACAATAGCCTGATAATATATAATTTTTGTACGATTTCCTAATAATGTTTATCTCTAGAAATCTAAGCGCTTTAGTAAATAAAAGCTTAGAAAAAACATAAAAGATAAGCTGATCATAGTTGTCATATCTTTAGTCAAGGACTCTTCACAAAAGAAAGATTTCACGGGAAAAAGAATCACTCTTTTCTTGAAGGATTTCTGATTTTGCTGTTTTGGTTGTATTATCTAAACAACTCTATACAAGCATTAAAGTTCTGTAATATATATATGATCATTTCCCATAATCTCTCTCTCCTTTTAAAATATCAAAATACTAAACATCAGATTCTAAAATATCAAACCGGTGTTTCATACACCATCAGACATTTAATCCTCAGTATGAACTGATCCCAAAATATCAACTGTCGACTGGAATTTCATCTGCAGATGTTTAATCCGGTGTGCTCTTACGAGATATACACACTGACTGTGAATTCGGCGCCTTCTAGCGACCGACGAACCCAAATATAAAAGGAAATGTAGGTGGAGAGAGATTGGTCTACAGACAGAGAGAGTTCAAAAGTATGCTCGTTATATATAATATATATAAAGGATGTCTTTCTAAGAAACATGATTCAATAAATTGTTTGAAAATAATATTACAATTTTTTTTTTGTCAATATGTGAAAACGTATATTTAATTCGGTAGTTTATATACATTTTACACTAACCTCTCTCTAAAGAAATAACATTTAATAAAATTAATTAATTTTTTTAATTACGACATTTTTATTTGACTGGGAGAAATAAATATACTCTCTAAATTTTAATGGATACGTTCTATTTTACCATTTCTCTGACTTGGAAGATATTTCAATCAGGGACGTCATAAGGCATGGGCCCGGGCCCAGGATCTCGGCCACAATTGGGGCCTTGTCTCGTTCTTGACTCAGCCTTAATAAAATAATGATTCGAATAATTTCAACGGTCAAATGTTTTTTTCTGGTTGTATTATCCGAAACACAGGGAAATTCGGACCATATGTCAAATGGCTATCATCGTGCACCCTCATTACTCATAATGCGACAGATCTCAAAGTTTTGAGCCGTTATTAAACGATGAGGAAGACACCTGTACCGGTATTCCACTCAACAAACTTCCATTCTACGTCAACGGTAGCTGAGTTTGCGAAAATGCCGCTTTATCGAGAATAGGAATAAAAAAGTATAAGTACAAGTGATTCATCAGAAAATGTTATACTGCACACATGAACATATTGTTTGCTTGCAAAAAATAAACTGCCAAAATACCCTTAAACAAAGGGAAAATACGTACTTTATGAATACATAGAACATTTACTATATGAAAATGAAAATTAAGAAATACATAGCAAGCAGTAATTAACCTGATCAGACACACCTCAGAAAAATACTTTATATAGGCATAAAGCTGTGAATAATGAAAATTAAGTGGGTGACTTTGTGAAAACTTGCTAATTTTTTTAAAAAAAACACGCAATGTCCTGTTGTTTTCCGTACTGCGTACGTATGTCCATGACATCCTGCAACCACATGCGTTGCCACTAATGCAACGGCTCCATGAGCCATTTTTGTACAAGACAATTCTCGGCCTCACACGGCAAGAGTGTCACAAGATTATCTCCGCACTGTAACTACCTTCCCTTGGCCTGCCCGATCCCCATATTTGTCTCCAATTGAGTACATCTGAGATCATTTGGGACGAGTTTGAACGAACTAGAGGCAAGGTTACAGCAAATATGGAACGAAATGTCTCAAGACATCATACAAAACTTGTATGCCTCAATACCCGATCGTATCGCATCGTGCATTCGCTCTAGAGGAGGTTCAACTGGGTATTAAATCCTCCGTTCTTTTGCCTTTTTCTCTGAAATAAATGATCATTTTTCTTTGATTTTCTAATCATTTTCTTATATCAAAGTAGTAGTCATTACGTATGTAAAATTTCGTTTCATTTTGACGACTCCTTCTTGTTGCGAAATTTTTCTTTGTCCATGAGTGTATATAACTGAAGAATGCTGATATCTACAGTAGAATAGGGAAAAACGATACAATGTATTTCTATAATGCTTCGTTTCTAGTGAAAAAATAAAAAAGACAAATTGACTTCGCAGTATCCATTGTGAATTTACAATTTAAAGCAGCCGTCTACGACCCATTTGGAATTCTTGACACATACCGTTAATAATATGGAATTCTTATTTCCTACCTCAAGTTTGGACGATTGTACCTATTTAAATGAAGTACATCCGAAAAAGAGAAAGATAAAACAATAATAATATAACCTCCTGTGTGTCATTATATTTTTGTACCGAATTTCAAAGATATTTTTGTCTATATAATCCAGTGTTTCTCAAACTGTGGGGCGCGCCCCCTTGGGGGGCGCAATAAACGTACAAGGGGGGCGCGAGCATATCGAAAATAAAAGATTTAAAAAAATTTATTTACTGGAATGAAGTAAAACAAAATACTTTCTGACATAATAAAAAAATACACAGTTACACTGATATAATTTATATATCTGCGATATTACGTCATAAAAAAATTAAAGCTACTTCTTTTCAAACCAAAATGAGAAAAAACAAAACCCAAACCCATAATCCAAAAAAAATTTTAGGAAGGTAAAAAATTCGTCACTGTTATATATTTGTCATCAGATGTAGGCAGCAGAATGTAGCTGCTGCGGTTTGACCTTCGAACTTACTTGTACGGTTAGTTACGTCCCTGCTCTTATGTGTGTGTGTGTATTTGTTTTTTCATTTAGGGAAGTTGCAAATAAACTATTTCTGCTGCGATTTTTTCCTTGTAAAATATTTTTATGATTTTTGGAAAAGCACAGAGAGCTAGCTCTTTGAAGGATTACTTGGCTAAGATTTATTTCTATGAGTTATTCCCAAAGATATAAAAAAGCGTAATGAAAAAAACGTTTTACATAATTTTTTTTGAACATCCATATTGTAATAAATACACTTTTATTCCGGAGCTGTCACGCCGAGCACAGAGTGCACGAAATCGCTAATTCTGGCAAAACTGTTTAATTGTTACCAATGGCTCTGACACACTATCCTCCTGTTTGACAGTCTTAACGTGTGAACTAAAATATATTTGTCACATATCTCCCCCTCCTTTTTGGGAGTGACAAACGTTTTTTTACAATCTTAAGGTACTTGTTTTGACTGAGTTCCCGGTGTGATAACTTTTTTTTCCGAAATATTTTCTGTGTTCTTAAAAGTAGGTGAGTATATTTTCTCTTAATTAAATTATTCACTGGAATTACGATTTTTATTGTGTACTATAAAAATAATTATAAAAAAAGAGATTGGGGTGGCTCAATAACCCCACTCGACCATTAGTATCGCGTGCGTGCCTGCTCCAGGTTTAAAACATGTTGCAGTCTTTTCACTTTAAATATTAAAAATAATACAATTATTTCTCATCGGAATTTTATATTATTGTTCATTATTCAGCATCAATTCTAAATGCTAATTCTGTGAGGCTTAAAATTACAATTCGCTTAAAACTAATTATAATTTGAGCAATGATTTTAAAAAATCATTTTACATTTTTGTAAACATTGTTGCGCACTTGGCTTTACTCTCCTTAAAATTCAGCGATTATATCAATAATGTTTTATTTTCTTATAAATGAAATCGTGCAAATAGCGGGTATTTCAGCCGGTATACTTTTAATGTATCAGTGCTGCACAGAGTATTTTATAACTAATTAATTAATGCTAAATTAAGAACAAGTTTAATAAGTATTAGCGACTTCCATGGGCTTGTCTTACAGAGCAAATTTTTCAAAGGAATGCTTATATGATTAGAAATTGATCCACTGAGTTCTTTCTAAAAAAAGCTGATATCTATATTTTGCCTTCTAAGCAGCCACCGCATTTTGCAATATATTCCAATTTAAAAATTAGAGAAAGGAAAAATAACATAATAATTATCCTATTACTTAATATTTTTTTGCTTAAAAGCAACATATACAAAATTTAATACTTATGTCATGAATTTGTACGGTATATAATTAAGATTATTGCTTTAGTGTAAAAAAAAAGTGCATTATTATTGCATTCAGTACATTATTAATGTATAAGGGGGGCGCGATAAAAATTGTGATTGATAAGGGGGGCGCCAGTTTTGAAAGTTTGAGAAGCACTGATATAATCCGTTTAAAGATTTTCAAATTTTTAGAATATAATTAAAGGTACTTTTAAAATCAATGGGGAAAAAAATTAAGAATTTTACTGAAATTGCATTAGTTTTCGCTCTGACTATATTGCATTTAAATTAATTATTTCTTAATTCCTTAAATGGTCAATTTCCACCCCACCCCCCAAATGTTTCATAAAAGGGCACATTTTTTTATTGCATATAACTCAGCATAATACTTAAACAGAATGTGAAAAAACGGAAGAATTTTATTTTAATTTTCAATTTTAAAGTTTTCACATAGTAAAGTTAAGAATGTTTCATAAATCTTAAAAGAATGCTTGTCGTAAAAAAAATTTCGTCTTCGAACCTCTTTTTTAAACGGTTGAGGATTTTGTGTATGTATGCATATATATTTGCACACATAATTTGAAACATGGTGTAATACTAAGTCATACATTGCAATGGGGACAGATATAATATCGGCTTTTTTTGAATTATCTTTCCATTTTCATTTCTTCTGAAACAGCAAATTGCACAGTGCCTTGCCAATCCCTGTTCTTTATCGAATATTTCAAGGATTAAAATTCCTGCCTTCAAAGAAAAATTCCCGCCATTTCATAACGTTCATCAATTCAAAATCACTGGTACACGGGGAACTTAAAAGCTCTCCTCCAGCTGCAATCTACAAAGAGAGAGGGAGTTTCAAAAAAATCCTCGTGAAATTGATCCAATTAATTTTTATCTTTCAGAAATTGCTTTGAATTATCCGTTTATGAGTTTTCCTACAATCATTTATTGCATATCTAAACAAAACGAAAGAGGAGGGAGAATCATAAATGTTCTTCTGTCTAATGTCCAGACGTGTTCATTATTACTTATTATTACCAAACCTCTACTCCCATTGCTGCCACTCCAAGAAAAAAAATCGCAGGGAGGGGGATGTCCCCCGATGACTCCCAGGAGCATCATTAAGAGTTGATGATTTCCCAGGGGAGGGGGAGTCTCGTGCCATATTTCAGTGGCAGCTTCCCTTCGAGAAAGATCTGGAGTCGGCTGGATGGGCTTTCCCGGCTCTCAGACAAAGCATTCAATTTTTTAAAAAATGAAAGGATCGTTGGGGAAAAAAATTATGATGGGATGCATGTTGGATTGTGTTTAAATTGTTCACAACAGTTTTTTTTTTGCATTACATAAAATTTTTATAGGAGTTTTCTGGTTGTTATATTTATGTTTCAACGCTAATGCTGGAAGTATTTTTTACAATACTTTTGCTGCAATGTGCATTCTCGGTGACGCCTCTAATTGCAATTCTGCGGGGAAATTAAGGGACTTAGAAGGTTTTCATTAAACGCAAGACCCTAAGGCACATAATTCACAGGCGTGCAGAAGAGGGAGAGGGGGGGGGATTAAATCCTTTCATAGACCAACAAATTTTTAAATTTCAGCATAAGAATTTCGCCAAGATGCTTTTGTCAAAGTTTTTTACAAGTATAATCCCTCCCATGAATGTAGTCAGTGTCCGCCACTGGCGGAATTAGATAATTCATTTTCTTACGGATGTTTTTTATTAGTTTTTAAGACATCTAAATAAGGCCCAATGGCCGAGTGATCATTTCCAAGTTCTATTCCCGGGCTGGGCAAGGTCAACTCAGCCTTTCATTCCTACTGCAGTGGGTCGGTAAATGAGTACCAAGCTTGCTTGGGGACTTAAACACTGCGAGTCTCACTTCAGACTGACCACTTGATCGGGACATCTGCTGATGCACCTCAGCGCCCAATGGTCACGTATACTGGGATGAGCACAGTAGGCTATGGCCCTAATGAGCTGTTGAGGAACTGAGTTTTAGTTGAATAAGACATCTAAATACAGTACGCAAAATGGCTGATTTTAAAAAATATTCATATATATATATATTAAATTTCGAAATATATAGCAAGTATAAGTGACAGCACACTAGATTGGTTCTTCATAAAAATCGTGCTCTGAAGCAACAAGAGGGCTATTGATGATAGATCTCTCAATTTTAAACCATGGACAAATGGGTCGACGAACCTTGACCTCAGGGACGTCTTAAAGCATGGTCCAACTGAGTTCGGACTCAGGGCCTTGGACACAATGTAGGTCTCGTCTCGTTCACGACACAGTCTTAATAAGATCTTGATTCGAATAATTTCAACGATCAAATTTTATTTCCAGTTGTATTCTCATAAAAACTGGGAATTGCGAACGATATGTCAACTGGCAACATGTAATGATCGAAATCCATGTCAAACAAAAGGCGGTAGTCGTCGCGCCAGTTTGTGCGATTGTAAATCATGCACATTTATTTATTTCGGGTTATTGTTTGTGCGAGTATTTGACAACATATGCTATGTACAGTCTACTTTTAGGGGTCATAGAAGGAGCCTACATTTGTGTAGAGGCCCAGGGTCTAAAGAAGTCTTAAGACATTCCAGCTTGAGCAGCTATCAGACTTCAAAATTTCTTCACCAAGCTAATGGGCAAACTTTGAGCCTCGACAGATTGAGCATGCATCAGACGCTCAGCACGGCAGGTCTGCGATAGCACCAAGATTTGAGCCCACGACCCAAAAGTAATAACGAGGGGCACGAGCTCTCAACCAGAATCGTTCACCTCCGCACACTTCGATACTATTCGGTAACAATTCACTTCAGAACTACTGTCAATAATAATAAAAGGATTATTTGAATGCCAACAAGTTGGTCAAGCAAGGTTTATTAAATAAATTTTTTAGTTTTAATCTCATAACGTTCTCAGTGTTATATATCTCCAAGACAAAGTCTTAAAAATATTTTTAAAATTGTTTTAATTCGAAATTAATAATGGTTAAAACACATCTAATAATAACTCTGTTGTTTTGTTCGAATGTTTTTAAGGAAATAATTGTACAAAAAAACACGTAGCTTTTAAACAATCTCTTTTTGAGAGACTGAAAGTGAACAAAGGTGACCTATCAATAATTCATTTGTTTTTCAAAATTTATTTAAATGGTTATAAAAATTAACCAATATAAATAAAGGGAAAAAATTGTCCTAACTATTTCAATCTACTCATTGTGTTTTTTGTCAAAGGAGCTAAAATCAATGAAAATAATAATTATTTTATTTATAAAATAAAATTAAGGAATTATTTTTAAGAAACAATCAGAAAATCTAAAATTTCAATTAAACTAAATTTCATTTGTCTATTAAATTAAACATTGCCTGCAATCCGTAAAACTGTTTTTTTTTTAAGTAACCATTTTACGAATTGCTGGCAACAATTTGAATGAAAACTTAATTTCACTTGATTATGACTCGAAGCATTAAATGAGGAAACTTTTAACGTAAATTGTTAAAAGGACATATTGCTACAGTTATACAGCAGTAGAAGGTCAAGAACTGGAAGTTTTTAAATTATGTACTAAATCTTATTGAGTGAAATTGGAATTAAAATAGCATTCATGTTTTCAAGCTATAAAATTGATCGAAATAAATAGTGATAAAACATAAAATACTTAATATACATCACATACAGGACTAAATTTTAATCTTATTCATTCTAAGGCTTTTGTGTGTGTGTAAGATTCAAGTGAACGACCTTCTATGTCTATACATTTGCATGTTTCTTCCAAAAGCAAAAGATACATATAGAATTCTCTGCAATTAACAGAACGACTCGAAATGAAGCGTGACGTAACTTGCCTCCATCCTTCTAAATCTGGCTCACACTTGGAGATCAAAATGAATGGCGCATGTCACATTTAATTGAAGCATGACGCGTTCGAACTCAGAGAAAGTGTCTCGTGAATTCCTTATCTTTTCAGTCCCGATTGTGGTCATCAAACAGGTTCGGAAGGATAGCAGTGGAAATATGTGATTACTGAACCATCTTTGTGTGTAATTTCTTTATTCAAAGAATGAGGTATGCGAAATCTCTTGTTGAGAGGTTTCGTTCCTCTGAAACTGAATCGGAAGCAACAATTTTTTCAAAATAATTTTCCTGTCTTTCAACATAGCATTGTACTTCTGTTGTGAGGGAAATAATATTATGGTGAAGGATAGAGTTTCTTAAAACGAGGAAATTTCATCAATAATACATCTTTTCACGTAACAAGTTCTTGACCGAGTTTTTACCGACACTGACAGCCAGACAGAACTATTTGTATTCAGTCTCTCGTGTTGTTGTTTACTTCATTTTAGATCTTTTATATAATTTTTATTACATTTAGAGCAGTGCTTCTCAAAGTCGCGACCCAATATTCAATCCTTATTTCCATTGCGCCCCCCATACAATAACAATGTACTGAATTCAATAATATTATACTTTAAACCTAAAACTACTATACGACTGTAACCCTCTTAATATAAACGTCCCCGTGTGTATAAACGTCTCGTTAAGCCAAAGCGTTTATTTCTCCAGACGCATATATACATCTTTCCGAAGTACGATTTTTTCAGTGCACTGCTATCCGTAAAATTATTCCAAGATTTTGGAATGCAATAAAAGGACGTTGATAATGTTTGCGAAGGATTTACTTATTCCAGATTATTTTTGCTCCTTTATCCCCCTCCCCCAATACATCACATCTGCGTGCCTACGTGGAAAACGATTGGCATTAGGATGCGTATCGCGAAGCTTATGATCGGCACATTCAAGGTTTATTTATAAACCGTCAAAAATTATCAAGATAAGTGTTAATTTTTGTTATAAATTATGTATATGACAAACCCAAGGGGTCACTGGTAATTAATAAACTTGTTCTTGGCTTAGAATTGTTAAATTAATTATAAAATACATTGAGTAGCACTGATATATTTATAAGTGTAATATATCAGTGTAAATGTGTATTTTATTTTTTATTATGTCAGAATGTATTTTGTTTGTTTACCTTCAGTAAATTAATAATATTTTTAAATAATCATTTGTTCTCGACTTTTCAATAGGCTCGCGGCCCCCAAAGGGAGACAGGCCCCACAGTTTGAGAAACAGTGATTTAGAGAGAGATTTTAAAAGGAAGTATGTGTATGTAATTTAAGGAATGAAAATATGACAACTCTACACGAATACTCAACGTTACGGAAATCTTCATTAAGGCATAAAAAAAAGTCTATAACTTAAAGGTAATGACATCTAGAGGAGCATTAGGAACCTCATGGATCACTAAATATATGGTTTTATATTTAGCGGAACACTAATATGATTGGCCTTATAATGACTATAACTATATTATCACTTATTTGCGTCTCTATTTCTAAATCCATATCACTAAAAAGGAACTTCACGAAAATCAAGAACAAACAGACAAAGCAATATCAACAAACTGAAGTGGTACGCAGCTCAACTCTCCTCTTCAACACCTACAAAAGTGACTAAAAATTCGCTAAACTCAAAAATAATTTCGCTAAGTGTATTAGATAAAGTTATAAAAAAAGGTATAATCTATGTTTTAAAATACGCTTTGTTACTCGTCATTTTTGTGAAAGTGAATCTATGTAAAAATATAAATAGTATCTCAAGTTTTCTGTGGGTATCAAAAATTTTTCACGGACCATCGATAAGAGATCTCTAGTTTAAGATCCTTTTTTAATCAAGTAAATTTTCAGGTTCTTTGGATTATATCAGTATGGCATAATATACCTATAGGATCTAATTCAAACTCATAAAATATCACAAATATCTTAAGCATAACCTTTTATTGTGGGTTCATTATCAGGCAATTATTTACAATTATCATACTTTTCCCTTATTAAAATTACTTAAAATGAAATTTTTAAAATATTCATTTAAGAGAGATAAAAAATTTTAAAAAAGAAACTGTAGTATTTTTAATTAATATAAAGCTCTGAAACACAAAATTACTCTTGATTTTTGTTTTTGATCAACTCATGTCAAAACCTTAAACAGCAACAAAAAATATTCTTGGCACAGATTAATTTTACACTTCTCTTCGTTATCAGAGAGAAATATTTATGCTTAACAAATTGTAATTTGGGTTTAGACAGGGATGGTGAACCATTGACACGCGTTCCATTGATGGCACGTGGCATAATATTTTGGGCATGCCACCGATCAAAACGATCAATCGTGACTGATTCTTTAATCAAGGAATTTTCAGTAATATTTTCTCTCTCTCTCTCTCTCTCAGCTCAAAGAATTATCAGAAATCCTCAAGTTAATTGTGTACTCTGATGCGACATCATTTGATAAACTGAACTTGTCCCAATTCAATTGGTTGGAAATTGAAGAATTTGAAATGCAAGTTATTGATTTCCATTCTAGTTCAATATGGATTCAAAAATTTATTGAAACAAGGAAAAAGTTAGAATTGATTGATATAGAGAAAGATTAAGAAGCAATATACTAAGTAAAAATGCCAGTAACGATATTTTGGAAACATTAAATTGGATTCCAGATACGTTTAACTGTTTGAAGAAGCTGGCTCATGCTATTTCAACCATATTTTCAACAACCTATGCCTAGGAGTCATTATTTTCAGAGATGAATAACATTAAAAACTCGCTTAGACATTCGGCAAATGACTCCAATTCACAGCATGCATTCTGCTAAAAGTAACATCTTACCCAGTTCTAATATAATTTATTTGTCATCTTATCTGCAACGGCAGATACCACACTAATGTTACTTTATATAATTTGAATTACACGTTTAACTAAAACACTCATTTTCTACTATAAAATACAAAATGTATTTTTTATAGTAAATAAAGTGTTTTGTGTTTTTGTTAGTATTTAGTTTAATTATTTTCCCAATTAATCATATGTCAAATTATTTGACGGCACGTCTATACTTCATTAAGCATTTCTTTAGGAAAAAATGGCACGTTGATCCATAATGGTTCGGCACCCCTGGTCTAAGAGAAGGAACGAGAGGTATATCCAAATGATTTAGTTGATAAATAGCAACATATACTTAAATTGCATTAAATATCTTTTGAAATGGAAATAGAATAACGTTTATGTATATACTAGCCATTCAGTAGCGCACACATGAATTTTTCAAGGGGGGTCCGGGATCGAAATTTCACCATTCTTATATCATGCTCCTTTTGATTTTGTCGATTTTCGGGAAAAAAACACAGTAAAAAAACTAATTATTGAATAAACAATTAGCATTAATTAATAAAATTAATCATTAATAACAAATACTTAATTAAATTTTGTGCACTATATACTTAGAATTATAATCAATCGGGAAAAAATCAAGGTTTGGGGGGGTCCGAACCCCCAGGACCCCCCCCCCTCTAGTGTGCGCCACTGTAGCCATTACACGCCCGCTTCACTGGAAATTTTATGGCATTATAAGATTATACATATATACTTTTAGGTTATCGTTATATAAGTTCTCGCCTTAAACTTTCAAATTTATAGAAAAATATTCTTATAGCTCTCGCTCCTTGATTTAAAAATGATATGAATTTATATCTAAAATAAAAGTATACTTATTAATTACGCCCCTGTAACCGTCCTCTTCCCCACCTTCGTAGCTGACATCTTCAAGCACCATTTTTAGAGGATGTCTACAAATCCAAAAGAAAAATGTTTCCGTTATTTCTAGTAGGAGCGTGTCATAATTCAAAAATGGGAATTTTCGCCTATAACGCTACCTGCAAACCTCCTTGGGGGAGTCAATTTTCACAAAACCAATCCTTAGAGGATTACTCAAAAAAGGAATACGGCTGCAAAATTATAGGACTGTAGATGTAAGAATTCCAGAGATCTAATAATAAATGAGAAAGTGAGTCACTTTCGTCCTATATACTGGGTGACCCAGGATTATTAGAACAAACTTTACGGGGAGGTAAGGGACATCACAAGGATTCAGATTTGCAAAGCAACCAATGGTCGGAAATGTCATAGGAAAATAGTATGACAGGTTCAAGAAACGAAGAGATACGAGACTGAGATAATCTGAAATATTTATTGGTCAAAGCTGGGAGTTCAAGTCACTCATGTCCCGTCTCAATATGCCTATCACCTCGCAATGATCGATATTCACACAAACCGAGATACAAATTACCAAACATCTGGCGATTTGGTGCGTCTCTCTGTGGGCACCTTTCGCGATACAAAATTCCTACTACTCACACATTTCCTTATGCCAATCCCCAAATCAGGTGGATATCTGCCAGCTCTGTGTTCGTAAGACGTTCCATACTGTTCTGCGGGCGATTACAGCTCAAATGGTTGCGGTAATGCAGGTTTGTTTCTTCCGGTGCTCTTTTGAGCAACCCTGTCTAATGCCGAACGAAGACGTTTCGGAGCATGGGTTGCTGTGCAAATATGAATCCTTTTGATGTCCCCAACTCCCCCATAAAGTTTGTCACTATAATCCTGGGACGCTCAGTATAGAGAGATAGATTTATAATCAAAGAAATGTATGTGCAATTGAGGAAATAAATACATCTATGACTCCAAAATTAACCCTTTACACATTAAATGATTGTGTAATGTACCCAGTCTCTTTTCCCTAAGGGCTAAGAGGGGGCGTCACAGACGTGGGAAAATTCCATTCGTTTTCCTAATTGCTGGGAAAAGGTTTCACAAATAGGTGGTCAGAAATTCTGACCATTTTTCCCATGCCAGTCCGAAAGTTAAAAGAGACACCGGTACAAAGCGCTTTTCGGATTCTCATGGATCTAGCCCAGATAGACTCCCGCTATAAGCGGCCGACGGACAAGAGATCAAAGGGGATAGATGGTGAGTGATCGTGAGAAACGAGAGGTTTATAGAGAGCGAGGGGGTACCAAGAACAGATTTTGACTAGAGAGAATCCAATTGAGGCCTCTCGTTAACGACAGACTTGAGAGTCAGCGATACCTGAGTCCGTGAATTAAGGTGAACAGCGAACCGAGGAGGTTTCGAATCAGCAACCACACGGCGGATATAGAACCAGCGAGCTCACCCAAACTCGATGAGGAATTACCGAGAGTGAACTGAGAACTGTGTGGACCCCTTTGACATATCCTATGAATAGGACATTACTCTAAAAGATCACTTTATTTAAGTATGCTTAGGCGAGCGATATAAGACATTGCAGCGAAAGATACTCATTATCTGTGGATCCATTTTGCTAATTAATTGTAATGGAATATTTTTTTGGATGATTTTCTTACTTGTGTTGACACATTTCCATCGGAGCTCCTGATCTCCGGAGAGATCTTAATCTCCTATCAAAACACTTGGGGAATAGCATTCAAATTCTTTACTTGCCCTTATTAAATTTTAAAGTAATAAGAAATATGTACTGGATTGCTAAATCAGCGGGACCGTCTAGACGACCGAGGATCTTTCAGAGTAACTCGATCGACCATTGGCCGAGCTCGGCCAATGGGCAAGCGAGCTTTCGACTTGTCTTGGGATTGTGAAGTGCAGGGAAGAAATGCAATCTGAGACGGGAAAGGAACTCTCCCCATTGGTCTGGCTACTCGTCTCCCATTGGGAGAACGAGTCGCTCGGAAGAAAGGGGGAGTTGGCAGAGAGAAAAAAAAAAACAAAAATCTCACGCGAACAGAATTAGGAATATCTTGAGTTGTTTAAGAAATCATATGAATTTGGGGACCTAAGGTGAAATCTTAGGTCTTTAGATCGTAACTGTTAATGAGGTGTTGATAAAAAAATATCAATCCTCTCGTCGCCTTTTGCATTCCTAAACTGTCTTCCCATTTCCAAGAGGAAAGGGTAATCGAGGAAGAGTTTTCTTAATTCTTTGAATCCAAAATAATTTTCATTGCTATTATTTTCGTTGATTTGAGGGGTTTCTTCGGTGGGGCCCGAAGTCCCGGGTTTTTTATTTTCATTTTGACCGCCTAAAAGAGCGGCTGAGAAAGGGAGATCTGGCGTGACCGGTTTAAAGGCTTTATTAACTTCAGTTCTCTTAACGGTAATACGATTGATGGCCGCTTCACCTTTTTTCAGTTTTATTTTGGGGAATTCTTCGCACTGGCTCCAGTTAGCCATATGTCCTGTCTTGTTGCAATTAATAAATAGTTTATCCCAGAGCTGTGTAGAGTCGTTACAATTGGTAATGATTTTATCATACAGCTTTTAGTTTAGGTTTTTAGTTTTTTTCCTCAACTATCGATACGGCAATGAGAGCCAGCGACACACACATATAAAAAAGATAAACATCCATCGGAGACGCATATCCTTTCACAAAATCTCCTTATCATGCGCACCGCCGCGCTTGATAAACCCTGAATCCGTATTTAGTTTGATAAAAACTTACGAACCGCTCAGAATAGATAACCCGCTGCCACAAAGCTGATAATAATCTTGAAATACTCAGAACCCCTGTTCAATAAACTTCATTCAGTAGACAGCGATTTTGAAACACAATCGATTGATTTATTGTACGTTTCGAATCTATCTGACAAGACCCCCAACAGAGAAGTAGTATACCCCACTGGGAAGACTTGTTGACCCCTGTGAAGCAACTGTATAAAGCACAGTTTAATTGATAATACAAAGAAATAAAGCGTAAATGTAAATATCTACTGCATTAGCAGTTGGCGCTGTTTGAATTTTCTTTATCTTTGATTTTTGGTTGAGTTAAGAAAAAATGCGTTTTTGATGTATGTGAATTACATTCATTTTTTATACAGATACTTGAATTACCTTACGATCAGATTAAGGCTGTAAAAATAATCCCGAAAGGAGTTTTCTTTTTTTATTGAAAAGGGATATGCTTTTTTTTAACAGTGGCACACACAAAATTGTTTCAAGGAGGGGGAGTCCAACATTCTCATATCTTACCTCAATACGACGCCAAACATATTCTTTTCGTTTTATGGATTGTCAGCAAAAAAACTAGTAAAAAATAACTCATTGAATAAACAATTAGCATTAATTAATTAAATAAATTGTTAGTAACTAAATAATAATTAATAACGGATAATTAAATATTATTTAGCATTAATTTATTATAATTTTACGCACAGACATAGAACATAGAAGTATAATGAGTCGGAATTAAAATCAATTTCAATGAGGAAAGGTCTGGATCCCTGGATCCCCCCCTTTGTGCGCGCCATTATATTTGAATCTTCCTTAAGAATATCGATCAATTTTTCAAAAAAAAAATCATTAATCTCCTATAGGCTAAATTTATGTGATGTTATGGTTGCATGATGTTTACAATCACGTGTTTCCGTCTAATTAATTCATAATTTCCTGTGACGTCATAGTCACATGAAAAATGCAATCATGAGTTTCCATGCAATCAGTTCACGAGCCTCATTGATGCCAACTTTTGCCTTTTGCAGATACTTTGTTGTAAAAAGTACATATTCTTCGACAATAATAACACACTTAAGAAAACAAAATACACACTGGATTTAAAAATTCATAAATAACAATTTATTTTTTAATTTTGAAATTTTTTTGAAGAATCTTAATACTTGAGCATTTTTATCCGATTATGAAATTTGAAATTTTATCTTAATTTTACAGGTAGAATAAGTGCAGTTTCGAGTTTACTGGAGAACACGTGACACTGCATGAAACGTGTGATCGGCACACGAATCTAGTTAATTATTCCGAAACCATGCAGAAAATCCTTTTCTAACTTATTATAAGTGATTTAAAAAAAAGGATAAACACACATATTTTATAACGTTTTCTTTATTTTTACGCAATCATGGATAAGACATTTCGAACGAAAACAGAAGAAATGAATTATTACATTCTATTTAGTGATCCTTGTCTCAACAGTTTTTTTTATAAAAAGAGAGAGAGAGAGAAAAAAAAACAGCCTTTTATTATTAATAATTATTTATTTTTAAATATATATGTTGAAAACACATATTCGACGAAAAGAGAAGAAATGGTCCGATAAATTACTTAAGATTTTTGCCTCTTCATTACATGTAATGGTCCCTTTTTCGAATGCTGCATGATGAGAACCATCCGCTTCTCTTGACCTCAGACATCACCGTTTAAACCCCAGCCAACACCCAGTTTATTTAGGGGGTGGTGCTCAGTCTAGCTGAGGACATGAGGTCTCTAAAAGGGCGGCATCTTTCTGAATACGCGATGTGGATCTAGCTTTTAAAGTTACCCATGAATTTTCAAAATAATGATGATAATGAAATAAAAAAGCATGATACGGTCTAAAAATTATTACGCCATAAAAACAAAATGTATCTTTCATAAATAATAAAACACCATCGCTTTTCTTTAAAACTGAAATCAACTTTTCCGCGGATAGATTTAATGAGACTCTAAGCCATAATTATTATGCGAGGCATTCGTCACACAGCCATATTCGACAGAAAGAACAGTTTTCCGCCTGAATTCCTTCTTCCCTGACATAAATGACGTCAATTGTTTGCGCTTGTGCTCCTCACCAAAGGGTCGTCGAGTTCACTTAACCGTGGCCTTTCAGCTGTCTCTTGTCCCATAAAATCTTTCCAAATAGGACTGCAGCAGACGAACCTGCCAAAAAATATTAATGTATATCAAAAAGAAGTATGAATATACCATTCAATAAATATTACAATTTATCATTTTTTCCCTAGGATTTTAATTCGAAGGAATAGTGGATCTTTCCCTCAAATTTGACACGAGAATTGGAATATAATTGGTTTGGATCTCAATATTTGACCTTCATGTTTTTCATTTCGTATCTGAAAGCCCCCTATTCAAAAGCAGACCCACTTCCGTTTCCTAGATAGACAGTATATCGCATACGTTGTCAAGTACTTATACACAAGGATGTCTTTAAACTTCTTGAGGCCCTAGGCCCTTATGTAAAAGTAGACCCTGGACCCTTACACAAATGTGTATCTATGTTCTGCAGAACCGTACAATACCACCAATTTTTTAAAATTCGTCAGTTCTAATCATTGCCCTATATCAAAATTCGTTAGAGGCCTTTTTTTCGAAAATAAATTAAAATGATCACATTAATAATATGTTTTTTTGAAAGTATCAAAGTATTACATATGCTGAGCCCCCTGTAACTCGTGGGCCCCGTATCATTGATACCGTTGATACAGCTGTAGGTATGCCCCAGGTTTTTATCTCGAATTTCATCGTTGTTTTATGTAATGAAGTAACAGTTCGTTAAATCCACAATCAGAAAGTTAAATCCACAATCAGAACTTTAATTCTTGGAATATATCATTTGGAAGTTTGGAGAAAAGCATACACAGGTTCAAGGGTGATTTTTGTTTTCTACCTAAGTCTGAATACATCGTAGCTTTTGTTTTCGTGTGAGGTTGATTAAATGAAAAACAACCTCTTACAAAACATGATTAGTAGTATGCCATATAATCTTTGAAGTTTTAGGATCATTTAATCCATAAGCAATTACTTGTGACGGAGTAATTTCGAGATCGTTTTTTTTAAACCGAATATTATGTTTAATCCAGTGTTTCTCAAACTTTGAATACTGGCGACCCAATTTTCAATCAGAATTTTTGTCGCGCCCCCCCGGTACAACAATAATGTATTTACTGCAATAAAAATGCACTTTGAGAGAGAGACGCTTACAATATGATTAAGTTACAATATGATCTTAATTATAAACCGTACAAATTAATACAATAAGTGTATTAAATTTTGTATATGTAACTTTTAAATAATATATATTTTAAGAAAATTACTTAAAATATATATTAGTTACTTATTATTATTTTATTTTTCTTTCTCTAATTTTTTAAAAATGGAACAGATCGCAAAATGATATATTTAATTAAAGATTTATTTCCTTCAGCATTCATTTCTCAAAGTACAAATGTCATTAGAAAAATAGTCTAGCGTATGTTGCTCTCTATCATATCCATCACATCTGACATTATAGAGTACGTTTGCGTGAGTCTGGGCAAACTATCGGACGTCTGCGCAAAACATGTAAAAATGCTTTTCCTCATACAATTCCAGTCAGCTTTGGTCGACTCGATACTCCTATAGCAACCGAACCTAGCTTGAATGTACATTTTTTAATTTACACGTTAATTGTAATTCACGGTAATTAAGTATTTACGGCAGTAGATTAAAACAAAATCATACAAACATTCGATGATAATAAAGAATCAACAAGTACACAAACAAGCATGGTTCCGAAAATTAAATCAAGGCGATATTCTCAAAAATACTTAAATTTTGGATTTACCACTACTGAAGTAAATGATGGGGAAAGAAGCCCCAGATCGTTATGTGTTAAAACTTACAAATCTGAAGAACAACATGTGAAAGTTGATTTCAAAACATGTAAAATCATTTAGCTATGTTCGCAAAAAATTTTAAAAAATATTTTCTGGATGAGGACAACTTGGTAGCAAGTTACGAGTGGGATTAGGGATCTATTTCAAGATACTCCAGAATGGCTCTCAACTTCCGAAGAAGAAATCTTCATAGATTTCACATCCAGTGAAAAATTAAAACGCAATTTTGTAATAAATCGCTCTTGGAATTTTGGGTAGAGGTGGATGATGAATTATCTGTACTGAAAACAAAAGCACTTCGTATACTATTACCATTTTCAACATCCTACCTTTGTTAAACCGGATTTTCTGAGATGGCTGCTTTGAAGGCAAAATATAGATCTCAGTTAAATATAGAAAAATAACTCAAAGTGTTAATTTCTGATATTAAACCTTCCTTTGAAAAACTTTCCTCTACAAGACAAGTCCATGGAAGTCCCTAATAATTATAAAACTTGTTCTTAATTTAGTAATAAGAAAGTATTTATAAAATACCTTCTTCAGTACTGATACATTAAAATTATACTGGCTGAAACACCGGCTCTTCGCACGAGTTCATTTTTTTAAAAAATGAAACATTATTCTTGATATAATAGCTGAACTGTAAGGAGAGTAAAACTGCGTGCACGTCATTGTATACAAAAATGTAAAATGATTTTTTTTTAGATAAATGCTATAATTGTAAATAACTTTAAAAGAACTGTAATTTTAAACCTCCCATAATTAGCATTTAGAATTAATGTTAAAAAATGAAAAATAATATAAAATTACGATGAAGAATAATTGTGTTACTTTTTAATATTGAAAGCGAAAAGACTTCAAAATGTTTTAACCCGGGAGCAGGCGCGCATTCAATACTAACGCTAATGGTAGTGCGGGGGGACTCAGTCACTCCAAATATTTGTTTATAATTATTTTCACTGTACACGATACAAATCGGAATTCCAGTGAATAATATTTTAAGAGAAAGTATACTTACCGGCTTTCAAGGACTATTCAATTTTTCTGTGATTTGAGAAAAAATCCAATAAAACTGAACTAAAATGATTCAAACGTGCAAGACCATAATAAAGGACGCAAATCAGAGACACTTTTCACAAATATTACAGAAATGTTAAATCAATCAATTTTTTTCCAAATATCGTAAAACTCTTTATTATTTATATTTCCCTAAGCAAAAAGCAAACGCATAAAAGATGGGACGGAACTCTAATGTAGAGAACTAACCATACCATAAGTTTGAAGGCCAATCAAATGATTAGCAAATGTATTATGCAGCCTCGCTGAAAAGTGAATCATGTCTTCCTTTTCTTTTTCTACAACTAATGTACAGTATTTCAATAATAATTACAGTGATGAATTGTTTATCTTAGAATTTTTCTCAGGATCTGGGTTTCGTTTTTTTTCTTTTAACGAGTAGTATTTTATGCTAAAACGTAATAAAGAAATCTCTCATTGAGGAAATACAGCAAATTAAACAAAACCTTTTTTCTCTTTAATTTGGTTTTGGGATCAAAGATAGCTGTTTGATGACAGAAAAACGCCAGATGATAAACATAAATTATATCAGTGTTGCTGTGTTTTTTGTTACTATTATGGAAGAAAGCATTTTGTTTTACTTCTCTTTCCGGTTATTTTTTCGAGCTCCACATTTTGAGAAACACTGGTTTAATCAATGAAAAGGGGTGAGATTGCTGAAAACCGTGCTTTATGTTTAACATGATGAACGTATTGAGCAATTGGTATTTCACAATCGTAGTATGTATGAAAAAAAAATATTTGTTGCTGTTTGTTCGTTCATACATAAAAAGCAGACAAATCGAAAATTTTTCATCCTATTATTCCCCAACAAAAATCTCCCGGCGCAGCTATTTCCATTATCCATTCACTCAACCACAATTTTTTTCGCACCCTGAATCCGGACCTGTCAAATAGCCCCGGCACAATCCACATATGCAAATCGGGAAAGAAACCTTCCCCCACGCCCTCCGTTTACCATAGGGGCGCCATTTTGACGCGTGGGTGACTTTATAAACTCTTCCTCCCTTCGCAAATGAGGGAGGGGAGAAAACAGCCCGCGGGAGAAAAGAGGCAAAAAGAAAACAAAGAGCAGCACTACAAAAAAAAAAAAAAGCTCTCCGCGCACCACACCTGATGCACCACATACTTTACAACTTTGTTTTCCCGAGCTCTTTCCTCCCCTCTGCGGGCGAGTTTCCTTCCTATTTTTCTTTCAATTTCCTCCTCCCTCTCCCTGCCCCCCCCGCCAGAGAAGGGAGGGAAGGCAGGGGGAAGGAACGAAGGGCGCGTCTCCGAGTGTCACGCACCCGTGTTCGTCCGTAATGACTGTAATCGCTTGAAAGCGGCAGCCACCTGGAACAAAGGCAAAGGGCCGCCCGCATCGCTCATCTTTCCATTTCGGGCACCAGGATGCCACTTTGGCGATATTTATCGCTCTCTTTCAATTCAATGGTGACGAGAGGAATTAATCGAGCGTTAATGAGTGAAGTCAGCGGTTTCGTATTCATGTATTTTATGGGAAACGTATACGTAAATAATTTATATAAAAGTAATACAGAGATGCACATTAAATATCTGTAAAATAAGAATTAAGAGGATACAGTGAAAATGTGGATTTTAAAGAGGTGTGTCAGTTGTATGGTTTTGTCATGGATAAAATGTAATTTATTATTACATTGCTGCATAGTATTTCACTGAGAACATTTAAAACATTTGAAAGGGTTGAATCTGTCGAAGAGCGAGAGATAGCAGTTAAAAGTGTGAAATAGTAGCCATCTAATGAAATAAGTTTTGTGTTTTATAAAGTGTATAAATATAAATAAATAATTAATCTATTAATATTTCTCTTCATATATATATATATATATATATATATATATATATATATGTGTGTGTGTGTGTTACCATAATACTACATTATGTATGTATTAAGTATGAAACACGACTTTTGATAGCTGCATTAATATTAGTAAAAATTCCATTCGTCAGATGTTTTATGAAAAATCAAACACAAAGTAATAAAAAAAAAATGGCACAAGGCGAGGAAGATCAAATTTAGAACTCTGTCACTGTTTTAAAGAATCTGACATTGTTAACTTCATCAAAATATAAGGAATTAAATGGGCAGGTCACGCTGTTAGAATCAACCAAGACCTCGCCACTAAAAAAGTTCTCAATGCCCAACCAATTGGCGCATGGAGAAAAGGCAAGCCAAATCTAAGATGGATTAATGGCCTAGAAAAAGACCTACATTTGAGAATTAAAAATTGGAGAACACTAGCGGGAAGAAAGCTGGAAAGGCTTCTGGAAAAGGCCAAAGCCCGCCCTGGGCAGTCGAGCCACTTAGGAAGGAAGGAAATATAAAGTAAAGGCAACAGCTGATTTTAGCTGATTTCTTACATTAAACCCAGGTAATTGATTGTTTATTAACCTCTTAAACTTTAAAGCAATACGAAATATTAACAAAAAAGTATCCATCATATCTTAGAGCAATGGTTCGGATATCAAAGATGCCCTTGCAGTGGCGCACACAATCCTGGGGTCCGGACCCCCAAGCCCTTGATTTTTTCCGATTGATTATAATTCTAAGTATATAGTACGTGAAATTTAATTAATTACTTGTTATTAATGATTAATTTTATTAATTAATGCTAATTATTTATTCAATAATTAGTTTTTTACTGTGTTTTGTTCCCGAAAATCGACAAAATCAAAAGGAGCATGATACAAGAATGGTGAACTTTCGACCCCGGATCCCCCCTTGAAAAATTCCTGTGTACACTACTGTGCCCTTGTATTGGTGCTACATCGCCCTAAATTTTCACATTGCACAAACATGAACCTGAAGCCCTAGCCAATATATATCAGCAAATTGAGTGACTCAAACCATTGGACTAATAAGTAAATGCTTATAAAAAATGAATACATTTCCAAAGGAATTAATGACAAAATATAACTCTTGATGGTGGACAGCAAATTTCTTTCTTCAAGAACGGCAGCTATGGTAAACATAAGATAATTAATATTTTTTTGGCACCAGTTTTGTGCACAGTTTTTAATTCTGAAAAATTTTGTAACTAATTTTTCGCGTTTGTCTGTGAAGAAAATGAAAATAGCCTTCGCTTCCAAATACCCTTATCTGACGGATAAATTTACACTTAAGTGGTTCACACGCGTATAAGTGCTTTAGTGTAAACTTCTTTTCGTCATACAAACGATATGCGATCATGGTTGCTTAAGGGTGAAAAAAATGCTTGATTCTTAAAGGAAACAGTATGTTGTAAGAGAGGTCTTTAGATTTTCAAGGCTATTTCTTGTTTTTTTAATTGACATTTTCTACAAGCGAATTTTATTTAACCACTTAACTGTTTCCTACGTATATATACGTTTCGTTCAACGGATGCGTTAAGTGCCTGGACGTATATATACGTCTTTCTGAAATATGATCCTTTTCTTTGCGCTGCCATCAATAAAATTATTCCGAAGGATTTGGATTGTACTAAAATAAACCTGTCAGTGCTTGCGAAGGAGTTACTAATTTCAGAGGAAAATTTGCTTATTTTTGCCTTTTCTTTCCCCTTCAATACACCACATACGCGTGTATTGAAAGGGTGATGGAACTTTTGGTCGAAAAATTGTGGCACGGTTGCACACGCGTAAGTTTTAATCGGCAGTCAAGGGCTTAATATCTGGATATGGATGGATTTAATCACAATTCAATTTGGGCTAGATAGCTTAATTCATTAGTTTACTAAGGAATGAGCTTGGTTTGATATCAAACATTTAAAATTAGAGCCTTAGGGGGAAATGTAAAAGAACATAAGAAAATGCAGTATAATACGGTCATTAAGTCCTGAAAAGGGTTGTTGTGTGAGACATATAAAAAACCAGCCCAAAAGATTGAACTTAAGTTTTAAAAAAGCCATATAGGGCGAAAAGGCATTTTATAGATATTTTTATGTCATTAAATTCTAAAAATACACTCCGTTCCTACAAAGTGAAAACCTCTTAAATTTAGAACAGGGTTGTAACAGAGATTAAATGCAAATTAGTTTTCGGAAGGTGTTACCTTTAAAGTGTTGAAAATAGTGCCTTCTTAGGGCGAAAAAAATAAGAGAAGCTTTCAAGTTGATAATTAAACCGGATTTACCCTTAAAAATAATTCTTTCAAAAGCGAAGCAAATTAAGAAAAGAATTTCCTCAAAAAAGAAATCAATGTATTTTGGAAGAAAAATCCTATTCAGTAAACAGTTATATATATAGTAATTGTATAAAATAAGTAATTTAATAAAGAAATTGTGAATGAAATATAACGAAATCGACACATAGGTAGGCATAGATGTATTTCAAATTAAGCTAGTAGTGGAAGTAACTTAATCTAGAGATTGGGTTGTTGAAATACGTTTGTTGGTAAGGAAATAATTATAGGAACAAATGTAATTATTATTAATGATAAATGTAATTAGTTTAGCTTCACAGCAATTACTGAATTTACAGATTATCATTAGCAATAGTCACCTTGGCAAAAAGTCACTTAAATTACCAAATATTGATCACTCAAAATCCTTTCCATTAACAATTTTACTACACCGTTTTTACCACACTTTTCTGACAATAACATTCAACATTCTAAAATCATCTAAAGATAAAGTAAAAATGTTATTCGAGAACTTAATTGTCATTTGGCCCAATCGGCAATTGACTGAAAATCAAAATGATTTGGTGAAATGACGAGGGATGTCTTCGCTTCTTTAGAAACGTGAGTAGGACAGATGTTAACGGATAATTATAAGAAAGAAAAGCAAGTCGTAATACTCCTGGTTTCAGTCCTCAATATATGATCGAATCTCCTCAGAAATCTAGCTTCGAAACCCATTTTCTTCAGAAAAACGAAGAAAAAATACGTTTCTTATTCATTGAGGTTTGTTTATTAAAATTAAAAAGGTAAACTTTTAAAAAAATTACGAAAAATTACTATTTTTTAATGTGATTTTTAAGCTTTTTATTAAGATTTAAGTGACTCCACTTTTTAAGCTTTTAAGTTTGAATCCACAGGTTTGAACTTTTCCCCCTATTTTTTGTATACCAAGCAAAACCTGACATTGGTCACCCTAAAAAAAACATCAGAAATAAGAAATCTTTAAGGAATCTCAAACCAAATAACAGCTGCGATCGTGTCAGCTGTCCATCAAAGTTGTGGTGAAAGAAATGACAAATACAGATTTCCAAAGCTTCTCCCTCACACCCAAGCGCTGAAATGATGTGTCAAAATTACCAAGGAAATATTTAGAAAATGTAACGTACAAGGAACGGTATCATCTGAGTGATTCTTTTTCATCAAGATGAATACCAAAATTTTCTCAAAATTCTGTCTTTAAACTATGTTGTTTGAATAAAAATGTTGGATAATTTTATAAACTTTGTTTAATGATAGTTTCACATGTATCTATAAGTCCACATGCTATAAAACTATTCGAATCTTTAAATATGTTTATCATTTACTATGTTTTGTTAACTAAAAATAAAAAAATTAGATTGAATAAAATAACGATATATACACTGGTGTGCAAAAATTAAGGACGAGACGGTTTTTTCAATATAACTTTGTACAAAAGCTTTCCAAATCAACACATTTAATACCGTAAGTTCCCCAATACGTAAGGACATGTGTAATGTAAGCAACACTTACTAAAAGAGAAATCAGAGGGATAAAAAGAAGCTTGATTGAAAAAGTAGCATGGAGCGCAATGCGACTGAAGGCCGAAACATCCCTGTGATGGGTGTCCAGCAAGAAACATCCGGTCTTTAGTAGGGGATATGATCTCCCCTGACTGCTAAGCAGGTTTCACAGCGTCTGCCCATGCTGAGAATGAGGGTGTCAATGAGTTGTTGAGGCATTGCTGCCCATTCGTCTTGCAGCGCCAATCGAAGCTCCCGAATCCTTACTGGTGGTAAGGTACGAGCTGCCAAGCGTCTGCCTAGAAAATCCCATACATGCTCGATGGGATTGAGATCCGGAGATCGTGCCGGCCAATCCATACGTTCAATATCCACACTCTCTAAGAGCTGTTCGGCAGCTACTGTGCGATGACATGGTGCATTGTCGTCCTTGAAAAGGAACTGCAGACCCATAGCGCCTCTAAAAAGACGCACATATGGAAGAAGAATCTCGTTACAATAACGGGTCCCGTTGACTGAACCTGCGTCGAAGATGTGAAGATCTGTACGACTACCAAGCATGATGCCTCCCCAAACGAGAACACCGCGACCTCCATACCTGTCCCTTTCAATGATGTTCGAGGGATGATTGCGGCTTCTCCGCTCTCTCCAGATGAGTATGCGATGAGAATCGCTACTCAAACTGAATCTGCTCTCATCTGTAAAGAGTACTCGTCCCCATTCATTGTCTCTCAATTCCGGTGTTCCCGGCACCACAGAGAACGCCTTCTCCGATGGGCAGGCGTTAAAGGTACACACCGTACAGGGCGTCGTGCAAACAGACCACCACCGTGCAGTCTTCTGGCCACGGTAAAACGCGATATCGGTCGTCCAGTCGCCTGTGTCGTGTGTCTAGCGATTTCTCCCGCTGTCTGCCGCCTGTTTCTTCTGGCCTGTAAGACAATGTACCGGTCATCTGCGGGTGTGGTTCCTCGTGGACGACCACTACTGAACCCCCGGATAGCTGTTCCTCTGTAGTTTGAAATTGTCTCCAAAGTCGTGAAACGATGCTGTGAGCAATTCCGAACTCTGCAGCCACACTTGTCACACTGCGGCCTTCCTCCAACTTCCCAATGATTCGACCTCGGGTAAAAGCATCCAGATGTCGCCTAACAGATTGATTATTCGCCATTGCTCGCTGAGGCAGCAACTCGGTGTGATTTTAACTGCTATACGGCGTGCAATCTCTTTGCCAGAAATACTGATCTTACACCGACAACATGTTTTATACTACTCAGACACTCCCCCATTACGTCTACCTGCATATCTGCGCATGTGCTACCGTACATCACCTTACTTAATCTCCTAGTTGGTCTTTCTGTCCGCTCTGCCTCTTCGTTCAGCTGATATGCTAATTTTTCGACTTCGTCCTTAATTTTTGCACACCAGTGTATATATATATATATATATATATATATATATATATATATATATATAATTCGAGGTTTTTGAATATTCAATAAACATTTTAAATTTTAAGTCGTAATTTTTTTTACCCGTTGTTCTCTCTTTATATTTCAAACTTCACATTTAGAACAGTAGCGTTACGATATTGCCAAGTTAAATTGCAATAAAAAAATTAACAAAACAGTGAAAATTCTCAATATTTCAAAACTCGAAGTGCAATGTGCAAGCGAAAAATGTTTTTTATATGAATTTTTTCTCATTTTATTTATTTTTTGCCATTTCACTTAGCTAAATTAAAAGGCAACAATTTTAAAGAAAGCATACCTATCGAAAAAAAATCGGTCTACTCTAAAGTATTTACTACATGAAACAAAAACAAGAAATATTTACCTATGTTATTGGTTAGCCTCTTGTGGATAATGGAAAGATACGTCAATATTCAAAAGGAAAAAAACCAGAATATTTTCGAAAAATAGTGCTTTCATTTAGCTTTTTCCCGATACGGATTTTAATGTAAAATGAGTAAGAAAAATGAAGAATAATTCTGTGCAAACAGTAAGTTAAATGATAATTAACTATATATTACACGCATTACAACGGGTAAATAGAAAACCAAATACATTTTTATAAAATTAAGGCACTTAAAATAAATTTTAAGGACAAATTATCGATTTAATAAATTCTCTTAGACAGTTCACTACACAGAACGTCTCTAATAAAATTAAATGAAGAAAACTATATTAAATTTGTAATCGTTAAAACGGAATTATCTAGTTATCCATGAAGACCCTACTGTAAAATCTTTCAATTTATTGGTGTTTTTGTTCGATTGTGTTTTCTTACCATCGTACAGAACCAGTATGAGTGCGATGAATGACGCACCTCGTAATCAAGTTACGTGTTCCTAGAAAATTTTTTTTCCCTAATGGGCTGCATATTGACAATTAAGCACAGCCACGACAAGTCCCCAGATGTGAGACCCATTTCATAGTCGCACCATCCAGTGGCGGTTCTCACTACTAGATTTGGACGCAGGGATTAATATTAATTCAAGCTCTTGTCGGATGTTAAATAATGCCGTGATTTAATTTTGCTATGAGAGTACCAGAGCTGATTCGATACTCAAGGGATCTTTTACCTGCCGCATAATCATATGACATGTGTGCCTATGATTTTCGCATCCAGAAAATCTATCGAATTCAGCCGGAATTGAACCCACAACCTTAGGCTTACAAAGCAGGCACGCTTTCTCTATGCCACCGTGCCGACTGATCCGACAATATAATTCATGAACATTTTCATATAAGAAAGTATTGTTCTTCGATAAGCAGATAGCCTTAACTGCCTTATCGCAGCGATGTGGAAAGAACCTTTAGTAACAATATACAATTAAGCACTTGCGTGCTTGATGAAAACATGTAATGATATAATTGTGTTTTTCGTTTGATTAACTGTCTTTCTAAAGTAACACAATAGGCAATTGGTGCATTACCTCATACTTTTCAACCAAGGTCAAATGATGTAGAAAAATACCTGAACTCTTCCGTAAATACCTCATTCGTCATACTTCTATATCCCAATGCGAGTAAATTTTTGAAGCTCATCTCGTTCTCGACTGAGCCTTAATAAGACCCTAATTCGAATAATTTCAATGGTCAAATGCTATTTCCGGTTGCATACTCCGAAAAACTGAGCATTTCGGACGGTATGTCAACTGACTACATGTGATGACTTTCGTCCATGTATAGGCCTAGGCCAATGGCGCACACCAGGAGGGGGGGGGTCCTGGGGTCTGGAACCCCCCCCAAAGCCCTTGATTTTTTTCCGATTGATTATAATTCTAAGTATGTAGTACATAAAATTTAATTAAGTATTTGTTATTAATGATTAATTTTATTAATTAATGCTAATTATTTATTCAATAATTAGTTTTTTACTGTGTTTTGTTCCCGAAAATCGACAAAATCAAAAGGAGCATGATACAAGAATGGTGAACTTTCGATCCCGGACCCCCCCCCCTTGAAAAATTTCTGAGTGCGCTACTGGCCTAGGCCTACCACTATACGCCATCATTACTTATTCAATCAAAAGGCGGCAATCGGTCGAATCAGTTTGTGTGATCGTGTCATGCACATTTTTCTTTATTTCGGGTTATTGTTTGTACGAATATTTGACAACGTATGCCATGTACTGTCTATTTTAAAGGGTCATAGGAGGGGCCTACATTTGTGTAAGGGCTTAGGGCCTACTTTTGAATAGAGGCCCAGGGCCTACTTATGAGTAGGAGCCCAGGGCCTCAAGAAGCATTAAGACGTCCCTGGTTTAGGGCACTGATCTACCAACAAGACAGCCATTGTCCCAAAAAACATTAAAATTTTTAGTTTTGAATCCCGATCGGAGGATGGGGGGAATCAGCGCCCAATTATTCAAATTACTGGAACGTGATGAAACCTTTCATCGACCGAAAAATTCTTTCAAATAATTTGACCAGTGTTTTTACTCTTTTCGTTAGAGATAATAATATGTATTTTAATATTTCTTAACCCCTTTAACCCTTCTTTTGAAGCTAATATGCAAAAAATTGCATAAGTTCTATCCAAATAATTTATATTCTTTTTTGTATTCGCATATTGTACTTAGTAAGTGGATGTAGAATGCTGATAATCGACTAGAAAAGAACAAAAAATTTTGCTGAATAAGTAATAGAAGAGTGTGGGAGAATCATCTGCAGCTGGTTAAACGAATCCTCGAGACATCCCGGCCACCTCTCCTTCCCCCTCAGATCACTCATAAACGGCTGTTATATGTAATGCCATCTGGTTTGAGAAAAACAAACACATTACGGCCGTCAATCAGCTCAGCTCTGTTTAGACTTCCACGAGGTGATCGAATTAATCTCCAGTTGACGTTCTGATGTTGTTATAAGACTGAGTCAGAGGTTCGAAGACATTTAGAACTCAAAAAACCTATATCCAAACGATTATTAATTGTTATGTCTTTCTTGCATCTGTCGATTTTCCAACCAAAATAAAATGAGTAGTTTTTATCATAGAGATTTTAAGAATTTCGGTGGAGAATTTTATAAAAATCTGGAAGGTTTTTTTTCCTTCTATATAAGAGCAGTATTATTAAGGTGACCAGATTTTTTACAATGAAAAGGAGGACCTTCGCGAAACACTTAAAAAGTTACTACGTAAATATATGAAACATTTTATTAATTCAAAAAATACGCTGATTATGCTTGTGCTTACGCTTTCCCATTGAATTATTATTTTTTTTGTCAATATATCATTTTCTAATACATCGGAAATTTCGGAGCAAAAAATATCCGTTCTATTAAACTTTACAGTAAGTGTGTGTGATGTACAGTAAAAATGATGACAATTGTCTGTTTGAATAAACTAGAAGACTGAATGTATACTTAAATTCTAATAAATGGAAACAATTGGTAAATCAACATGCTGATATTAATACAAGATGGGTAGAAATATTTAACCGTTTCAAAAATGAACACGGTGGCCGCGGTAGCCGAGTGGTATAGGTATAGGACCGTGGCTTGCCTTGTCACGGGTTCGAGCCCAGTACCACTAAAGACCCGCCGTGTAGGGCAGCGATGCACGTTAAATCTGTCGAGAGCTGAAACTTCCTCCCGTTGGTGTGGTGTGGTAGTTAGGAGAGGGGGGTGCCAGCTCAGGTGTCGTCCACGGTACTTGACCATGGTTCAAAATTACGTGGTCCGTCGCCAAAAGCCCTCGTGTAGCTGAACAGTGCGACGTTAATATTCAATCAATCAATCAAAAATGAACACTTTCCATATGATAATTTAGTTATTCTTGTTGAATTTACATTACGCTGCTTTGGAAATAATGCTACAGTTGAAAGAGTTTTTTCAGTTGGTTATAATTTTTGGACAAGTGAGAAACGAGATGGAATGTTGATACTTTAGCTGTAGTACTTATTGTAAAGCTCAATAAAAAGAATATTTTTTGCTTCGAAATTTCTGATGTATTAGAAAATAATATATTGACAAAAAAAATCAATAGGAAAGTACTCGTTTAAGAGTAAATAATTAAAAGAAATGCAAGCGTAATTAGCGTATTTTTATTTGAATTAAAACTGTTTCACACACAAAAAAATTTATGTCGTAACTTTTTCTTAAATTTTTTGCGCGTGTCCTCCTTCTGATTGTAAAAAAACTGGTCATGATGAGTATTTTAGCGGGGAAGACGAATATTTTATAGCAGAAATAGTGTTTTCGGTGACGGCGTTTTCAGTGGATTGAGAAGATTGTCAATTTTGTTCTGAAAAAATAGTTAATGTCGAAAGGTAAGGGTCTTATTTTTTGTATGGGTCTCCCCAGAGGGAGGCACCTGTGCTCTGACGATGCAAACTTGTTCTAGGAATTTAATTTTTCCGAAAACACCCAAGGTCAAACAGGCATTCAGAGGATCTTTTACATGCCGCAATATCATATGACGTGGATGCTGTCGATTTTCTGCATTACGAAAATCCACAGACAAACCAAGTACGTCCCTCAGCCAGCAAGTCTCGAAACTTGTTTATCAAATATTGTTTATGTAATTTATATTTATCATATTTATTTTACCTTAAAGAAAGACAAAAAAATAAATAAAAATAATAAATCAATTGTATACATCATGTCACATTCATTCAACTTACTCATATTAACATCTTGCGCTTGACTCATATTAACATCAGTTTGAGAATAAATTTTCGTTAATTTTTCTCAGGACACTTTATATTTTTCTTTTCATCTAATATTTTCTAAACTAGTTGCTTATTCTGGGACATATTACAATTTGTGTAATTCATGTTGAAATTCTTAACTCGCAACCAACTAAATATGTTTTTAGGCTTCTCAATTTAAACTTCACTTTAAAAGACGTCGTTATATGCATTTCATCTTCATTATCCAGAATCCAAAATGTATAAAGCACAGTTTTCTCAATCCTCACATATTTATGAAGGGCTTGTTTCGTTCGCTACTTTGAAAGCATACCCTGTTTTGTGATTATTATGCCACCATTTAATAATTTTTCATACGCAGTAAACCTAATAATTGTAAGCAATTTGCTTTATAAAATTCTGAAATCTTATAAATCTTTATCTTAAATTCCATGTATGATAATAAACCTGTGATGTGTTCGGTTTCACTCGCGGTAATTTCAGACCATTAAAATACTTTTTTAAAAGCCCGAAATAGTTCATACGATCTTATCTGATGAGCAAATCGCGTGTTGGTGGTTATTATGATATAATATGTTATTATTTCATTCTTTGTTAAGGTATTGTTCATAATAATCTTTCTAAAAATGATTTCCTAAGTGTTCAATACGTAATAAGTGTCTTAGAAACTCCCAGAAAAATTAAATGAACAGAGGAAATATTTTGATTATATATGCTTGCTCTTAAAAGAGAAAATATTTAAAAGAAGGAAATTGAAAGAATTTACCTTTTTCGACCCCAAACAACCCAAGAGGAGTTTTTAGTTGAAAACACGATGAGCCCGTCACAATACACCATCATTTAGTCGAAAGACGGCGGTTGGTCGAGTCGGTTTGTGAGACTGTGAGTCATGCACATTTATTTGTTACAGGTTAACGTTTGTACTAGTATTTAACAATGCAGGATATACGCTGTCTACTAAAAAAGGTTGTAGGTGGGTCCTACTTCTGAATAGCAGTCCAGGGTCTCAAGAAGTCTTAAGACGACACTATTGTGATGTTAATTAGTTATTAAGGACATTACTGCTATATACCTTTTTTTACATTTTATTACCTATATTTTTAACACATTTCTATTTACAATTACACGACATAGAATCTTAGGAAACAACTACAGACATTTTCTACACCACGTTTCTATATCTTCCACTTCTTTTTCCCGCGCAGTAAAAAAAAAACGGCTCAATCATCCACAGCAGCGCCCTCTTTTCTAATCTAAAGAGCGCTACAAGGCAAGCCTTTATATATATCCAAGTTTTTACACAGACTGATTATTTCTCCCATCGTGGAGAAACTTTTCACGAAAGAGAAAAAAAAGTTTTATAGGAGCCTGAAAAAAAAATACTTGACAAAATTTCAGCTTATGCAAAATCGAGAAATGAACTAAGGATCAAAGAATTATTCACTGTGAATTTCTCTTTTTTTAACAGAAAAAAAAATATAAAAAAAACCCGTGTAAAAAAAACCCGTTTTATTTGAAATTAGTACCTTAAATTAAGGCATGCTAACTTTTCTAATCTAAAGAGAGCTACAAGCCAAGCTTTTACGGTGTGAAGACTAATTGATATGGTTTTAAAAAACTGAGGAGAAACAAAACAAGAAGAGAAAAAAAGTTCCATTTGCTTGTAATCTAAAAAGATCAATTATTTTAATCAGTTGTTATCATATAACCATTTACATTGATTACCAAAAATGTATCACAACAACAAATACTATTAAAGCACAGTGCCTATGATATTTACTAAATGTAACAGAGTCGAAATTTTCAGACTTCGAATGACAGTTTTGTTGCTTTTATTATGGGAAAACATATTTCTAGGGTTACATTACACAAGATGTGTTACAAATCCACTGTTGAGAAATCCATAAAATTTGCATAAAAAATCAGAATTCTGGACCATTTTCCGCAAAAAGCAATTGAACTGCAAGGCTCTAATGCTCATATATCACTAGCTACTGCATGGTAACTCGATTTGACTGGAAAGTCAAAATTGCGTGAGGTACCATAAAAATACCTTTTGGCTGTAAAGCGCAATAAATGTTTCTAAAATGTTCACGTTGCTGTACGATTAAAATAAATAATTAAACATAAATAAATTTTCAAAAAATCCATGAAGTTTATGAATTGGATTCGACAATATATCATTATTATTATTACTATATTTGGTAAAAAAACGTTTATTAGAATCTAAGCAAAACTATAAACAAACAGGGTGGATTATTAACTCAGGAAACCATGAACTAGAATTTCTTGGAAAATGACCCAAATATCCTAAGTTTGGGTTAGATGTAACGACTTATATTAGACCTTTTCCTGAAAAAGATTTTCTGTCTTAACCTTGCTTAAATAGGCAGAGTTTTAAGCAACTGACAGGGAAAAGCCTTTTTTTAATTAAAAACAAAAAGATGCTCACACACATATATGTAACATACGCTCAGGCGACACCAACACCACTTGTTGATGATACGTGAATGTGTAATGACTTCAAACAGCTCTGGGTTAAACAATTTATTTCACAGCGTGAAAAACATTAAAAAATGTTTCATTACAATTTAATAGCAAAATGAGTCCGCAGATAAAGAGTCTCTTTCGCTACAATGTCTTATATCGTTCGCATAAAATTAATTAACTAAAATAATCCATTAGAGAAAAGTCCCATACATATGATGCGCCAAAGGGTCCACAGTTCTCCGTTCGCTCTCGGTAATTCCACATAGAGTTCGGGTGAGCTCGCTGGCTCTATCTCCACCATGCTGATTCGAAACCTCCTCGGTTCGAAGTCCACCTTAATTTGCGGACCTCAGATATCGCTGTCTGTCAAGTCTATCGCTAATGAGAGGCCTCTTATTGGATTCTCTCTAGTCAAAATCTGTCTTTGGTACTCCCTCGCTCTCCCTTTATAAACCTCTCGTTTCTCACGGTCACTTACCTCCTATCTATCCCCTTTGATCTCTTGTCCATCGACCGCTTATAGCGGGAGTCTGTCTGGGCTCATAGTCTGAGTTCTATCCTCTCTGACGCACTGTCGTCGCAGATCCCTGAGAACCCAAAAGCACATTGTACCGGTGTCTCTTTTAACTTTTGGACTAGCATGGAAAAAATGGTCAGAATTTCTGACCACCCATTTGCGAAACTTCTTCCCAGCAATTAGGGAAACGAACAGAATTTTCCCACGGTTGTCGGCGTCCCCTCTTAGCGATTAGGGGGAAAAGACTGGGTACATCACACATGTAAAGAGAAATAATACAAGTTTTTTTCTCACCAAATATCAACAGGTTGTAACACATTCCAGTTGATTAGAAATTCAAACAAGGTGACAATGATAAAAAGTTTTTGCCTTTGAGACTTGCCACCTGTAAACTTGGAATGCCCCAGAAAAAAATATGAAAAATTTTACAAAAATAATTAAATTTCGAGTCGTATCATTGGCGATTGGTACAACATATAGCAGAGAGAGACAAGTAAGCATTTATGCAGCATTATAAACCATTGATAGAGTAATGCTGCAGAATGAATGAAACGTACTGAATTACATATTGGATGTATGCCGTGTAACAAAAGGGTTCCACACCGAACATTCGTAACTAAGAAAAAGTACTGTATATTTCTCTCTACATTCATGTATCACTTATTGTAGTATTTGCAGTAGTTTCGATAATATGATTGTTTTAAAATCGGGTCCCTCTTTTGTACTCCCCATGTATTTTGGCAAATCCTAGTTTATGGACACAATATATGAAGGAAAAGTTTTATCTTTCATTCATCCATTGGTTATTTAGCATTTGTATCGTATCTATGGTACTTATTTTAAAGTTGGGTTGCTCCATTCCACAATTTGTATATTTCATGTAATTTATTTTTTTTCTTCAAATTGTTTTTTTTTTTTAAATTTCTTGACTTCTACTAATCTTTATTAGCTTAACTACAGCTAATAAGATTATGCTTGTGTTCGCCCACGTGCATAACATTCTAATATAAAGCTATTACTAAAAAGACTTATGCATGATTTTTAGTTTTTTAAAAATCAATAAAAGTTCAAAATGAGCTATCAATATGGGTATCAAATAAATGAATACTATCCCTTTCACTCCCCCCACCACAGAAAAAAAGATAATTGAAAATATTTCACGAGATAATTCATTTATTTATTTTGCTCACTGATATCACTATAACTACACAAAAGGATACAGGAGATTGGAAACAGATTTCGTAATTACAATGTACAACAGAACTAAAGAAGGTAACATATGAACAGTTATCTCCCCCAACACTTGGTAAGATAACTGCTCATGTGTTGTTGGGTGAAATCAAGTGTTGTTTTCCTCATGTGTCGTGCACAAATAGCAGCCCGCCAAAACAGTCAGAAAGCCAAATAGACAGAGAATGCTCTCTATATTTGAGTCAACATAGATTTTTGTGAGCTAAGTTTTTTTGCATGAAGATTAAAAAGAGTAAATATAGATGCAAGTTGGCTGACATTGACTTGCTGGCTGTGCTGAGAATTTCAGCAAGTCCTGGATTTAAAAAAATTGTAAAGTGTGATAGGGAACATTCGTCTCATTTAACTGATTCTAAAATGAAATGTGCTTGCAGCTATAGGTACAAGAATAGCACAGTAATAAAATTTAATGAAACGGCCGAGATTTTATTTAACTTATATACGAGGGTTGGGGCATAAGTCATAGCAACTATTTTTTTTCTTGTAGATATATAAACTGATCACAAACTTATATGTGTCGTGTGGAAGTTCTTCAGGCATAGTGTGTATGCAGAATACCAGATGGCTTTGTGATATAGCTGGTAGTAGCTCAGCGAGGGCTGTGAAATCAGTCAGTTGGCGAGTGTCGTGCTAGAAGGATGTAACCCGTGTTAAGCAGCGCACTTACATCAAAATAGCCGTTCTCCAAGAGAGAAATGTGATGGAATGTCACAGTGAATTAGTGGAAGCCCTTGAGAATAATGTCTTTCCTAGGTGGATAGGAAAGTTTCAGCATGGACGTGTGTCAACCAGTGATGTGCAACCGGTCAGTGTACGAACCGACTTGGCACGTGCCGTCATCGAGCAGCTCATGGATTACATTGAGGGTCATGCACTACAATAAGGGTCTTTAGGCCCAGGTTTGTCATGTCAACTTTATGTGTACTGTGTTGTCATTCTTTTGCACCGTGAGGGCCATATTGCCCTGTATACTACCGTAATAAATTAGTGTGTTACGGTATTTCAGTGCTATTCATTGTCCTCTCATGTAGTTAACACCTTGAACTTTCGTCTGTATATGTCACATTTTCCAACCGGACTGGTATCTTCAAGAAAATAAATAGTTGCCCCAACCCTCGTATATATGATATTTATGGTACAATTTATGTCTTTTTTTTAAGCAATCATTTAAAAAAAGAGTAGCCTGTTGGTATCCTTCGCTTCCACAATTTGGCCCTCCAGGCAAAACAATTGTCCACCTCCTGGTTTATACAAAGACTCATAAAGTTATAATTAACTAATTAACAGAAATGACCATATTTAACACCAAATACAAGGGGGTAGCTATCACCGTATGGGCCGCGAAAATACAGAGACACCAACATGTATAACTACAGTCCCTCTACAGGGCTCTCTTACCTAAAAAAGAGCACAGAAGGAATTTTGATACAGGGCCAGTAGCGCACACAGGAATTTTTCAAGGGGGCGGGGTCGAAAGTTCACCATTCTTGTATCATGCTCCTTTTGATTGTGTCGATTTTCGGGAACAAAACACAGTAAAAAACTAATTATTGAATAAATAATTAGCATTAACTAATAAAATTAATCATTAATAACAAATACTTAATTAAATTTTACGTACTATATACTTAGAATTATAATTAATCGGAAAAAATAAAGGGCTTTGGGGGGTCCAGACCCCCAGGACCCCCCCCTCTTGTGTCCGCCACTGTACAGGGCCCACTCAGAACTACCTACGCTAGTGATCAAATATATATTATTTTATTCTTAATCTATGAGATTTCAAGCCTTCAAAAATATCAACGGATAATAAACTATTTTAGAGAAGCAACTTTTTTTTTTAATCCAAGCATTGCAACAGATCGTTATCGTTCACTTAGAAGAACATGTTGTACATTAAAACAAGTCCCACTGCATTTTCTCTAATGCTCAACTTTTGATTAATCCACCACCCGTATTTTACCGATGTCCTTTCCTTCCCCACTCCCTTCTGTAATGCCATTGTACATCCCCTCTCTTCCAATTACAAGAGGCGGCAGGTGCCCCGATGGCACCCTGCAAACTGCAAAGCTATTATTTCTCCGCGCCCGCATAAAACAAGCGATAGGCGAACGAACCAAAATGAACCGTTCATTCCACTCCCGATCGATGCTTTAAATGATCCCGAGTTTCTTTCGGTTGATTCGGTTCGCGTTTCTCTCGAAAAATGGAGAGATAATTTATTTTCATAAAATCTGAATAACTCCGCTCTCACCGTGCTCCAGATTCCGAACAAGGGCGAACGGAGAGACTGTTGTAGGTTGAAGTGAAAGCTGTGGATAAAGTTCTCGTGTTGTTATGGGGGTCAACCTATCTCTGAAAGGAGAACTGTATTCTTGCTCTTTACTTATATATGGACATGTTGAGATAACTCTCAAGCATTTCTAGAATTTTATTTTCGGCATTTTCGCTGCGATGAAGAATGGTTCCTGAAAAACGAATATTTTTTTTAAGAGTTTCACATTTTTAATTATTATTATTATTTTAATATATTTCTTTATATATATATATATTTTAAATATGCATGTATTTGTACCAGATTTGCCAAAGTTACTTTTGTATAACGTTAAAGGAAACGTCCAGAGGCGTATACAAGGGTAGGGAATTTGGGGGTGAAACCCCTTCCTTAGACCAACATATTTTTAATTCTTAGCTTAAATATTATGCCTTTGTACTTTCGTCTGTGTGTTTTTAAAATGTAACATCTCAGATGAAAGTGGGATTTATGTACGCCACTGAAAACCTCCCTTATTCAAAATAGGTTTCTCTCATAGAAAATTGTTCCAATACCAATGTTATACTCTGACTTCATTAACAATAACAATTATTTATATAGCATTGCTAATGCCTGATGTCCCTTTTTGAGATATATATTTTATTTCCTAAACTATAATGCTAAATGTACGCTTAACTCCACAACTTGAGATCCGTTTATTTTTGGCACAACCTTAAATTTTAAGGGAATGCATTATCATAAAAGGAAATATTGGACGACCGATTTGTAATAGGTATCGTATGAGTAATATGAGATATTTTTCTATCTGAAAAAGTATTTCGAATTTGGTTTTGCTCATTAAACAGAGTCTAAAACAGTAATATTAAGCAAAAATAAGCTTAGTAAAGTCTAATATTTTCTTATGTTAATACAAATATTTTGAAAAAAAACGATACATATCTTCAAGAGAATATAAATTTTAAAAATGCGTCATGTGTGTACTCTTAAGCACAGTTTGAGCTAAGACGTTCCGTATTTCTAATATCAGTATTCCAGTAACTAAGAACTAAGTGTTAAAATCAACATACAAATGAGCTTTACAACAAATTTTTTTTAAATTCTCAAGATCTGCTTTAGAAATACAAATTATTTAATGATAAGTTATAAGTTCAAAAAAAAAAAAAATCTGTGTAGTAGAGAGAGTATTTAAAAATATTTTTTTATTTGTGTGTGTGTGGTGAAAGTACACGTAGATGTAAAATAAATTTCTCAACTTTCATTCATTTTTTCCAGTTCCATTTATTAAATCACAATCAACTTACAATTAGGATAAATGATACTTTTCTTAAATCTTCTACACCTAAGGTAAGAAATACATAAAATACTTTTTCGAATCATAGTTCTTAAGAAACTCAGGCATCATTTTAATCGATGCAAAAATATCGCCTGATGTAATTAAACTAGAAAACGTTTTAGATAAGAAAAGTACTCCAGTAATTTTTTTAAGTTATAAGAGATAGACAACTATTTGCAATAACGAGTTCTTCAAATTTAAGATCCTTCATTAAATAATTAATTTTTTCCCGTTTGCATACGAATTAAGTTGTGGGAATGAACATTATAGAATAAAGTGTTTTTTAAACAAAACATGAAGCATATTATCAGGGATGTTGCTACCGCCGTATCAATGATACGGGCCCAAAATTAATTCAAATTACTGCTGTCCTATTAACAGGGCTCCCACATCTAAAAAAGGGCCCTGAAGGTGTTTTTGATACAGAACCAGTGGTGTAGCTACCGCCGTATAAATGATACGGGGCCCCAACATGTGTAACTACAGCCCCAATAACAGGGCTTTCATATCTAAAATAGGACCTCGAAGGAATTTTGATACAGGGTCCATTCAGAACTAGCTTTGGCAGTGTAAAGGATTTAGAACTAGCTTTGGCAGTGTAAAGGATTCAGAACTAGCTTTGGCAGTGTAAAGGACTCCCTCAGACCTAGGCTACGCCAGTGCATATTACGTGTTGTGAAGTAAAAAACGAAATATTGTAATAAGAATGTGTAATTAGAATCAGTCTGCTGTTCTCAGTTTAGTGTGTAGCCATAATACTGCAATATAATAATATACTTTTTTAGGATTTTAATCCATTTGCGAGAAGTTGGAAGAGTTTAAACAACTTTTTTTAATAATGTTCTTCGCATAACAAATTACTGTACAAAATCCACTTATATTATGAATGCAGTTCAAATCACCAGAAATCAAAGCACTGCTGCCGCACCCCCTCCCATTCCATGTGGCCCATAAAACTGCGGAATTATGCCGTTTACTTTCCGCCCTTACAGCTCCCTCGACGTCAAATAAAAAACGGGAATTCAATGAACGACTGTTATCTCCCTCTCAACTTGTGATCTGAGTTTAGCCAAAGCGAGTCCTGCGCCGATAAGAGGGTCAAGCGACCCTCTACCCACTGGAGCATCAGCTTCTGCGCACACATGATAACGTCCACCAGCATATCCTTTTTCGACTAGCCAAGCTTCCCAGACTGCTGTGGCTGCTGTTCTTTTTTCCATCTGCTCGTCAGCTACCGTAGCTTCTGTTTTTCTATGGCTTCAGTTTCATTTTCCTCCAGCGCAGCTGATTTTCTATTGCTTTTTTTTTTTTTAATATTGTTTGCTGATTGAAAGGGTGAAGGGCAAAAGAGAGTTTTTTGAAAAAAGAGACATAACAGGTCTTAAATGTTGTTGTGAAAGTGCGTTAGGGTCAGTGATTGTTTTCGCGAAATAGAAAGACTGGTTTGTTTGTTTTTGTTTCTCCGCATCGCCCACGTGTCATTGACGGTTGAAACTGTAATCAATCTTCCGGAGATGTATGACCGTGTGAAAAAAAACAAATTTTTAAAAAAATGCGGGAGGGAAAAATCCAGGAAATAGTTTTTTAATCAATTGCAAAATCTGAAAAATCGGGTTAAAAAATTTTTTGAAAGTGAGTCTGAAAAAAAATAACGAATGTTGAAAAAAAATTCTCAGTTAGTTTTCAAATAAGTTCTCTTAAAGTTAGTTACAGCATCAAATAAGAGGGGGGTGTGAAAAGGTTACCTTAGAAAGGGGGGATTTCAAAATAGCCTTTTTTAAAAGCAAAGGATATAGTGAATGAAAGATTTGTTTGATTGGAATCACCACATATAGTTGCTTTGTTAACAGTAAATTTGAAAGTTTATAATGCCTCGAATAATTTTCCTTTATTTATTTATTTTTGGTAAGGGAAAAAGTTACTTAGGGAATAAGAAATCTCTCAATAAAAAGATTACAGGCCTATTTTTTACGACTTTCTAAATCAGGGCATGCAGACTTTTCCTGGGCACGGTCCACTTCTAATTTTTTCAATGTGTTGCGGTCCATCGAATGTCAGTGGCGCACACAAGGAGCGGAGAGGAGCCACTGGTTTGGACCGCCCCTACAGCCCTTGATTTTTTTTACAGATTGATTTTAATTCCATGTGCATATATATATACAGTACAATAAACTTAAGTAATTGTTATTAATATTTTTTTATTATTATTCAATGCTGATTATTTATTTAGTCCTTTATTTTTTTTTACTGTTTCTTTTTCCAGGCAATCTACAAAATAAAAAATATATATATTTGGCTGCGTATTGGGGTATGATACGAGAATGGTAGACTTTCGACCCCGCCTCCCCTCTTGAAAAATTCTTGTCTGCGCCAACACCCGGTGTCGTGGGTGTGGTGAGGTATAGGAAAAGATCGACAATATTTATTATAAATTAATAATAAATATGAAATACATACTTACTTACAGAACTAAAATAAAAAGAAGCTAACACTTTTAAAACCGCGTATAAGTCAAAACGAAAAATGCAAACATAAAAAGAGACACAAATATAATAATATCAAATGATGCACTTTTTATCAAACAATTCAAAATACATAAAAAAGAAAACACTTTTATCTGAAGTTAGTTTTTGTTGTTATAGGCAGTAGTAGACTTATATGCATAGCAGCCTGCGTAGTTCAACCAATCTTGAATAGTTCCGTTTATAATTACTAACTGCTAAAATCTTCAAGCGGTCTACCGGTCGATCGCGATCGACGTAATGCCCACCCCGGTTCTAAAGGATATATGGTAGTCCAGCATATATCCAAAAAAATGTTCGAATCGAATTTGAATTCTAGTCCTGATTCTAAGCAAAGCGTTAGTTGTAAAATGATAAGATTCAACTTTCTATTTTTTTCGTTTACAATTTTTTTTTAATAAGTTTCATTTTTTGATAAATTTCGATCTAATTTTTTGAGTTGAAAGGGCGCGTTGTACGCATTACTTTACGGTAAGCGCGAATAGTCGTAAGTCGAGAAGTAACTGAGTAACTAAGTTTATCCTTAAAAAATAGTTAACTTGAATATTAATATTAGTTAAATATTTTATGAACTCACAGTTACCATTTTCTCAACGTACATCATCTCCAGCATCAGAAATTATCCAAATTCACTTAGAGAACACTTTTTTTTTTCTGTACACATTGAGAGAATTTTAAGCAGAAAAAAAAAGAAACAAAAGATACAATTTTGTATCGACTTCCGGTTACACGAAAGGGTAAAAAATAAAAAAAAAAAAACCTCTTTCCGTTTTACTAAAACGAATTTTTTTTTTATCGCATAAATTTTCGACACAAGAGGCACAAGGACTTTCAAAAGACGACTCATCATGCCGTTTGTGTCTGAACATAAAAACGCTGATGGTGGCAAAGGAAAAAAATAAAAAAATAATAAATGCAAAAAAAAAGGAAGATAAAGAAAGAAAAAACCCCAAGATTTTCACGAAATTGATGATGTCTTGCCCATTAACGGCAACATAAAAACTCCTTCATTCTTCGTGCGCATACCGATCTTTTCCGTTGAAATTCCGTCAAGATTTATTATCTTCAAGAAGGAGCAGAAGTAAAACGGCTAATGGGAAGAGTGAAATTAGGAGGAAAAGGGAAAGATAATAAATAGAAAGAAAACCAAGAAAGAGAAGAAATCGTGAAAGAGAGAGCGAGAAAAACAGACTATGCCTGCTTTTATAGGTACGGCACGATCAATTGGTTTTCGGGTGCGTCATCTCTCCATTAAGTCTTCGCAATGTAGCCGAGGTTACAGCTCTATAAGAGGGGCTTAATCATAGAGACCCAATTAGCTAGCTGGCTTTCCTGCGTATATTTCCCGTATGTATGTATTTTTTTCATTCATTCACTCGTTCTCGTAAGGGTATTGGCGAAAATTTTCATTTCAAATTCACATTTTTTTCTTCATTGAGCTGTAAATGTAAAGAACTAAAGCGCTGTGTCGCCGAGGTTCAAACGTTATGTGGAATTCATTAGAGAAACTGAGAGAGAGAGAGGAAAAAAATAAAGAAAATGGAGATATGTAATGCAGAGCGAAAATTAGCTAATCATGAACTACCGCAAATAGCTAAGTCTTGAGGCGATGTTTTATTTTTCTCTCTCTCAGTCTCTTTTTTTCCTTTCGATAAATGAAATGGAAAGAGTACAAACAGGAAGTATAGGAAGAGCGGGAGTTTTTTTTAAAAAGCTAAGTTTTGGGCGTTTGATCTTGAAATTTCTCAAAAGTGATCGGGATATTTTAATGGGTTTCTTGAAGTAACTCCCTATGGGTATTCATGGTAAGCGATTGCGGATTTCGTTTTATGCATGAGACATTTATTTATTTATTTTTCTTTTCCTCTAAGATGTCGGTTTTATCGTAATGTGCTTTCGTTTTAGTCATACTTTTCCATTATAACTTTTCTCGGATCGTTGATATATCATTGTTTATTTATGTTTCATTGCATATATACTGTTGATCTTAGGCATTTTACATTTTCTAAATTGAGGTTTTTGTTATTGTTGTTAAAAATGGAACTACCGAAGAAATCGTTTTAAAGATGGAGTCATTTGAACTTGATAGAGTGAATTACGTCTAAGTAATTACGTGCGGTGGGTCTGAAACTGATTTTGTAGTTGTTGTGGCTAATGCCACCTGTCTGACGTAGTCAGAACGAGGCCCACGAAATTCATCGTGGCAAGGGCAAGAGGTACGCCTGTCGTTGGCCTTGAGCACCATACAGGTGACAGTGCGATTTAAGCTCAGTGAAACTTCCCCGAAGGGACGATAAATGGCGACACGACCTCTATCTCCACCTCCACAATTTCTGCAAGTGAACTGAAGGGGAGGGAAATATTTTCCAGTTCCTGCGCTAGTGAATAAGCCCACAAGACTACGGACCCACTGATTTAACGAGCACGTACTCCGTGTGCACTCGGAGGGTATTTGGTGACATCAAGCATCGAACCCAGGCCTTCCGGTCTGGAGTCCGATGCTCTAACTACTAGGCTACCCACGGCCGATTTTGTAGTAAAATAAGTATCCTGAATAGCAAGACAGCGCAGGGTGGGGCTTGGCCTTCCTAAGAATGTCATTCCAGGCTGTCGACTTTTCCAGTTTCTGACATCAATAGTGTTCTGATCTTTTCCTGGGCAAGTGATCCTACTGTGTATTGGTCTTCCTCTTTGTCGAGTACCATATGGTATGGCTACAAAGATTTTTTTTGTGATTTGATTGTCCTCCAATCTTATTAGGTGTCGTCCAGTCTTATTAGGTGTTGTCCAGTCTTATCGGGTGTCCAGTCTTATCGGGTGTCCAATATTAGCAGGTGTTGTCCAGTCTTATCAGGTATATCAAGTGATCCACCTGAGTCTTGGCCTTCCCCTATATCGAGTACCATACGGTCTGGCTACAAAGATCTTTTTTTTTGTGATTTGGTTGTAGTCCAGTCTTATTAGGTGTCATCCAGTCTTATCAGGTGTCCAATATTAGAAGGTGTTGTCCAGTCTTATCAAAAAGCCCTCGTGTAGCTGAACAGTGCGACGTTAATATTCAATCAATCAATCAATCAACCAGTCTTATCAGGTGTCCAATATCAGCAGGCTGGCTTTGTCCAGTCTTATCAAGCGATCCACTTGAGTCTTGGTCTTCCCCTGTATCGAGTCTGGCTACAAAGATGTTTTTTTTTTTTGTGATTCGATTGTCGTCCAATCTAATCAGGTGTCCTGCCCATTTGAACCTTTCTATTGCAATGAATTTAACAATATCTGGCTCTTTAAAAAGTTTATAAATTTCTATAAATTAGTTGTTTATCTCCAAATATTATCACATTTTTTACCCTCCGAACATACTTATAAGGACTCTTCTTTCAAATATAGTAGAAGAATCAAAACAATATATTTTCCTTAGTACAATGTAAAAAATTGAAAAGTGTGGTTATGACTCTCGCATCATGATCTTTCACGCACATTTCAAAACTTGTGCGAGTTCAATTGCTGTTCTGAATCAATCCCTCAAACTGGAGGGAAAAGTGCTTCCTAAAGGGAAGAAAAGTACAAAATGTGTGTTGCATAAATATAATTATTAAATCCTTTGCATCGTGTAGTATACTCGCTTTTATTAGCTTCACCTGTTTGTAACGGAATCTTTGAATTCGATTTTTACCTACTTTAAAAGATCAGATTTATTCGAAATTTTGCACACTTGTGAAAGACCGATGACCAGTGGCGCGCACAAGGGGGGTGTCCTAGAGATCCGGACCCCCCCCAAAGCCCTAGATTTTTTTTCACGATTGATTATAATTTTAAGTATATAATACGTAAAATTTAATTAAATATTTGTTTTTAATGATTAATTTTATTAATTAATACTAATTATTTATTCAATAATTAGTTTTTACTGTTTTTTGTTCCAAAAATCGACAAAATCAAAAGGAGCATGATACAAGAATGATGGACTTTCGACCCTGGACCACCCCATTGGAAAACTTTTGTGTGCGCTACTGCCGATGACAATACAATAATTTAATCTTTGTTCCATTATCCTGATTAGGATAATCAGGATTAACGATTTCCCATTTCCAAATTTGGCGGCTTAAAGATTAAGTTACAGCCCTAAAGCGAAAACGCTTTTATTGAAGACCGAACTAAAAATGAAAAATAAATAATGGTTTTAAAAAACTAAAAAACACGCTTTTATAGTTAATCGAACAAAATAGTAAAAAATAATTTTTAATATACGAATAAAAAGATTAACAAGAAAATTAATGTCATTGTGGTAAAAGCGTGGGGTGCTTTGTGCTACATTTTCACACTAACTCTACATTCCGGAACAGAACTGGTAAGAAATTATAACAATTAATATCGAGCACCCCGTGCTTTTACTATAATGACATTAATTTTCTCGTTAATCATTTTATATTCGTATATTAAAAATTATTTTTTACTATTTTGTTCAATTAACTCCAAAGCGTGTTTTTTAGTTTTTTTTAAAAACTATAATTTATTTTCTACTAGAACTATACGAGATGTAGAGAGAAATTTTGAAAACTTAGGTAATACCGGAGAGGCCGGGCACACAGAAACATTTTCAGATCCTGCCCAATGTCTCGGAAATTGAAGCTCGTCTCGTTCTCCATTCGGCCTCAGTAAGATCATTCTCCGATTAATTTTAATCACCAAATGTTATTCCTAGACATATCCTCCGAAAAATAGAATTTCGAACTATTAGCCAACTGGCAACAGAAGTAAGATTGCATTATGTCAAGTCCGTCGTCCATCTTTCGGCCTAGGAATTTAATTGAAAGGCAGCAGCCAGTCGAGTTGGCTTGTGAGTCACGCACATTTATTTTTTACGGGTTGCCGTTTGTATGAGTACTTAACGTATGCGATATAATTTTTACTTAAATAGGGTCATACGTGGTATTCAGTGGCGCACACAGAAGTTTTCCAAGGGGGGAGGGTCCAGGGTTGAAAGTCCACCATTCTTGTATCATGCCCCTTTTGATTTTGTCGATTTGGGGGAACCAAAGCAGTAAAAAACTAATTATTGAATAAATAAGTATTAATTAATAAAATTAATCTCATTAAAAACAAATATTTAATTAAATTTTCCGTATTATATACTTAAAATTTGGGGGGCCGGACCCCTAGGACACCCCCTTGTGTGCGCCACTGGTGGTACCTATTTTAGCATAGGGGACCAGGGTCTCAAGAAGTCTTAGGACATCATTGCATGCATCTCATTTGGTTGTAACTCAAAATTACAAAGTCCATTGCCAATAGCTCAACTTATTATGCATCAAATTAGAATTTTGCTGGTTAACCGCTTTCATTACATTTTGTTTGTTTTTTAAAAAGAAATTCGACAATTTTTTTAAAGTTATAGATAACAAAGTAAAATAAAAAATGAATCTCTCTTTATTTAAAATTAATCTCGTCTCTTTAAAAAACTAAACTAAACTCAGTGACGCAACAGCCCATGAGAGCCAAGGTCTGCTATGACCTGTGACCATGGACATTGAGGTGCATGAACAGATGTTCCGATCAAGTGGTCAGTCTGACGTGAAACTCCCAATGTTTAGTTCCAAAGCAAGATAGGTACTCCTTTATTGACCCACTGAAAGGATGAAAGGCTGAGTCAACTTTGCCCAACCCGGGGTTTGAGCCCCGAACCTACAACGAGGAAGCTCGATACGCTGCCACTCTGCTTTAATAAAACATAAGTCAAAAATCGTCGATTTTGGAAAATGATTTCTTGAAAGATATGAGATGGATTTCTCCTAGACCTCGCCCTTCCTGCCTATTTTCACCAAATATTAAAAAAGAATTTAAGATGTGGTTTTTTTTTTTCGGTTGTAGAACATTCTTATATTAATATCCGCTTATGGACTGAACTCAGTGGCACAACAGCCCATAAGGGCCAAAGCCTTCTTTGCCTATTTCAGTTTAAGTGATCTTAGGGACTGGAGTGCATGTGCAGGTCAAGTGGTCAATCTGACACAAGCCCCCAGTGTTCAGTTCCCAAGCAAGCTTGCTACTCATTTATAGACCCAGTAAAGAGATGAAAGGCTGAGTCAACATTGCCTAGTGTGGAATTTGAATCCTGGAATTGTGGCGCTACCACTCAGCCACTGGGCTTCATATATCTGCTTATGACTTGACTAGTATACAGAAAGCATTGTGTTTTATTTACCCGAAAACGTCTTTTAGTTCACTAGTGTTTCCACTATTTGATAACATAAAATGAAAATCCTATTCGTACTAAAGGAAAAATGTATGTTTTTAAACTTTAACGGCTTCTTAATATTATCGAGTGCATGCCATATTAATAAAACGTACGGTTATCGGCGAGGAAAAAAAAGTTTTCAGTTCGGGTCCATTTTCTGTTACATGAAGTGAAAACATATTTAATCTTTCCTGTCTCCATCCAGCTACATTATACAACACAAAGTGAGGTATTTTCACACTCTCACCTATTTAACCTCTTAATAAAAAACACGAAACACTGAAATCGGTCCTTTCTGTAGCACATAACGCTCGTTGAAACGAAGCGAACACTGACCGCAATGTGGCACCGACCCCTCGGCATTCTCCCTAACAAGCCGACCGTTAAAAACAGCACACACGCATCGCCCGCAACGGTTGCCTCCCTCTCTCCCCCCCGCAAACGACAAGGAGGTGAGAAACTCACCCCTCCGCCGTCTCCTTAGCGAAATCTTTATCATCCGAGCCTCTTTGTCGATCGCCGACTTCTCTCTCTCGCTCTCTCCCTCTCTCTCACTGCTCTTCTCTTCTTTTTTTGCTCTCTTTCCTATATTCTTTCTTCTTTTAATGCTTTCACGAATATGATGGTTTCTGTTTTTTTTTCTCTGTCTTGCTCTCACTCTTCGAAGACCTACGTTGGTATTTTTTGTTTCTCTCCCTCTCTGCTCCGTCATCTTCTCTTCTTATTCCAAATGAAAAGCGAGGAAGACTTTTTTTCATCCCTTTTTTTTTGCCTCTTCTTTATTATTATTTTTTTTTCTTGCTCTTCCCACTCCTTTGTTCGCATTTACGATGGCACACATAGCAGCTGATTTTGAGTCCGTTGCCACATTTTCATCGAAGAATTTCCATTAGGCTAATCTTCTGAGGAAGGATTTTTCCGTCTCTCAGAGAGTTTTTCTCTCTCTCTCTTTTAATTCCTTAAACATATTTTCCCCTCTCTTTTTCCCCTTAGTTTGCACAATATAATTTCTAGGGGGTGAAGAGAATTTTTAGGAGTTATCGACGCCTCAGTAGTATTATTAACTTGAAAAATCTACATCGTAAGAAAACATTTGCAGGCCTTCAATGATTTTTTTATGCAAGAGATTTGATAAGGACTCCCGTGATTTTCCCCTCTTTTTTCCCTTGCGATATCCATAACAGTTTCCGAATAACTGTTTTATTGGTTTTAGCAATTATATTTGCTTTTTATAGACAGTTACAAAAAGGATTACCACTTGACATGTCACATATTTAACCCCTTAACAGCAGCCGGCCCATCACTCAGTTTCGCTCAACCGGTGCTTTAAATGTTCTGGGCGCATATATACGTTTTCTCGAAATGCGATCCTTTCCTTCCAATAAAACTATTTCGAAAGCTTTGGAATGTAACCAAATGACCTTGATGGTGTTGACGAAGGATTTACTTCTCTCAAAGAAAATTTGATTATTTGTACCTTTTCTAACTCCCCTATGTGAAAATCAGTGGCACTGGGGAATGAATCGCGTAACTTTTAATCGGCAGTTAAAGGGTTAACAGCTAGCCTAATACTTTATACGAATCAGTATATAGACGAAACATTTAAAAGTCATCACTTTTTCATCCATTACCCAACTGCGATATCCTAATGATCATATTGGCCATTTTCATGTTTTATTCGAGCCAAGAATGAGTTAAAATTCTGATTCATTTGAGGATTCGTAATGTGAAATAAGAAGGAAATGTTGCATGTTAAGTGGAATTATCTGATTAAACATCTTCACGTAGTGTGTAAATTAGGGCTGAGAAGTGATGTCCCCGATATTGAATGTAGTTTAAAATTACGAAATATGCCACCAATGACCCCTTCTTCAGGCTTTTGGTGAAGGGGGAGAGCGCGGTAGCCGAGTGATCTAGGTATTTGATCGTGGCTGGCTTTGTAACGAGTTCAAGCCCAGTACCACTAAAGACCCGCTGTGTAGGGCAGTGATGCACGTTAAATCTATCAAGAGCTCAAACGTGCTCCCGTTGGTGGGGCGTTGTAATTAGGAGAGCGGGGTGCCAGCTCAGGGGCGTCCACGTCACTTGACTATGGTTCAAAATTACGTGGTCCGTCGCGAAAAGCCCTCGTGTAGCTGAACAGTGCGACGTTAATATTCAATCAATCAATCAGACTTTTGGGAGGATTATTGGCAAATTTTGCTCCCACATAACAAAAACCGAATTCATCCTTTTCGTTCATTTCGAAGATATTGACGCAATTTGGAGGTAGAATTATAGGGCAGAAAGTACAATTTCATCAAAGGCTTTCGAGGGAGTAAGTGTGTATTTATTGTCGCTCTATAAAGCAACTGGAGGACAAATGGCAACGGACTTCATAATTTTGAGCCGTGTTTAAATGACGATGACTTCACCTGCAAAAGTTTTCGAAAAAACGTGTTAGAAGTTTAAGTGAACTAAATGACAAAAACAGCTCTTGTGCCAAGGTGTTAACCTTTCGCGATGGGTGTATGATCAGTGGCGCACACAAGGGGGGGTTCCTAAGGTCCGGACCCCCCAAAGCCCTTGATTTTTTTCCGATTGATTATAATTATAAGTATATAATACGTAAAATTTCATTAATTACTTGATATTAATGATTAATTTTATTAATTAATGCTAATTATTTATTCAAAAACTCGTTTTTTACTGTGTCTTGTTCCCGAAAATCGACAAAATCAAACGGAGCATGATACAAGAATGGTGAACTTTCGACCCCGGACCCCCCTTGAAAAATTCCTGTGTGCGCCACTGTGTATGATACATGCACCCATCTTAATCCCCCTTATCGTGTGGAGGGGGGGAGGCCGTTCAATGCAATTTTCCGAGGGGACGATCAGTCCTGTAGAACAAGTATGAAGCGCAATTCACCGGTGTATCACCTGACTGCCGGTGATATTTGGGATGAATGCATATGTGACACACCCGTCTGTATAATGTTTTCCGTTGATCAGTACATCATCTCGAAAAGGTAAATGCTTTAGAAATATAGGTAAGGATTGAGGAATAGTTGAGATTGGATTTATCCTTTGTACTTCATAGTATCTCCCCCTAAGATTAATTGTTTTTGTTCATTAAATATTTTGCATATTCCGTACTACATACAAACTTGCTTCAAATAAGCTGCTTTGCATGTGGTTTGAAGTACACATTTTTTTAGACCGGTTTCACACAAGGCGATTTTGTACCAGTCAATTTGTTTTCTGTCACTGCTCTTCTAGTGTGAAGAAAGAAAAGAATTCCTTTCACATTTGGTCATCAAGTTGACTGAGAAGGGAGTATCGAAACATATGAATGAACACCAAGAAGCTATTAAAAACTTTCTCCATTTCCAATAGACAAGTAGTCACGTGTGAAGAGCGTAGTTTCCAGAATATCCTTTTAGTTGAGTCATTCAGTAGGGATGAGAACGAGGTTTTCTTGAGTGCTTGAGGGAGTAGCACGAGTGCCAATGGAGCACGTGTGAAGAGACCCCAGTGATTTCTGTTAAAACTAGCTCCCGATCATCTGTTCCTTTTATTAGGTGCGACGCAAATTAATCCGTGTGAAAGGGCTCTTTGTAGTAATATAGGCACGGTTTGAAAAAGCTGTTGAAACTGAATAAGGGATTTGGTACATTTTCGTCCTTAGGAATTATAAAAGAAATTGTACTGCATCATAATAAGTGGTTGAATTTCAGGATGAAAACACGATAAAACAAAATAAATTATTTTCTGCCTTAAATCGAATAATCTTTCGCATTAAGTTATTAATTGTAAATATTTCAAAAAATACTATTTCCTTCAAAAATTTCAAATTGCTTAAAATTACTTCGTCCGTTCTTAAAAATTAACTTTAGCTGTTTAAGTAATAAAATTTCGAATTTGCTATTAATAAATTGTTTTTATACGTATAATTACATAACGTTCAAAACGACATTTGATACTTATATATTACATCAATCATATTTCCAATACACATCTACTCACAAAACTAATATAATGTAATTATAATAGTAATAATTGTAAGTAAAGATTAAAATTGCATAATTTATTGCTATAACATCTTTTTTTTTTATAAATTGAAGCTGTAGGTACCTGCAAATGTTTTATTAATCATTGCAATAAATTATTGCTTAATTTTTTATCATTTCTGTCGTATTTTTTAAGAACAGAAAGCTGCCTCTGTAGTCACGGATTCGTGGCTGGTATGTCATAAGTTCGAGCCCAGTACCGCTGAAGACCCGCCGTCTAGAGAGAGGCCACTGTGCACGTTAAATCAGTCGAAACTCGAACTTCCTCCCGTCGGATTGGTGTGGACCAGAGATACTCAACCTTTGGACCACCAAGCCTTTTTAAGTGGCCCGGTCATGGCCAACTGCTTTGAAAAATTTACTTATTTAAGAACATTGTATATTAAAAATTTGGTGGGAAATTTTTTGTTAAGAAATCAGTTCTATTAATTTTGCTTTTTGCTCTCGGTGTCATTCGGGTACGAATTGATATAATTTTTCTATTTGGAACGGTTACGGTTAGTGATAGCGGACAACAGTGGAGTAGCGGAAATTTTATGGGTGAGCTAAATTTAACTATCTTTCACATATCTCGCAAGCGAAAAATATTCGAAGAAAGTAGATCGTTTCAAGACGATTGGGAGGTTGACTATTTTGTAGTGAAAAACAAACATGGATCAGTAATTGTTTGATTTGTCACGAAAGTGCTTCATTTTAAAAATATCAATAAAGAGGGACCCCGTTCACACTGACACTTTTCCTCGAAGATGTCTTTCAAGAGTTTACAAATAGGCTTTCTTGAATAATCTTTGAAACAGCAACAAAGTGTTTTGTGAGTGGTAATATCACAGCGGTAACAAAGACATCCTATGAAGTTTGTTACATTATTGGTAATCATATGAAACCGTTTACTGATGCAGAAATTGTGAAGGAGTGTTTCTTAAATGCTTCTAATTTAATGTTAGTGACAAATATATATATATATATATATATATATATATATATATATATATATATATATATATATTAATTAAAAAAAGCAAAGCAGGGGAGTTATAATATTTTGATTAATTTTCCACATATTAAATTTCAAATGTTATCTAAATCTTAAAGCATCCTCCCCCTCCTCCCGTTTATCCTCATGTTGCGGCCAGCGTGAAATAACTAACATATGTATGTGGCCCAGTAGAAAAAAGTTTGAGTACCCCTGGTGTAGACGTAAGGAGAGGGAAGGAACAGCTCAGGTGTCGACCATGGCTCAAAATTACGAGGTCCGTCGCCAATAGGTTTCGTGCAGCTTTGTAGAGCGTCGTTAATATCGCCCTCGCTCACTAAGAACAAGAACAATCTATGCATAAATTGAGTGAGTGAGCGAAAATGTTATTAATGTCGCATTATAAAGCTGCACGAAGGCTATTGGCGACGGACATTGTAATTTTAAGCCATGGCCAAGTGACGAGGGTGACTGAGCTGGAACCCCCAATTTTTTTTAACTTCCACACCACATCAACTGGAGGACAATTGAGCCTGGACAGATTCAACGTGCAGCGGACTTTTCTACACAGTGGGTCTTCAGCAGCACTAGGCTCAAACTCATGACACGAAAGCCAAGAGTCCGTGAACTTGACTACTAGGCTACAGCGGTTACCGATGCATAGTTTGAATTAAATGACGTGTAATTAATTATATAGAAACTTACTCTTTTTATTTAATAAGTGTTCTTTTTCAGTTTTTAAGAATGTAGACCATTTATATATTATATATTTAAACAGATAATACGTGAACAACGGATCTATACTGCATAAACATCATGGTTATGAACCAGAATTTATGATATTCAGATTATTTACGGCTTTTAGTTCAATCTTTCAAATTAAAGCAATTAAGAGAGCAAAAAATAACACTCCTTTAAAAAAAAATTTTTTAAATCACATTGCCTGATTATTTTTTAGGAAACTGATAGGCAAGTCGATGTTGTTGTTTTTTTTTATTAGAAAGTTATACCCCTAAAAACCATGAACCTTAGTCATGAATTGGTCATTTCCTTAATTATCATCACTAAACTCTGGAATTCTCATAGCTTTGAAGTATTTTCAAAAGACGCTTCTTAAAATCGAATCTGGAGCTGAAGTTATGATAACATAGCGTGAAATGATGCATGTGTGTGTGGATTTGAATGTAAGAAATCAATCCACGTCCTAACCAAGAACAATGATTCGTGGGACTACTTACTGCAAAGAGCGACATCGCTCATGTATTATCTCGCCAATGACACCTGTTTCACACGATCCTTCAGTTGGTTGCTCTTATCAAGGAGCAAAACCTGTTCCTAACAGCTAGCAACTCATTTTCCGTAGAGTTAGGATAAAACACCACTCGAATTGCTAATACCGTTTTTCAACTTAGATAAATGTATTTTTCCAAATGATAAGGCATTCGCCTCGATAATGAGATGTCTAAAGCACAGGTAGTCTCGCAACGAAATAGGGTTCGATTCCTGATAAGGTTCCGATTTTTATGCGTAGAACCTGGCAGTCTTTCCAATATCTTAGATCAGTAAGGGCTAAACAACTTCTTAATACCCGTTGATCTCAAGGTATGCAAAAACATCACAGGAGCAAAAATTATCCACTTATCTTAATTTCTTATAGTTTATTTTACAACTTAAAGCAATATTTTTTAACTTAACTCTAGATCGGGGGTCGGCAACCTCTTAGTTATGGTGTGTCAATCTACTAATATGATGCAGCGTGCCACATAATAAGATAATTTTGAAACAACCCGATGATAATGCAAGCAGAGTAAGAGAATAGAGGTAAAAAATGTAGACTAATTAATTTTGCATCATTTAAAGATATTTCTTAACATAAACATAAACAGAATAAAATATATTAATTTCTCCAACAAAAATAAAAAAAACCCACTAAAACACATTGTACATAAATTATGTATGTTTAAACATTCTTATTAAAATAAGAAATATAAAACGTAAAATATGTGTGTGTTTCCCTTCAATATCTATATAAATAAAAATATAATGTGTGTTTGTTCAAAGCCGGTAATCTCCGAAACTACTGGACCATTTCCTCTGACATTTTGACATAACGTTGCATTTGAATCCAGACGGGTTCTTAGATACTTATTATTTCGTAATTCTTTCTAAATTTCTTAAAATTTAATTTTTAAATGATTTTCCAGTGTTATGACGTCATATGATGTCACGTTTTTCACTAAATGGAAAATTTACACTTTACGCGCAGTTTTTCAAGATTACTCCATATTTTTACTATAGCTATGTTTATCGATTGGAATATTTATCCAATTTTTCCGTTCTTCGATACTTAATTAGGATTATTTTTCGAATAAAATATTTTTTAATGATTCTTCTTTTAACAACTAAAATTTTGTTTTGTGGTTTGGCAACATTCGGATAGTATTATCGCGGGATGTTTGTGTGTGATTTTGCTTACAAAATACAATTTACTTTTTCAGTAATTTCACGCAGAATTTATTTCTTGCTTTATAATTATTTTTACAAATCAAATCTTCGTACTGATAAGAGTAGTTCCGTTCTAACTGCAATTAACGTTAGTATTGTATTTCTGCTTTCGTTATCTGCTTTAGATAGTATGAAATTAATATGAATATTAGTAGCGCCTTCTTTCTTTCTCTCCAGTGATCCTTTTTTATTTCAATATATAATTTTTGTTTCTTTTACATCTTAGTACTTACATGTTTTTTTTGCCAATCGTGTACCGCAAATGAAAAAACCTCGCCAAAATATTTTTTTGCACTTCGTGATGTCTTAATTTGGTGAAAATGGTTAAAGTGTAGTATAGGGGGCACTTTGCACTTTTATTATGGCGACTTAAAGTGGTCGCCAAGGTAATTTTTTCGGAATCATTTATTATTTGTTTTAGATTGAATTCGATATCTCACCATGACATTTAGATAAAAATCGCCAATTCCAGAGTAGTGCCCCCTACACTTGAGCCGGTGAAAATAATCGACGGGATTGTTGTTAAATATGTTTTTTTTTACAATTTTTTAAATTTTGTTTGATGATTCTCTGAAATTCGGGATAAAGATTTTCTTTGTGTTTGTATGAAACTGTTTATATTGATTTAACCAAAATATTGAGCCTTATTTTATTTTTGATATCTTTTTAAGATTTAATTTTATTTTATGAAAGTAGCTGTACCACATGTTGCTGTGGCTCAGTCTGGTTAGATAGACTTAGGCTGCAATAATATGTAAGTAGCAAATAATTTCAAAAATATTCAAAAAAATCATGCAGTTCATAAAATAGTTAAAAACATATAAATGAGGGGTAGTCTTAAACAAAGGGGAAAAATAATATATTAATTTGAATCAAAAAGCTATCTTATACAAATTAAATGTACCCAAATTTTATGAAATGGTTCTGCTCTGGAGTCTGTGAGGGCAAAGGGTTAGTTTTACAATGCTTCTGGGTAGACAATATTTTGTTTTGTTTCATTGTTTGTACAGATACAAAAATGATTGTTTGGTCTGCCTATTCTAGAACACATCAAATAATTGTCCATGTAAGAAGAAATCCAAGTCTAGATCTAAGCCACTCAATTTTGAAGATATGCCCTGAACTTTTTTGATAACAATTGGAAATTGTAAAAATCTTCAATTATTATCGATGCTTTGTCGAAGATTTCTGATGTGAAATCCATGTTCATATTTAAATTTTCCTTGCGAATTCAATGCAAAATATCTTTAACTCTGTGTGATTTATATTTCTTCCTTAACTCTGTTGGAGAGCACGCACAGTCAATATATGATTGATTGGTTGATTGAATATTAACGTCGCACTGTTCAGCTACACGAGGGCTTTTGGCGACGGACCACGTAATTTTGAACCATGGTCAAATGACGTGGATGACACCTGAGCTGGCACCCCTCTCTCCTAACTACCACACCACACCAACGGGAGGACGTTTCAGCTCTCGACAGATTTAACGTGCATCGCTGCCCTACACGGCGGGTCTTTAGTGGTACTGGGCTCGAACCCGTGACAAAGCAAGCCACGGTCCGATACCTATACCACTCGGCTACGCGGCCACACAGTCAATATATGATTGCAAACAATGCACAAATTTGATTTGGTACTATTATGTTACTCACGTCACGTTATGTTACATCCAGATGTCTGTTACATTTTGAATGTAAGCAGTCACCTTAATTACACTCTGTCGCAAAAATATATGCACCCAGAAGAAATCAAGCTACAATCACGAAACTCGGCAAGAATGTAGTCTGGTAAGAGATATGCAAATGATTAAAATTTCGAAGCCAATGAGACAAGGCTAAGTGTGCTATGCGCATATTAGTTGCGCAACTGGGAGAGTTTAAAAGCATGAGTACGAGCGCCGTACGGCTATCCAAACGAATCTGATGACTTTGGTAGACGATATTGAGACTTAGGATGCCTCTAAGACGTAACCGGCGGCAGTACGAGCAGCTGACGGACTTTGATAGGGGCCGTATAATAGGCCTCAGAGAAGCAGGTTGGTCGAATAGACGTATCGGCCGCCACCTCGGTCGGAGCGATATGGTAGTTGCTCGGTGTTGGCAACAGTGGATCACAGAAGGTAGAGTGTACCGTCGCGGAGGGTCAGGACGTCCCAGGAACACAAATGATCGCGAGGATCGTGCAATCAGAAGAGTGGCCACTTCGGCCCCAACAACGTCGCTAGCATCGATTCAACGCCACTTACCTCCAACCAGACATCCAGTGCCATCAAGAGAAACCATAAGGAGACGACTGACCGAAGTTGGCTTGAGGAGCCGACGTCCGCTAAGACGCTTACCACTGACCCCACATCATAGGCAGTGTCGACTGGATTTTGCCGACCTCGGGCAACTTGGAGTGTGACAGACTGGAGACGTGTCATCTTCAGTGATGAATCCCGATTCAGTCTCAGTGCTGATGACCACCGCACACGTGTCTGAGGCGCACCGGCCAGCGGTCCGATCCGGCATTTATTGTCGAGCGGCATACAGCAATTTCACAAGGTGTGACAGTGTGGGGAGCAATTTCTTGGGACACACGATCATCTTTAGTGGTCCTTCAAGGCACTTTGACAGCTCGCAGATACGTGGACGATATTTTAACGCCGATTGTGCTACCCATGCTATCAAGTCGCCCAGGTGCCATTTATCAACAGGATAATGCTCGTCCACATACTGCGCGACTCTCCCAACAATGTCTTCAAGGATATGATGTCCTACCATGGCCTGCCAGGACACCAGATCTTTCGCCAATAGAGCATGTCTGGACGCGCTGGGAAGTCAACTGCAGCCGTCCCGAGATACAGGAGAATTAACTGCGCAGATGCAAAGACTATGGCAGGATCTTCCACAGGGGGTCATAAGTGATCTAATTGAATCGATGCCACGCCGAATTTCGGCTTGTATAGCTGCCAGAGGTGGCTTTACTACTTACTGATTTTTAACCTTTTGCAAGCTGTAACCGCTTAATAAAATGATATTTTGTTCTGAATTTTTAATCATTTGTTTATTTTCATATACACTACATGCATACCAAATTTCGTGAATGTAGCTCAATTTCTTCTGGGTGCATATATTTTTTTGCGACAGAGTGTATTTTGTGGTACATTGCATTGCTATTGAGCTGTGTCTTTTACGATAGTCTTGGTTTTGTGTGAGTGTAGTTTATTTTTTTCATTGTTCTTCATTTAGTTTTTTAATTGTTTTTCTTATTTTTCAGTGCAATTTGTGAGAATTATGCTCTGTTAATTAATTTTTATTTGTATTCAAACTATATAGTGAAATTGACCTCTTTGAAGTGATTTATTCACGTGGAAGGAAATATTCCGTTTCCCATTGCATCGGAATTCAGCTGTGTTGATTGATTTATGTTTGAAGTTAATATTTCCTTAGTATTTTTCCCCTTTTTATTTCTGTTTCCCCTTTTTTAATGTTTTTTCAATTTTATATGTTTTAAATTTAACTTTCTTATTTTTAAGTGCAATCAATCGGCTTTCAGTGTCTGTTGCATTTTGAACGTAGGCAGCCACCTTAATTATTTTGTGATACATGGCATTACTATTGAACTGTGTCTTCTACGATAGTGTTGATTTTGTGTGAGTATAGTTTATTTTTTCATTGTTCTTCATTTAATTTTTTTGTTTTTATTATTTCTCAGTGCAATCTGTGAGAATTCTGTTCTGTCAATTAATTTTCATTTGAACTCAAACTGATGGAATGGAAAAATCTTCTTCTTAGATGCGCCTGGAGGAACTGGTAAAACATTCCTAATAAAATTGATTCTGGCAGCAGTACGATCCCAAAATGACATAGCCTGAGTTCTTGCGTCATCAGGAATAGCTGCAACATTGTTACCAGGTGGAAGAACTGCTCATTCCGCTTTGAAATTGCCATTGAACATTCAAATAATTGAAACTCCCATATGCAATATTTCCAGATCATGGAGGCATGGGAAAAGTATTGCAGAAATGCAAACTTTGTGGTGTGTTTGAGATGAATGCACGATGGCACACAAAAAATCGCTTGAAGCTCTTGATTGATCATTGCAAAATTTGCGGGGAAACACTAGACCCTTTGGGAGCGTATTAATATTGCTTGCAGGAGATTTCAGGCAAACATTACCTGTAATTCCACGATCGACTCCAGAAGATGAAATAAATGCTTCTTTGAAACACTCTGCTTTGTGGCGACATATGAAGACGTTGAAATTAACTACAAATATGCGTGTCCAGTAGCAAAATGATCGATCAGCTGAAATTTTCTCTCATCAATTGCTGGATATTGGAAACAGAAAGGTGCCAGCAGATTTGACCTCAGGGAAAATTTCATTAAACTCATAACTTCTGCAATTTGGTGGCATCCAAAGGAGAATTGGTTGAAACAGTATTTCCTGACATTCAAACCAATTTTAAAAATCCCAATTGGTTGAGTAAACGTGCTATTCTTGCTGCCAAGAACAAAGACGTCTACCAGCTTAACAACATCATTCAGTCTCGCATTCAAAATGAGACAGTCACCTATAAGTCTGTTGACACTGCTGTGGAAGTAGATGAAGCAGTGAATTATCCTACAGAATTTTTGAATTCCCTTGATCTGCCATGAATGCCATCCCACATACTGCAGTTGAAAGTTGGTGTGCCAATTATGATGTTGCAAAATATCAACCAGCCAGAGCTGTGTAATGGTACGCGACTTGCAGTTCAAAAATTAATGAGCAACATCACAGAGGCAACAATTTTGACAGGACCTTTCAATGATGAAGATGCCTTCATTCCTCGCATTCCTATGATACCAACAGGTATGCCATTCCAATTTAAGAGACCGCAATTCTCATTTTGATTGGTGTTTGCAACTACTATCAATAGAGCTTAGGAAAAATCTTGAAAATTGTGTGGTTTAAATTTAGACATTACTTCTCTCTTAGACAATTATATGTTGCATGTTCTCGAGCAGGCAAACCGGACAATCTATATATCCACACTGAAAACGAAAAAACAAAGAATGGTGTATACCCAGAAGCATGGTAAAATTAACCTTCTGCCCTTAAGGACTTCAGGGTAGAACCATTTCCAATTTGTGTGTATTTTAACTTTTTTTTTTTAAAAAAAAAAATTTGTCATCAATTTTGGGCTGTTTATCATTTCATTATGTTTATTACTATTTTGTGAACTGCACGAACCTTTTTATGTATTTTTGCATTTAATTTATTAGTAAGATTAGTTCTTATTTATTGTAATTTGAATTTATTTTGTTTTATGATTATTTCTTATATATTTTTATGATTTTTTTGCATTTATTTTTGCTTATGATTATTTCTTATATATTGCTCGGATTTTCATCTGATTTTTGTTTATGATTATTTCATATATATGTTTGGGATTTGCAGTGTGTGCATTTCATTGTCTGATTGAATCGTTAAATATTTTGAAGTCATTCAGTTTTTTCTCAAGTTTTGAAACTCAAATCAATTTTAAGTTCTCCGGACCCCTAGGACCCCTCTTGTGTGCGCCACTGCTGAGGTGCATAAGCAGATGTCCCTATCAGGTGTTCAGTCTGAAGCAAGACCCCCAGTGCTTAAGTCCCCAAGCAAACTTGGTACTTATTTATCGACCCACAGCAGTAGGGATGAAAGGCTGAGTCTACCTTGCCCACCCCGGGAATAGAACCTGGACCTGTGGTGTGGAAACGCGATACACTGCCACTCGACCCACTGGGCCTCAATATAGTTAATAAGATGAATAAAATTTTTAATGCAAACCTAGTACTTGCACCACTTTACATTCATATCGCAAAATCAGGGGTATAATTTGTAGCTTTCAGCTAGACACGATTCTGAGCATTCAGTTGTTAAACAATTTCTTTGAGGACTCGAAATGTTTTTCATATGAGAAAACATTTCTTACTCTGATATGTAGAACCATACGCGGAAAGCAGAGTATATATGCAATTTTCTCTCTTCAAACAATTAAATCTCTCCAGCAAAGACATTCAATAATTTACAAAATAGCTGTTAATTTATATCTTCAGAGTTTTTCGTAATTCAGTAAATGTCTGTAATTCTGAAGATTTTTGTCCAAATAAGGTCCATTACAAATTTATCAACTTCATTCACTAGAAAATTGACAAATTTGTAAAGTAGAGCAGTGTGCCACCCAGAATTCTACCGAGTACCACATGTGGCTCGCGTGCCATAGATTGCCAACCCCTGCTCTAGATTGTCAAAAAGTTGGCTAATACGAAAAGAATAAAATCCTCAAAAGACTTTTAAATATACAGTCGGATCTCTATTTAACGATGTCGCTAAATCCCCCAAAAAGTTGGTTATGTGGAAAATTCGTTAAATAGATTACTCTTTCAATATATCAGGTTCTTGGTTCAAGGAAAAAGTCCGCTAAATGGGGTTCATAAAATATAGGACCGAGTATATAGATATATATGTAACAAAATGGTTCTAAAATAAATATTATATTATGACATCTCCATTTCATAAAGCAAAGTAAATTTTATGCAAAATAATTTGCTTTGATTATTTAGTATTTATTTTCTTGCGTGGTATACACGAGGATTGTCCCAAATGCACCCGATCAGACATTAAAGGGCGATTGTTTGAAAAAAAATAACTATGGTAAAAATAAATTACCTTTTTTTTTTCAGTGACTGTAAACATGGAAACATTTATATTGTTATTACCTTTATTTGATAAACCTTAGTTCATCCAATATTTAAGTTGATTTAGATTCTATCCTGGAAGAATATGTTCCTTTTACAACCGTAAAACATTGCATGGTTATAGATTAAACGAAGTTGTATGAACTGCCAAAACGAACATTACAACGTTACAAATGAGGAGACTATGCCAGAAATAATGAAAAAGACCCACAGAATGGTATTGAGTAATGACCATTGACTGATTGCAATCCATTTCAAAAAAGTGCTGGACTTCATATATTAACTGAAGATTTGGATATGAGAAAGCTGCGAGCAAACTGGATTACTCCCAATGGAACAGAAAACAACATCGTGAGGATGTTTCAACCAAGTGCTTAGTGAAGTTTCACTGCAATGAAAACAGTTTCTGAAACGATTCATAAACATGAATGAAACAAGGATACATCATTTTACCCCTGAGACGAAGGAACAGTCAAAAATGAATGTACTCAAAGAGAAAAATAGGCTCCATAGGAAGTGAAGATAGTTCCATCTGCAGCAAGAGCAGGGGGTTAGTTTATTGGGATAATTTTTTATTGATTATCATCAGAAATGAAAAAGATCAATGACGATTTTATTACAGCGTTTAAATAATGATATGAAAAAAAAAATGGCCACATTTGGAAAAAGTTTCATTTTATCGAGAAAATGTAATCTTTCACTCATCCATTATTGCGATAGCCGAAATCAATGAGCTACAAGCTGGAATAGACTTTTTAACGTAAGCTATTCAAAATATTTAGCAGCATTGGGTTATTTTCCGTTTCCAAACTTGAAAACGTTGGCTCCGTGGTAAAAGATTTGTCAACAATGCAGAGATGGAGACCACGTTTAATGACTATTTTGCGAATTTCTCTTATAAATAGGGTATCAAAGATATTGAATATCATTGGGAAAGTGTACTGAGTTAAAGGAGGCTTACTATACAGAGGAATAAGGATATTTTGCCCAAATCTTTAGTATTTCTTTTTTGTCAAGTTGAGTACCAATGAGATTCTCTTGTGTGTGTGTTTGCGTGTGCGCGTGTTCTCTATTATATAAAAAGTGACGCTCCAAGAAAAAGTTATCCAAATGCTACGAAAAAACCTTGCGATAGGTTACACAAATATTTCATTTTGGTGTCCAATGACTGACTAACTGCAACTCCAACACATTACAATGGATCATCTGAATGATGCATAAAGTAAGCCATTGACAATGTTGAGACAACTTGAGCGTAATGCTTTCAGTAATGAATACCGCGCTGATCTGAGCCCCTATGACCACCAACGAAGACGTCCACTACAACGATGTGATACTCACCGACAATGAAGAGTTTATGGTATGGATGTCCATTTCATTTGCTTTGGTCTTCATCTGTGACATGCTTACAATACGACGCTACGTGGACGAGATTCTACGCCCCGTAGTATTGCCCTTTCTTTTTTGGATGACAGGGGTCATATTTCAAAGGGTAAATTTTTGGCTGCAGTCGTTACGCCTTTCTGCTGCTTGTTTTCCATCTTCTCCAACACTTCCATAGTAGGTGTGATTATCAGATGTCTTCTCAAAAGTACATTTTTGGGTTTAAATGAGTAGTTGTCTCTATTATATGTGTAGTATATAACAACAGGTTCTAACGGGTTGCAGTAAATATATATATATATATATATATATATATATATATATATATGTATATATAGTAGCGGACCCGACAGACGTTGTCCTGTACCTACATCTTAAATTTAAAAATTCCAAATTTTTATGAATAAACTTTAACAATCTGAACCGTTTTGATGAAAATTTGTATTAAAAAGTTATTACAATATCTAACGTGATTACATATACGGTTATCACAATTAAATCAATCCATAGCGTGTGAGTATATGTATACTATGAGCGAAATTAAATATAGAGGCTGTGTGAATAAAAGCTTCAACTTGTTTTAATTAAAGGTGAGAAAGTTGAGACAAACTATTTTATAACATGTATATTTATTTAATAGTACATAAACTAATGCCATTGGATGTACAATATTTTTGGTTAATACTTGAGGGGTATAAACAAATAAATTCGATGGTTTCCCAACTGTGAAACACGCAACACATAATTGGCCGTGAGAATAGCACGGATTTTCTAAATTTAAGCCTCAAATCTTCATTTTTTGACCTTGTGACTTATTAATAGTCATTACAAATGCCAAACGAATATGAAGTTGTAAACGTTTAAATGGTGTAGCTGAATCTGAAGGAATCATTGGGATCCGCGGTAGAAGTACAATTTCACCATGAAATTTTCCACAAGAAAAAAAAAGGGAAAATCGCTTAAAAATGTAATTTAAAAAAAAAAATCTAAAGCGAATTTCGAAAAAAACTCTTCTTAGTACGCGTCATTAGGACCTATAGTAATTATGTGACAAGTTTTGTTCTTCTGGTTTGCTTGGAAGTGAAACACACACACAAATTCTTTCTTTTATTAGTATAGATTTCCGATAAGAAAAAAATTAAATAAAAAAAAGTCCAGCCGTTTAGTAGGAGTTTAGTCACATACACACACGCACAAAAGATTTATATATATATAAAGATATACCGTATCGGGGTTTTTCCTGCCGCGCATTAGCAGAATAAATAGCACACACACACACAGAGGAGTAAAACAATTATGCGTTTTAAGGTTTTTAGTTAATATCTTTTTAACTAATTGCGATATCAGACCGAATTGTGAATCTAAACCATTCTCGAGTTCACTGGAATAGACACAAAATGTTTCATCAAAATCTGTCCACCCGCTTAGGAAGAGTTTAGTCACATACACACGCACAGAAGATTTATATATATAAAGATATATATATATATATATATATATCCTAAATAAAATTTTATTCCTTTTTCCCCTAACATAAATATTTTATGACCACTTGAAATAAATTAAATAATTTATTAAAATTTAAAAATTTCTTATGCTGTGTGTAAAACATTGAATGAATAATAAACAATTCCATGGAATTATATAAAATTATGAGAAAGAAATTCACATTACCTTTCTGTTTAACTGACATCTGTTTATGTCCAGAATAATAAAATGTCACATTTAAATATTTCCTAATTTTTTTTATTTAGTAATTTATTATAATTTTTTTAAATCAAGCAAACTTATTGTGTTAAGAAAGATTGCTACCTTAAAAAAATTAACATGAAATATGATAAATATATAGAGAGAGATTTGAATTGTGTACCATTTGAAGCTTCAATCGAAATGGTTTGAAAATGTAATGTTTTTTTTACCTTCCCACAGCGTTTCTCAAACTGTAGGGGGCACCCCCTAGGGTGACTTGATAACTCTACGCGTGCGCGTGAGCATTTCGAAAGTAAAACATTATTTAAAAATATTTTCAATGTACTGAAAGGAAACAAAACAAAATACATTCTGACATAATAAAAAAGAAGTATGCATTTACACTGATATAATATACTCATAAATATATCAGAACTGCACAATGTATTTGATAATTAATCTAACAACACACTAAGTGAAGAACAAGTTTAATAATTACCAGTGACCCCATGGGCTTATCATGCATAAAATCATATAAACAAATTAATGCTTAATTTGATAATTTTTACGGTTTCTAGTTAAAAACGTGTGTTGTAGCTTTATGTCAAAGCATATTATTATTGAATTCAATACATTGTTATTATATGGAAGGGTGAAAATTGAGTCACAAGTACTGAAAGTTTGAGAGAAGCACTGCCTACCCTTGTTCATATACCTCGATATTGCTCAATAACATCGAACTAAAATCTTCCTAGGGGTTGTGTTTTACTGAATATTATATGTTTTATAAGACTAATGATGCCCCGTTTTGTAAAAAATGTTAAAGACATTAACTCATCAAAAACTTTTATTTTAAAGTAGTTCTCATCATTTAAAACTATTAGAGAGCATGGTTAATGAACGCAAGATCACATAAAAACAGAAATAACTGAAAAAAGTGTAAATATGCTTTTAAAATAACATGGGATTGACAAAGACAACGAAAGTGTAAGTACGACTTGACAACCATTTTCCAAAAAGGATATTTTTTCTGCGAAACACACAATTGAAATGACTATAGACTATTAATGGTACAAATTCTTGCGATTAATTCACATTCAGTTTAAACACTGCTGTCAAATAACTTAAAATACAGCACGTATTAATTATAGTAAATAAGCAAAAATTCATGCCTTCGCTGGTTGTGCAGTTTGCATATACGCCACTGTCTTCTCAATTTTACTCAAATAACATCTACATCACAGCATTTTAGCAAGTTAAGTCACTTCTTCATTTCTCTCTAGTACATTTCCTTTTTTTTTCGAACATTTTTTTGTCGATAAAAAAACCTTACATATATATTTAAAAAAAGAGGAAGCATTTTAATCTACGCTTATTTATCTTTGACCCTGTTAGAGCTTTGTTGTTGTCTTCCCTTCTGCTTAGCATTTTGCTAATGCAAAATAAATGAGGAAGTCATTTGGGAGAAATAATAAATAAATAAATAAAAAACACACCAGAGCTGGAAAAAGAAGAAGAGAGCTAGACAGAAAAAGACCTGTCGAAAGCAGAAGGCAAGAATATTTTCTTTGCATTAACTGCTGTCTCCATTTAATGAAGTCCGCCACTTCCCAGGATGAAAAGACTCTTTTTTTTTTCATTTTCTCTCCATTCACAAAGAAAACGGGGGATAGAAAAAGCGGTATTTAATTCTGTTTCTCCTACAATCTTTAATAAGTAAAATGGTCGTGTGTATGCATGTGTGTGGCGGGTTTTCGCCAGCATTGGTTCGGTGCTTGGACGTTTTATCAGGTTAACAACTCCGCGCTTTCTAATTAGCTGATGATATATCTTTTTTTTCATCTCTCTCTTCTCCTCTCTGTCTCTCTCTCTCCCTTCATCTTTGGAAATCTTGCTTTAATTACGATTAGAACAGGGGATTTCTTCGCTACGACTGAAATTATAATTAGAATTGATATTTTCAGTTGTTGATGAAAGGTGAGGAAGAAATTCTTATCATAGGCACATCAATAGATGTAAGTTGTCGGTATATCCATGATATATTAGGTAAATGCGTATGAAAGTCGTATTTTTAAGTGACTATATAAAAAAAACTGCACATATTTTTTTGGATGTTTATTAAATCAAAATCTGCTCCAATTGCCTCAATGCACATTTCTCGACGAGATTTTAATGCATAGATGCTTATCTTAAGGAAATTATGATCTTAAGAATCAATAAATTCTGATATGGAATTTTTCAGACTGTCTTCATTTTATGATGTTTAGCCTGTAAAAACTATTCTAAATGTTTAAAAATAGAAAGCTGATTGGCGAAAGATCCGGTGAATGAGGTGGGTACTGCAAAATCCCATATTGTAATTCATTTAATTTCGCAATTATTTTGTGCGTCATCTGCGGCCGAACATTTTCGTAGAGAAATATTAGGTCATGCTGATTAACAAATGATTGGCAAATAATTTTCAGTTCTTTACACATTTCATCAATGTACTAGGAGCAGTGGCACACACAAAGGGGGAGGGCTCGAGTGTGGACACTCCTCCAAAGCCCTTGATTTTTTTTCGATTGATTGTAATCCTATGTATATAGTACGTAAAATTAAATTCTGTATTTATTATTAATAATTAATTGTATTAATTATTGCTAATTATTCATTCAATAATTAATTTTTTTAGTGTTTTTTGTTCCCAAAAGTCGACAAAATTAAAAGAATATTGGGGCATGATACGAGAATAGTGGACTTCCGTCACTTGACCCTTCGAAATTTAAACCCTATAGTATATGATAGAAAAAAGTCAGTTGTTATTTATTACGTTAAAATAAGCCGCTTCAATGGCACTGGTCATGTTACCCTGTAAACAATAATAACATTTTAAAGGAAATCTTTTCGGCTAACACTAGAAGACTTCGATGGATAGATAGATGCAGTACAGGAGAATTGCTCGGACCTCAAAACTAAGAATTGGAGGAGTTTCGTTCTTAGTAAAAGGTGTTTGGAAACGTTTGGTTCAGAAAGCTTTGGCCTACAACGGGCTGTCGTGTTATGGATAAAAAATGGATAAAGTTTGTGAGCAACTTCCCCCTGAAGTCACTCCCTCATCGTCCTGCCTACATAAGGGTGTGTGAGGAAACAAAGTATGACCAGAAACTTCCATAATAATAATTAATTATTATTATTCAAGCACACTAATCAACCACAAGTTAAACCACAAAAGGATGTCTTAGAAGTGATATAAAAAAAGCAATAAACCCTAAGCGAACACAAGTAATCAGTTTAAATTAACTTAATCTATCTTAGACCATAATTCCCCCCAATCCACTAATTTAGTATAACTCAAATTGTGAAAATCAATTAAATCTCACCTTCGTAACGCCGCGACAATTTCTCCGCTCTCTCTTTCTATATTACAATTACAAAACCCTGACTTTATGTAGTCGAAAGTTATATATTAGGTTGGGAAAAAGAAATCAATTATTTTTGCGGTAGATGGCTGTAGTGATCAATATCTATTAAAGTATCGATCAAACAATATTAAATTTAGGTTCGTTGAAAAGGTGACATTTCACACTAAAAAAACTATTTTTTTGTTTAGTCCATTTAGTTGTGAGTTACAAGGAGTTAAAAATGGAAGTCAACAAAGAGAAAATTCGGTACATTTTACAGTTTTTCTTTGATAAAGGCTAAAATTCATGCCAGGTGGCTGAAATTCTGAATGGTGTTTAAGGTGCCCCATACTGTAACAGCTAATTACGTGCAATTTTGGTTTCGTCGATTCCGTTTAGGCATTTTTAATGTTAAAGTTGCCCCTCACCCAGACAGGCCCGTCGTCGAAATAGTCGATAAAATCACAGAAATAATCGAAGTTGACCGGCATGTTAGTAGTCATAGCATCGCCAGGAGCTAAAGATCGACTATAAAACAGTTTTAAGCCATTTGAGGAAAGTTGGATTAAAAAAGAAACTCTCGATGTTAGGGTGCCACACCAAGTAACACCAAAAAATATGATGGATCGAATTTCCATCTGCAGATCCTGACCAAACAGAACGAAATCGACCCATTTCTTAAACGGATGGTGACTGGAGATAAGAAATGGGTCACATACGACAATATTATGCGAAAACGATCGTGGTCAAAGCGCGGTGAAGCAGCTCAAACGATGGTCAAACCAGGACTAATCCAGGATGGTTCTACAGTGTATTTGGTGGAATTGGAAAGGAATAATTTATTATAAGTTGCTTCCGTAGGGACAAACATTAAATTCAGATCTCTCCTGTCAACGACTGAACCATTTGAAGTTAGCAACTGACCAGAAACGGCCAGAATGGGCCAACAGAGGAGGTGTTGTGTACCATCAGGACAACGCCACGCCACACACGTCTGTAGTGACTCACCAGAAACTCTGGGAGCTTGGTTGGGAAGTTGTAATGCATCCACCATATAGTCCGGACCTGGCACCAAACGATTACCACCTTTTTCTTTCATTGCAAACGTTCCTGAGTGATAAGAAATTGGGATCAAGAGAAGATTGTGAAAATCGATTACTAGAGTTTTTCCCCGATAAAGGCTAAAACTTCTATGAGAGAAGCAATATAAAGCTACTTTTAAAATGACAACAAATTATACAACAAAACGGTACATATTTGACCAAAATCGGACAATCCGAAACATGTTAAATAAAGTTTTGAATTTCATGCAAAAATAATGGATTTCTTTTCCCCCAACCTTATTTTCTATAAGTTATATAGTTTATATAGTTCTTCTTGAGAGGGATAGCTGTGAATTAACGTGAATGCTAGCCCAAAGGTTCCTCAAGAGGATTAGTGTGAAGGTCACGTAAAGATCCGTCACAAGTATATGATGGAGCTCAGAATTACTAAAAGATTAAATAAGCTTAACTTTGACAAAGATCAACCGTGCAAAAGTAAAACTGAAAATAAGAATCTCGTTGCTAAAACTAAAGTTTAATCAGAGTAAAAAAATACTTTTTTTGCGATAATTTATCTGAAAAAGAATTGTATAAATTTGCTGCTAAGGAACACAAACAGGCTCATACAACAACAGATAAATATAATGATGATGAAAATATGTAAAAAAAAAAAAAAAATTACATGAGGAATAATTTATCACATTCAAAACAGACGGGACATGTATTGCGAGATCCATGATAAATGACTTTTAAATTGAATTCATTAAAAAAAAAATTTCTAAATCAAATTTCAAAAATCTCTTTAAGATGCACACCATCATCAACCACAGTGATGTGACGATTGCATAACTATTACTTTATATTTTTAATCCGCTTGCTTAATCCGCTCAAAACAGGGTGTTGGGGCAACAAAGAACGTCAAGGCCGTTCAGATAAACTTAGCTCGATAAGCTAGGATAAGCTCGATAAATTTCCATTAGCACACAAAGTTAGCTCTCTCTTGCATATTGGGGATATATATAAAAACCGGTTGTAGAATCCGGACGACATTCTTCCACTTTGCATGATCAGTGGCGTACACAAGGGTGGAGGTTTGGGGCTCCTCCCCCCCACCCCAATTCTTGTTTTCAATGGTTTGACAGCCCTGGAATCCAGAAATTTTCTCCATGCATCTCTACTCTAAGGAACTGTTTTCCAGTTTTTGACCTTTTAAATATTTATGTCTTTTTCGACACAGTCAATCCATCTTAATGGGGTTCTACCCCGAGGTCTATTTCCCAATGACTTTGCCAGAAAGATGTTCTTGCGGCAATGATCTTTATTCATTCTAGCCATATGACCAGCCCATTTAAGTCTCTGTAATTTGACAAATTTTACAATATCAGGTTGTAAATTTTGTAGAGTTCAAAGTTAGATCTTCTCCACGATCCATTCATCCACTTGGATCCACCAAGAATGCCACGTAAGATCTTTCTTTCGCCACCCCCCTCCAATTACCAACAGAATTTTATGTTTTAATATTAAGTTAACGAGTCTGCGCTCTTTGTCTATGTTTTTTTTTCTTCTAATATGTACCTTCCCATTAAAGTCAGCGTTTCTCAAATGGGGGCCGTGACAACTGTACGAAGGGGGCACGAACATAATGAAAAGTCAAAAACAAAAGATTTTAAAAAGTTATTAATTTACTGAATGTGAACGAACAAAATACAATCTGACGTAATAAAAAATAAAATACACATTTACACAGATTTTTTTCACTTATAAATGTATCAGTGCTACATAAAGTATTTTATAATTAATTTAACAATACTCATTTAAGAACCAGTTCAATAATTACCCCCCTGACTCCATGGTTGTGTCATATATAAAACTATATACAAAAATTAACACTTATCTTAATAATTTGTACGGTTTATAATTAATCCCTTAACTGCCGATAAAAGTTACGCGATTCGCTTCCCGTTTTCCACGTAGACGCGCGTATGGGATGTATTGGAAGAGAAAGGAATAAAGAAGCAAATAATCTGAAATAAATAAAAATCCTTCGCGAACATTGTCGAGGACCTTTTACTGCATTCCAAAGCCTTCGGAATAATTGTATGGATAGCAGTGCAGAGAAATGATCGTGCTTCGGAAAGACGCATTTATACGTCCAGGGAAATTAACGCTTTGACTGAGCGAGACGTTTATATACGCCGGTGGCACTTAAGAGGTTCCAGTCGTATCGTAGTTTAGCGTTCAAGTGTACTATTATTGAATTCAATACATTGTTATTGTATGAGGGGGGCACGATGAAAATTATGATTGTATATTGGGGGTGAATTATTGGTATATTGGGTCGCGAATATTGAAACTTTGAGAAGCCCTGCGTTAAAGTAGTTTACATAAACCACTGTCCCCGATGACTTAAGAATGTATGAAGAAAAGTTCAGCACGATTTATATATATGGCTGACCTTTTCCTTTTAGAACCTCAATAAATTTATTCAATTGTTCTACTATTCTGTGTTATTTTAATTTCTGGAATCTGGGTCATTCTTATTGTTTTTCTGATCCTTAACCCCATAAATTCGGCACTTAATTTTAGAATTCTGATGAGGAGGTACGTCCCTCATTTAGGGACAGGTACTCCGTAAATTTACATGCCACTTGCCACTTGAGTTTAATCTTAAAACTGCAAGACGAAAGTGCGTCAGTAATTTATATTTTTTGCAGCCGGTATAGAGGTTAGTGACGCTGACTGCTATACCGTAGGGCCTGGGTTCGAATCCCGGAGAAGGCACGGATTTTGTAAATGTGTAGTACCTCTGCGACATGAGGGTATTCTAAACAGCTGTGGAGCCCAAAGTCTCTTTGTGAGGCTGGTGGAAGGGGAAGAGAGCTGGGAGGTCCCTGACCACCTCCCGGGTATTCTGCAAAATTGGGGAGGAACCGAACCAAATCGTACTGTCACCTGCATGGAGCTGAAAGCTAAGGCTAACGACAAGTGTACATCTAGCCCTTTGGCGCGATGAATTTCGTGGGCCACAATCAGAATTCCTCAGACAAATGGCATTAGCACCAACAACATTTTTATATTATGTAACACATAGAAACTCTTAATTTTATTAGTACATATTTTTAGTAGTGTTGTTGATTTATTAAAGGTTCGCCAAATATTATAATTATACTTAAAAATGTTACGAATTTATAAGAACAAAATTACTATAATTCCTATAGTTATAAAAATTTTCAATACATTTCTGAAGAACAAAATGGGAGTTAAGATAGCTAAAATACAGGCAAAATTTACGTATTTTACTCACGAGGAACAGAACAGAAGAAAAATGAAATGAGAGAGAGAGAGAGACTTTTGGTACACAAAAGCAGAATAAAATCGCTTAAATTCAAATTTTGATTAAGTGCGGGAGTGAGGGAAACATGCCGTGATAAACATTGTGTTACAATGATCTCGTCTATTTTTAAGGTTCACGCTACACAGCTATAAGCAAACTCGGAACACACAAGTTTTCGTGTAGCTAAATATATAATTTAGCCGTATTTAAGTAATGTTCTCCAATTGCAAAGTCAAAAAAGGAAAAAAGAAAAGAAAGAAAGAAATACTATAGATAGTTATAAATAAAATTGTTCTAGAATAGTCTAGCGGCATATAATGCTTTTATAATTATAAGTATAACTGAGCATTTTTTTTTTTTGCAATCAGTTTTATATTTCATTTATTTTTACCTATTCAGGGAATTGTAATGATTTCTATATATGTTGGAGATTACATGAGGAAAGCTTTATGATGTTTTTAAGGGAGCTTATTTTTTTTAACGATACAAGATTTAAATTTGAATATATATATATACTGAGGCCAGGGGTGCACACAAGGGGGAAATCCTAGGGGTCCGGACACCCCTTATAGCCCTTGATTTTTTTTCGATTGGTTATAATCCTATGTATATATTACGTAAAATTTAATTATGTATTTGTTAGTAATAATTAATTTTATTAATTAATGCTAATTATTTATTCAATAATTAATTTGGTATTGTTTTTGTTCCTCAAAGTCGACAAAATCAGAAGAATATGTCGGGTGGCTTTTTGGAGCATGATACCAAAATGGTGGACTGTTCAACCCTGGACATCCCCCCTCCCCTTGAAAAATTTTGTGTGCGCTACTGATTGAAGGCGATGCTCGACTTAGGTAAAGCCCATTGGCGATGGACCCGGTTAAGTAACAAGGACATCACCTCAACTTACACCTATTTTTCCAATTTCTACACCACGCTAATGTAGATACCTAGAACCTTGAGAGATTTCCCGTGGATTACTCCCTCTACACGGCGGATTTTCGAAGTTACCAGGACTCAAAACTACGATTAGATAGAAACAACGACAGCTATGAGTTCGTCCTTGTCCACTCGGCAATTTCGGCCATGGAATCATAATGAGAATAAAAAGACGAATTTTTTATAATAAATATAGTATAGCACAGAGGTCTTCAAACTTTTTCAAAACATGGAAGAAGGCGGTTTCGTGGAACCCTATTCCACACATATTTACTTAGAAGAATATATTTTTAAATAATATATAAAGTAGATCAATGTGTGTTATAGGTACTTTATATAAAATCAATTAAAAAAATATTGAATTTATAATTACAAATTTTAAATCTACTTTTAGTGTAATTTACTCATTAATAATATTAATCTGTAATCCAAGAGTCACCTACCTATACATTATGTTTAGTAACTTCGATATGTGCTTTCATTTCTTTTCACAAACTGTCAAAAGTCTAGGTCTATTGAGATTAACCACAATCGCATTATATATTCTGAGTTTAATTTGTTTCAATACTTTTTTTTTTGTAGCACTCACGTTGAGAAATATTTTTCACTTATACACATTGTTCTGATTGGTATTTAAATGTTTATACCGGGTGTTTCAAAAGTCACGCACATCCACATGGTAATCCTTGTTGCTTAAAAACCAAAATGGTTGGTTGAGATTTCTGTCACTAGATGGCAACAGGGCCCCCTTCATAAGAATTTTTTAACGTAGCAGGCATCAGTTTCAAAATAATTGTCAGTCGTAGTCAGCCGAGCACAGCGGGAGGAGCTTGATATTTTTCCAAAAGCAAAGAATAGTCATCGTGGTATTTTATTCCGCTACAAAATCTCATTGCCGTGTGATAAATGCATTTCAGAAAAAATATCCAGGTGGAACAGCACCAAATGCGTCAAAGATAACACGTTTAGAGCAACGGTTCCGTGACACAGGATTGGTTGCAGACAGGAAGCAATTGGTTAGACCATCGGCAGATATGGAGACCACTTTACAAACAAGTCCAATGAAAAGACCGTCCGTCTACATAAACATCATTAAAGAATTCATATCCTAGCTGAACAGTGATGAGCATCTTGGTTGCAACTAGACGACGCAACGTGTCACACATCACGGGACAGTATGGAAGTTTTAACTGAATTTCTCGATGATCGTATCATTTCCAAAGGACTTTGGCCACCACGTTCACCAGACTTGTCAATTCCAAATTTTTCGCTTTGGGGATATCTGAAAAATGTCTCCTTCAGGAATAATCTCCATACGCTTGATGAACTTAAAAGTAACATCCTTCATGCAATATCGGATATTACATCTCACACTCTTCTTAAAGTGTCAATCAAGCTGAAAAAAAGAATTTGACTGTGTATCCAGGAAAACGGACATCATTTTGAACATTTACTGCTATTTTACCATGTTTGACACCTGACATTAAAGATAACCGTTCAAACTTTGTTTGTCCTTTATTCTGCTTATTAACATAATTCCTCTGTATTTAAAACTCAACCACAAAGGTTGGTGTGCGCGACTTTTGAAACACCCGGTAGCTGCATGAGAAATGTGTATGTTACATGAATTTGCAACCTAAAATTAAAGAGCTGTTCTTGCTTAAATTTAGATTTTTAACATCGAATCTGTTGATATGTCGATAATGTGTTCCTCATCTTTTACTGTAGAATTTTTTCACAAATGCAAAAAGGTACATTTTTCATTAGAAAACTATTTAGTTTTGCAAGACATTGTACTAACGAGTATAAAATTATCTCGTGGAACACGGGATAGTAGACAATAAAATATTTAAAATCTAATAGTATATATAAAGATAAAACGTGAGAGCCTTTTGCTATTATTTTATAACATTATAATAAAAGTTTAAAAAGTATTGCAAAATAAATTTATTATGTATAAGTAAAAGTTTCAATTTCCTATGACAAATACGAGTTTTAAATTCTTGTGGGTATTCAAACTTCACACAGAACGTGAATTCATTTTGCATACACATTTGTTTCTTTTCCATTTTTTTACTGTGACTCGTGGAACCCTCGGGTATACCTCGTGGAACACAGTTTGAAGACCACTGGTAATGACCCCCTTTTGAAGTTTTCAAATTTTAAAATATTTTAAAGACCGGTCTTTTATTTTAATTAGTAAAGTTAATAGCATTATAATATGGGAAACACAATACAGAATACATTTTAAACGAAAAAAAAATGCATTGACTTGTACAGCAATGAGTAGTATGTTAAAGTAGCTTTCGTGTAATGTTAAACAATAGGACCTGAATCAGGAATAATTTTTTTTATTTCAAAGCTATTTCACCATTAATATTACATTTTAACTTCGCTGTTTTGTGTAGGGAACAGACGAAACTTATAAACTAATATTTCTAATACGAAACTTATACTTCTAATTTATAACTAAATTAGTCCATTTTTTTCTGATATAAAATGCGTTCCATATACAGTTTATAATGCTGAAATGTTAAATGAGTTTTAAACTTTTCTACTGCGTATTCAGGAAATTTATTTAAAGACCATGTGTTATGCATATGGGTTACAAAGTCTAAAACTATATGGAAATTGGAACCTTTTTCTGCCTGAAAATGCTCTCAAAAATATATGTTAAGGCTCGTTGGTTATATAGGTGAAGACAACTATAAGTTATGCTTTCTGCTGGACAGAGAATTATGGATGAAACATTAACTTCGAAGCATTTTTCAATCCGAAAATATTGAATTTGCGTTCTATTCTCTTTACCTTTTGGCAAAAACAGCTTTTGATTATTGAAATATTCTGTGTGTCAAACCTTATGTTTATACTATTTTTGATTTGAAATTTGGAGAAAACTCATCGGATTAAGAAGAATGCTTGCTGTCACGACATGTACATGCAGTACAAAAGTATTCACACAAAGAGATCTATTGCGCGTAATGTCATGTACCTACAGATATCATCTGCAGGCGGAATTGCCAACGCATTTGTAGTGTAAATCGATGATCGTCGGCCACACACCGGTCAAGCAACACTCTGAATAAGAGATTACTGTCCGTAGGGGGTGCAGAGTAAGTAGACATCACGCTCTTCTGACCTTTACATGCAATCTAGCCAGAAAGAGACTGTCATGTGGAGGCGTAGTGCCTCTGCGGGCTTTCAAACAATTTGCTGGCCAAGGCAGCAAAGGGTTGCCTTACATGTGAGATTTTCAATAGAAGAGTGGGAAATCTCTACTTGAACAAGACGTGTTACTTTTTTCGTAAATAATTATGTTTTCAGTGGATACTTTTCGTTACACAAATTTTACTTAGCTTCGCTCCTTTTATGCATAGTAAAAATTAGGGATATAGTATTATTATCTTGTAAGTAGCATTCTTCCAAGTAGCGTTTGTCTTAGAGACAGTGGCGCACACAAGGGGGGTCCTGGGGGTCCGGACCCCCCAAAGCTCTTGATTTTTTTTCCGATTGATTATAATTCTAAGTATATAGTACGTAAAATTTAATCAAGTGTTTATTATTAATGATTAATTTTATTAATTAATGCTAATTATTTATTCAATAATTAGTTTTTACTGTGTTTTGCTCCCGAAAATCGACCAAATCAAAAGGAGCATGATACAAGAATGGTGAACTTTCGACTCCAGACCCTTGAAAAATTCCTGTGTGCGCTACTGCTTAGAGATATAGGTTCTCGGAAGGATTTCAATCTAAATTTAAATGAAATTAATTGATTGTTGATTGCATATTTTAATCAATATTTAGATATTGTAATTTAACGTATTCGAAGCCGCGCAAAAGCACTTTCTTTGCGGAATACGTTGAAATAATTAACAATTTAGTGTAGTGCTTTTTTATGTATCTGTTTGTAATTCTTTGAAAAATATATTAGTTACAAACTACATTAAATTAATATTTTATTGAATAAGTTCTTAACTCCTTACTGTCTCTGCGACATAAAAATTTTTTGGTTCCGTTTTCATTTTGAGGGAAAAAATGAATTGTACGTCAAAGAGAATATGAAGTGATTTCAAATCGAAATACATTGACATTTATGTATAAAGACATTATTCCAATAATTTTTATGAAATTGCTTTGTTACCATTTTACTTAGCTCTGAAGTATTCAAACCAATAATAACAATTATAAGTAAACCCCACCGAAAAAAAGAGGAATATTCTAAATATACTCGAATATTTTTGGAATAGCTATGTTCGCTGAAAACGTTCAGCATTTTTACGATCATTAGCAGTTGTTTTTCTTTCGATTATAACAGATTTAAATTTGAAGGTTAATTAATTAAACTTAATATAGCTTTAACCATTTTTTTTTTCTTTAAATCTACAGTTTGATGCTCTTTTGTCATTGTAAATTACCACTCTTGCCATTTTTTTTTCTGTAAATTCTTTTTTTTTTAATCTTGGAGGTTAAATAATTGCTTTGGTTACACTCAGCTTGTCAGTTTCTTTTTAGCTATTTCCTGAATCTTTTATTGTGTTTTTTGTGTAACCAAACTTGTAATTCTTATCCATATTTTGGGGAATAAATTTTTTAAAATAAAACAGCCCATTTTTAAATAGTAAATATGACAGACTCTATATGTACTAACAATGGAAAATAAAAATCTGTTCTTTTGTCCTCACAGATTCAAAATAAAACTACAGTAAAAAATATGTAGTATATTCAGAGCTTCCATCCCATTTGCAGTGTTTCGCTTAATATGTTAAGGAGTATAAAATATTAAGTGTTTTTATTGAATTTTCGACATTAATCGTTGAACGCACTGAAAAAGAATTTAAATATTATAAAATTTGCTTGTTTTAAGGTTTCAAAATTAGAAACATTTGTAAAAATCTTTTCTAAGTGAGAGTTAGATTTAAATTATAAAATACAGCTGCACGAGGGCTATAGCGATCGTAATTTTGACGAGGACGGCATCTGAACTGTGTGGCACCCCTTCTCTCTCAACTTCCACGTCACACCAATGGGAGGATGTTTGAACCTCTACAGATTTAACGTACAACTGCTTCCTCTACACGGTGATAATCTTCAGAATCAGAGCAGTAAGTTATTGATTTTCTTACAAAAATGTGTGCTTGCGATGGATACAAACCATACAAATGATTGAGTAAAATTTAATCTGAATATAATGCTGTAGTAGGTTCTGAATTAGTTATGAGTTTCTGTCGATAATATATTGGTAACAAAAAAATTGCAATATTGAAAAACGTTTAATGCGTGCTTAGCACATCAAATGACAGTAATACATTTAAGAAATAATTCCCTTTTTGACGTGCAACTTCTCAAATATATCGCGAAATCGAGAAAGGTTTTCTCAATATTGGATTTTTTATGTACTCTAAGCAGAACTAAAAGTATTCAAAGCTGTTTTCATTCTAATATTAAAAAATAAAACCTTGGTTTGCAGAGCTTTATAAGATAACAGAAAAAAGTTCACTATTTCATAAAGTTTACAGGCCTTATACAACGTGCTTAAAATTTAAAAACATTTCACTGATACATAATTTTTCAGCTTGATACATAAATAATACTAATACTAATAACAAAAGCATATTGTCATTGAAGCAGGGGCGATTTAGTACGAATTATATTTTACTCAAAAAAGCACATTAATTGTTTCATAAAGAAATGACATACATGATATTTCTATTAATGTTTATTTCCATCCGAGACAAATATTTTGAAATCCAGCCTTATTTTTCAGCAGTTAAATCATCTTAAAGGCCATTACTTGCTGTTTATTGACAAGCAAAACTCGAGTTATTTACTTCTATATATTCCCAAGGTCAAAGCTCCCTTAATGTGACTGCAGATGTGTGTTCGTCTAGCGAAAGATAAGTAAACTGAAAACATCTTACCTCAAACCTAAAGTCAAAGCCTATCCTACTCGAAAACAGCACAGCTGCATTTTTATTTCTAGAAGAGGTGGTGGAATGAAGCAATTTGTGGGGTGTGTGATAAATGAGGGGAAAAAGTGTCTGCTGACCCTAACGGGTTCTCCCCTTGTCATAAACGAATTGTCGTCTATGTGGCGCCAGACACAGTTCAAATGTCGCCAAGGATCGTGCCCAGATACAGTTCAGCACAAACCGCAGCAATTTCTCAAAGATATTAATCTACACATCTTCCTGGAATGTTTCAAGCAACTCGTACTGTAGACCAACCGTTTTTGAGGGGTAGATGTGGCTGGAAATAATTGGAATAATAATAATAAACTATCAATATCATCTTGAAAGTGTTTGTTTTATAGCGAGTATATTCTTAAAAATGATACTTGTACTACATTCTTTACTTGAAATGAATTTTGAACTGCTTGTTCAAAATTGTTTGGTAAGATCTATTTTTTTTTGTACATACCATTCATCATTACACTTAATTTGTATAATCTGTGTTACAATAGCAATTATAAATTAATCATTAATTTATACGCAGAGGTGTCTTAAGACTTCTTAAGGCCTTGAGCTTCACACAAATGTAGGCCCCGCCTATTTCTCTTAAAAGTAGACAGTACATAGCATACGTTGTCAAAAACTCGTACAAACAATAACCCGAAACAAATTAATGTTCATGACTTTCAATCGCACAAACCGACTACTGCCTTTTGACTGAATGAATAATGATGGTGTATAGTGGTAGGCCTAGGCCTATACGTGTACGACGACATCATATATAGCCAGTCCGAAATTCTCAATTTTTCAGAGAATACTATCGGAAATAACATTTGACTTTTCAAATTGTTCGAATCATTATCTTATTAATGCTGAGTCGAGAAGGAGACGAGGTGACCGAGGCCCGGGCCTATACTTTAAGACGTTCCTGCTTATGAGTGGATACATTATCTTGGTAGAACAGATAGTTGATGATAGGAGTTCATGTGTTAGAGCAGGCTTCGGTAACCTATGGCACGCGTACAAGATTTGGCAAGCTGCATGATTTTCAGTAACTCTATTTAACTGTATTGAAGAAATACTTATATTTTAGGTTGCTTATTTTTTTATTTTAATAATTATCTTTTAAAAAAAGATTCTTAATACATAATATATATACAATTTTAATTTTTTACTTATATTAATAGAATAGTTATATATTTATGTCGCTTATTTATAAGTCAATAAATATCTTTAAATGATGCACATAATTAACAGTGGCGCACAGAAGGAGGGGGGCAGGTCCCCAGGTCCGGATCAACCCCAAAGCCCTTAATTTTTTTCGATTGAGTATAATCCTATGTATATAGTACGTAAAATTTAATAAAGTATTTGTTATTAATAATTGATTTTATTAATTAATGCTAATTATTTCTTCAATAATTATTTTTTTAACTTTTTTTTGTTCCCGAAAATCGACAAAATCAAAAGGAGCGTGATAGGAGAATGGTGAACTTTCAATCCTGGACTTCTCCCCCCTCCTTGAAAAATTCCTCTGTGCGATACTGATAATTAATGTATAATAAAACTAAATCTGTATTCTTGATCTCTATTCCTTAACTCTGCATGCATTGCCGTGAGATTGGCATTGTTAGAAATATTTTCTACAGTGAATTTATTGTATTGGTGGATTGCTTTGGCACACCACGGCTACAAGGTTGCCGACTCCTGTGTTAGAGTCTCATATCCTCAAAGAGCATGGCAATGGAATAATGAAGATTGTTGCACATTAAATGAAATTGAATCTTAAATCTTCGTGAAGTACGGTGGGAAAATTAATAAAATTCCTTCTTAATATGGTACAAAAATCAAGTATTAAGAAGGAATTATCCGAAAGGGAAAATAACAATACATGTGATGTTCGTATATTGAAATCGAAACGCTAACAATATTATTGGAATTCATTGTTTTATTCGGGAAATACTGCTACATCAGGAAAATAAAAATGAATTGAATCACCTAGCCCTGATGTAAGCTGTTATCCGATTGGGTATTTACTAGAAGAGAGCAACTATACTCCTGTAGGATTGCTTGCCATTCACGTTCCAATTAATAAATTAGATTGGCGCAATCCAAGAACATTTGAGACACCTACTCAACACAGTCCAAACTTGATCTACTGAGTAATGAGGTGGAGATCGCGTCGGTTAAGTAAGTGTTGGAGAAGACCCAAGACAAGCAGTAAAAAGAGTGTGCCGTGTGCAGCAGGGCATTAACTGGTTGAAATGCAAGTCCAGGGGGCTGTGAAGGAATGGGAAATAGTACGGGGAGTAGATGTAAAGATGCCACAGATGATAACCAAATGGGGATCGGCAATCAAATGAAATGGTTCTCCATTCTATAACCCCTGAACTGTGTGATGGATGACTGACAGGTAAGTATCCCACCACTACTTTGGACGTCTTCGTTGATCATCGGGGCTGAATACGAAGCAGAACTCATCGCTGAAAACAATTTTGCATCACTTCGTTCGTTCGAATTCGTCCAACATTATTTGCAAATGTGCCTGGTAAGCAACAGGGAGGGGCATTAATCGCAATGGCTTCCGTTCGTTGAGTTACCTATCAATGATCATAGCAATCAATCACTGAGGTACCAGTCAAAAGAGTACACAAGGGAGGTTAGTGGTTCAGCCCCCCCCCCATAGATCAACAGACTTTTAAATTTGTCACAGAGATTACCCTTCACCGCTTTTGTCATCATGTTTTTAAATGCCCCCCCTCCCGATAAGAGTGGTCTATGTACGCCGCTGGTCCTGGTTACATTCGAATCATTGATAAGGGCGTACCAAAAGTTGTGAGCGCAGAACGGATGATTATGTTCTGTCATCTCTCAACCTTCTTAAAGTTCTATACGGCCATGTATTCCCCATTCCTGACAGTATCGTCGAATGGTAGCATCGCTTCTGAAACCAAATTTGAAGCGATTCCGCGATCATTTAGCCCACTTTTTTGACATCCATGCTATGAAAAGTATATATATATGCCCAGTGGCGCACACAAGGGGGGCACAAAACCTTTGATTTTTTTCGATTGATTATAATTCTGAGTAAATAGTACGTAAAATTTAATTTTTTGTTATTAATAATTAATTTTATTAATTAATGCTAATTATTTATTCAAAAATTAGTTTTTTACTGTGTTTTGTTCCCAATAATCGACAAAATCAAAAGGAGCATGATACAAGAATGGTGAACTTTCGACCCCGGACCCCGCCCTTGAAAAATTCCTGTGTGCGCCATTGTATATGCCAGGTTCTTCTCTTTCACTCAGTAGTTCATTTTTGTTCCTTAATAATGGTTCCATATTACAATGATCGTCGCTATTAGTTCGTTATACAGCGTTAATGCGTCATTATTTTAAAACAAAGCGACTGAAAGCTTTATTTATGAGAAAAGTTTAATGTGTGACAAACAATTATTCCTTTTGATGGCGGAAAAAAAAAGAATTGTTCCGCATTTGTGATTGTTCTCTAATTTTTCGAAATCAAGTTTGTTTCAAAATTTGTTATTCAATTTTAGTGTTTGTACGTATTCTTTGAAAAACATTTCAAAAACAAATAATCTACGTGACTGATTTAAATTCCGATAACCAAAGTACTCACTGCACCTTTTACTGTCGCATCCACATCTTTACTAATGAAGTTAGTGTAAAAAGTTTATCGTCTGCGATTGCCGAATAATGCGCTCACGTGCGGCCGATCGGACTAGACCCAAAAAATTTCGGAGAGTTTTCCAACACATGGATGAACAGTTTATTACATTCTGATGGGTAGTTCCGTAATAATAAGTCATTATTTTTGGATAATTTTAGCACGAACACCCTGTATCATCCATTGTACATACAAAATTTGTAAATTTTGTAATGCAGTTAAATATTTATATTTACTAAATAAAAATTACGTATTTGTTAAGAATACATATACAAAATTCATAGAACTGCAGAAAAATTATGAAAAGAAAACAATAAGCTCAAACGTCACTCTTAAAAAATATACAACTATTTAAATATGATCGCGCTTTTAAATTGAAGGATTATATAATAAAAAGCTCATTCTCAAAATTATCATATATATATATATATATATATCATGTATTGGAGAAATTCTTGGATTGACAGGAGAAATGCAACGGGCAGCCGTTTATCCTATTATATTTTATTTTAATATTCAGTAAAGCAGTCTGCACTCCAAGCCATGACAAAAACGAGAGCTCTTTCAGCGTTGATCAGCAACGAGTGAGTCCTTCGTACGCGTGTCTTCTTTAAGTCCGGCGAAAGTAGAAGTCAAAGTTCCTATGCGGGAGGTGAGTTGAGTTGTCCTGGTAGGAAGTTTACCCCAACTGACACTTGTGGAGCTGGGGATTCATCATATATATATATAATAACAAATATCAGCCATTCTTTGAAGTAGATACATATAGATCTTAAGCGGTGCGAAAATTTTGTTCTCTGGGTTCCATAATTGACTCTGATAATAATATTGATATTAAAGTTAAAAAGCAAATACACTGTCAACAAATAGATATTTAAACGGTCTTCGAACCTTCTTTCGATCATCATACATAAACTGAGATACAAAATTACTACTACACAAAACTATTCAACGTCCAGTCCTGGCCTATGCTTCTGAGATTTGGTCCCTCTCAAAGGTAGAATAAGCCAATATTGCCATTTGTGAGAGAAAGATCCGGAGAATCATCTTTGGTTGAATTAGAGGGTGATCTTTATAGAAGAACAAATGCTAAAACTTACAAAAATTATAAGGACATTGATGTAATAAAATTAATCAAATTAAGTAGAATTACCGTATTTACTCGAATCTAAGCCGCACTATTTTTTCATTGGAAAAGCTAGTGAAAATAGAGTGCGGCTTAGAATCAAAGGCAAAGCATTTGTTCGATGAAGGAAATTGGGTTTCCACCCCTTTCAAACGAAAAAATATAATCGTCCATTCGAGTCACTTGCATCAATGACTTCTCCCATTTCGCAGTTCACATCCAGTATTCAGTCTATCCCAAACATCATTGCTTGCTTGTATTTAGGAAACTTTTTTTTGTATAAGCTCTCTCTCTTCATCACTTAAAACATCAAAGATATCGGTTGTGATAACTTCTCATTTATTTTCTAAACTACTACTCAAATCATTTAATACAAACATAATTATCTTGATGAAACACAATTATCTAATAAACACAGTCCTCCGTGTTAAAACAGTCCCAAGAGACATCTCTTCCTATTATGCCACACCACGCCCTGTGCCTCGATCTCTCATCGAAGTAATTCAATTTCCTTCACCCCAAAACAGTTCAGCGCCTCGCGCTTCCAAAACAAGGGGCTTTCTTTTTTCTGACCGCCTCGCTTGCGGTCAAAAGCCTTCTCCCTTCAAAACACAGCAACCCCTCCGTAACCACACCGATTCGCGCCAGCATTCCCTAATTCAACGCCAACAGTAGTCTCAGACACTACACAGGTAATGACATCAAGATGAGTTCACTAAGACGCAAGTATGAAAAGTGAAGCAATTTTATACGCAGAAAAAAACTGAAAAAGAGCGACCACTGAAACTTTGACACGGATGGAACAAACATACGTCGAGGGCGTTAACCAAATTATATGATTTTTGCTTATAAGTGTGCAAAATAGTCTTTAATAATTCTTTTACATTCTTTTTCAATACGTTCTTTTTAAAAAAATGTTACACAACAAATGTATTGGATTTCATGGAAGAAGACACCGTGTGGAAAAAGGTCGAAGCCGGCACCCATTCCGAAGTCAGCTCTGACATAAAGAGTGACGAACAGTGGCGCACACACAAGGGGGTCCTAGGGGTGTAGACCCTCCCCCATGCCCTTGATTTTCCTTTCGATTGATTATACTTTAAGTATATAATACGTAAAATGTAATTAAATATTTGTTTTTAGTGATTAATTTTATTGATTAAATAATTCGTAATAATTAATAACTAGTTTTTTATTGTTTTTTCCCCCCAAAAAATCGACAAAATCAAAAGGAGCATGATACAAGAATGGTGGACTTTCGACCCTGGAGCCCCCCTTCGAAAACTTTTGTGTGCGCTACTGATGACGAATCTTTGTCGAACATGATACTGACGGCTACAGTATTTGTAAGTTCATGTAAGTAATTTAAAGCTTTATAATTCTGGTAAAATAAATAAAAATTATGAACTTATCATTATTTCTCATTAAATTCTTAAATAATTTCTTAAGAATCGGATATCAATTAACCTTTTACAAAATGTTTGAAATTTTTTTTATCAAGAACGTGTAGAGAAATGAGGGTGTGGCTTAGAATCAATGACAACATTTTTTCATTAAAACATTTTTAGAATTTGGGATACAGCTTAGATTTGCATCCATGTGGCTTATTTGCCACATGGATACTATATAGCCCAAATTATACGATATTCAAACATAAACCAATTGGTAGTAGACTAGAGGATGACGACTTCAATGGCTGGACTCTATCAACACTGATTTCAAGACCGTAAGGGTAAGGAAATGGTGACAAAGAGAACTGCTTGGTAAAATGTTCTGGAGAAGGCCAAGGTCCACTCGGGACTGTTAAATCAACCATGATGATGATTACAGTAGAACGTCGTTTATCCGAATCAATTGGGGCCGAAGCTTTATTCGGATAACCGAAAACTGAATACAATTTATGCAGTATCTGAAACCGGACACTATACGAATGTTGAAAATCATTACATGTGGGAAACATGCTTGGAGAAAAAGCAAAATAGATGCAAAATGTCGCAATTTGATCTTTATTGTGGAAAATAATCTTTTATTTTTCGCTGTACCATTGTACACCTTCCTTTTTTAGCTGCGAGGTCCTTGATTCGCTGATTTTTTCGCTGCAAAGGCTCAGAAAACACTGGTCCGGATATTTGACGCTCCGGATAACAAACGTTCCGATAAAGGACGCTCTACTGTATAACAAAAAGGAGTGATTCAGTTTTGTTAGTTTATTGCATAACTTTTCTGGAAAACATTTTAATCCTGATAATAACAATCTGAATTCTGATAAGAATGAAAACCAATGACTCATTGTTTGGGAATCATTATTTTTAACTTGATCATTGTGTAATTTAATCAGGAAGTGCTCTTCAATATTTTACCATCGAATGTGCCCAGCTCTGTTCGTTTTAGAAGTGATGCGTCGTTATTTCTTTCTTGAGTGTCCCGTATATATTGGACAGATTCCAAACTAATGGTGAAATAAAATTTCTAAATAAGTTTGTATTTAGTTTCTGAGCGAAGTGTCCATTACGGATGTCGAATGACCATTTCATTATCATCTTTATACAGTAATCACGAAATTGACACACATTTTTATACAATGAAGTATTTCCTTCTCTACTAAATTGAAAGGACAATTTATTGTATGATTGAAACACGTCACGCATGTTATTATCTTCTTTATTATAAAACTTGCTAAGACATTTGCGAAGATTAAATTAAACTTTAAAATCGAAAGCAATCTTGCGCAATCTCAGCCCCAGATGTCACTGGCCAAACACCCAGTGATTCTTAATACTCTTTGAGGCCCTGGGCCATGAGAAACCTTAAAAATTTTTGAGGTCCTGGGGCACTATATAAAGCCCTACCTGTGATCTTAAAAAGTAGATAATATTTAGCATCCATTGTCAAATACTCGTACACAAACGGTAATTTGCAACAAATAAATGTGTACGACTCACAATCTCTAAATCCTAAGCACAAACCGGCTTGACCGATAGCCATATTTCGACTAAATATGTTGAATGATTGTTTATGGTGTTAGACCAAGGCCTAGACATGGACAACGGTCATCCCATAATAATAGTGTCTTACCATTTTTACCAGTTGACTTGAAGTTTGAAATTCACCATTTTTTTAGATCATATGTACGGGAATAATATTTGACCATTAAAATTATCCAGATCATGATCTTATTCAGACAGAGTTGAGAACGAAACGAGGCTCCCACCTAAGCCCGTTCTCATGTCTTAAGGCGTCCCTGCAAACATCGATCAAATTTGTTTTCTTATTCCAACCAAAATAATTGTGCTGAATAAAAAGGAATTGAGTTGCGTTTGTTAAGTTCATTGGACTTCATTATCATAAAAAACTGTTTGAAGGATTTAAAGAAGGCACTTATGCAAAAATAGACCCCATCTACGATCCTTAAGACCCACTACCACACGCAACAGCATCGCTTATGTCTTCAGAATTAACATATGTTGCCAAATATTCTTAAAAACGGTAATCCGTAACACAAAAAAAGTGTGCGAGATTTACAATCTCATAAATCTAGGCCCACGACTCCACTGACTGTTGCTTGATTAATGAGAAATGCTGCTGGTAGGCCTATTCCTAGAATAGGCCTACTATTCTAGGACATAGAATACGATATACTGTAACGTCGGGAGTAGCTAATCATCAATAAATTGTCACAGCCTAATTTAAAAGTAAAAGGATTGTTTATTTGCTAAGCAATTTGTTAATGAAGCAATAGAATACAGTTCATATTCCAAGCCGGTGCATTTAGTCTCTCTCTCCTATTCTTCAACGCCACCGGCGTTCATCGTCTTTCCTTCCTTTCCACTTCAATCTCGGGCCAAGTCCTTTTCTTTAGAGTTCTCCTGAAGTTCCCTCCAGCCAGGGCTCTCTTCCAGTCCGTTCCAACCAGGGCTCTCCTCTCATGTTCTCTCGATCCAGGGCAGGTTTTTTTCTCCTCCATCCAGGACAGGGCTCCTCTTCTTTCGTCTCCTGAAAAAAACCCTTTTAAACACCAGGGGTGGGTCCACACCACGCCCCTCGTCCTTTCTTATTGGCAGGTCACAAAAGTCTCTCTCGACCTCCCTCGTCCTATTTGTGCATAACACACCAATACACACCCGGGCCGTCTGGCCCAAGGCGCCATAATTCCTTGTCCAACATCTGGACACACTTGTCCATCATGCCACCTGTTTCTATTATCCCCTTCTCTCAACACCAAAAAAGACGACATGATTCTTTGAATGCAGGTTTCGCCTATTGTCAATGGGCGCCGATTCGCTTTTCACCATTATGATGGCCAGTATGGGTGTCGGCACTCCTGCCCGAGCTCAAACAATAAACAATGGCCCCATGGCCACGTGCATAAAATTTAGTGAGAATCGATGGGTGTGAGTTCACAACAATCGAAGACTTCGTACTTGTCATTCAACAGCTGGTGAAGCTATAAAACTTATCGTGAATAGAAGGATGGGGATTCACAACAATCGACGACGTCACAATACTAAACTACATAGAAATCCAGTTTAGTATTTGTTTCCCTTTGGAATACTGTTTAACATTTCCAGTTTTTCGGAGAATATGTCCGGGAGTAATGTTGATTAATTAAAATTTGGGATCATAATCTTGATTGAGACCGGGCCGAGAATGAGATGAGCCTTCCTCCATAAGGGCAAGTCGCTGGGTCCAGTTGGCTCATGTCTTGAAACGTCCCTGGACGAGAGTGTCATTCATCTCTTTCGAATACCCTAAACAAAAGAAAGAACTATTCAAGCATTGAAGAACAACATAATGCACATAATAAAAGTTACATGCGCAAAGTTATAAGCGAAACTTTTTTTGTTGTTTTCATCATTAAGTACGATACGTTACTAAAATTTCATTATTTGTGGTACTTTTATATACAAAGCCTTACAAATATAAGAACCATTTGTAACAGAATTAACATTATTAAGGGGGAGGGGGAGAAAACATTATCCTGATTATACTTAAATATTCCGATTCGGTTTAAACAATACGATGACGATGTAAGAATAAGGATTTTTAAAAGCTTACTTTGCGTAAAAGTAACATTTTAAAAGTTTAATTGTTTCGTTAATCAATTAAAAAAAATTTCCTTACGAGCAGGGCAGCTTTTCCGCTTCGGCACATGCCTAGAGTGTACAAAGCTTTGGGGGCAAAAAATTGGAGGACGGAAAAGGAGAAAAAATTAAAATTACAGCAAACGTACCACCCCGCCTAGCGAGTCATGAGAGAAGCATTTCTGACTTTAACAGAGTAATGACTGAAATGAGATCTGCTATGGAAAATATGAAAAGTTTAACAGTTTGATGGTCTATTTACTCAAAAGGATATTGCTATAGAAGTTGATTACAATGATGTCAGTAATGATTTTGCAATCATCAAAGTTTAAGAAAACTTTTGTTGTACAAGCAAAAAATCCATCTCCAACAAAGAATAAGGAAGTCTAAAAGTAAAAGATAGTAAATCGATAAAAGATGATAATTAACAAGTTGAAAACAGTTCATACAATATAATGTATACCCTATACTGCAATTGCAAACGATTTCATTAATTTATTTTACCAATATATAAAAGAGAGGGGGGAGGTCCGTGAGGCAAGAACGTTTATTAAACCTTGCCGTCATCCTTTTTTTACGGTTGCCAGCCCAGCACAGCCGGACCGTAGGTGGTAGCAAAAAGAGAGAGTTAAAGGAAAATTCTCCTCCCGAACCCAAACTGGCAATGTAAGGACGGGGTTGGTGCTATGGAAATAGTGTGGGGGGGGCATAACAATTTGAAGTGCTAGGGTGCAGGGAAGTTTAAAAACGGCCCTGCTTACTAGCATGATTTAGTAAAGTTTAATAAGAAGCAGTGGTACACACAAGGGGGTGCGGGTCTGGACCCTTCCCAAAGTCCTTCATTTTTTTCCGATTGATTATAATTCTATGTTTATAGTTCGTAAAATTTAATTAAGTATATGTTATTAATAATTAATTATTAATTAATGATAATTATTTATTTAATAATTAATTTTTTTACTGTTTTTTGTTCCCAAAAGTCGAAAAAAATCAAAAGAATATGTTTGGCGGCGTATTTTGGTGCATGACGCGAGAATGGTGTACTTTCGAACCCGAACCCCCCTCCTCCTTGAAAAATTTCTCTGTGCGCTACTGATAAGAAGTATAATATAATTCTGATTATAACTATAAACCCACTTACAAAGATTTCTTGATGTGATGGCTTATCAAAAAAAACCCAGTAAATTTTCATTTGCTCTCTCCAACAATAAAACAACAATTACCATTTAAAAGTAGTTGATATTCAATTCTTAAATTAGAAATACGACATTTATTGTTTCGATAATACTGAACCAAGACGATAGAAGCCATCATTTCCCACAACCCAGCATCAGTTCAATCTCGTAGGTGTGCCTCGTCAATCGCGAGCAACACCACTAAATCGCCAATAAACAATCCCAAACTGCAAAACTTCGCCCATCCATTCCATCAAGAAAGGAAGACGATCCCAAAAATAAAATAAAAAGAGAGAGATAGAGAGAAAAAAAAGAGTCCGAACGGAATTGGAAGGAGAAAAGAGAAAAAAAGGAAAAGTAAAAGAAAAAGAAGGAATCCCTCTGTCCTCTCCCGTCAATCTTTTTCCCGAAAACGCGGCTCCACCCCCACGCTCCTCTCCTCCCACTGGCCAGCAGACTGGAAAGTGCCGTCTACTCCGGAAATGAGATCGTTAGTCCGTCATCCACCCCCTCTCTTCCCTTCACTTCACTTCCCTCCAACACGCGACGGAGTAATTCCCGGGAAATTTATCAGCGGTGGTTGGTTTTTCGTTTTCTGGGGAGAACGCGTTTTCGCGGAATGTGTGTATCCGTTATCGGATAAAGCTCTCCGTCGTCTTCTCCGGGAGTTGACGATTGGAGAGGGATTTGCATTTTCCAGAGAGAGAACGGGATTTTTCCTTTTTTTTTCTCGCTCCGGGTATATGTGATCCGTAGTTATTGGATGACTAGAGCAGTAGGAAACCGGAAAATAGAATGGGGCAATATGGATGGAATCGCTTACAGAGACCTCGGATGTAATGATGATGTGGATAACGTAGAAATGAGAATGTAGAAACTACTTTGATGTTAATGGCTGAATAATTGTATGCTGTTCTAACAAGGAGTAATAATAAGGACTAATAGTAAGCCTAATAGTAATTTGTTAATATAAATTAGAGTAATTTTTTCAATATCTTACAATTACTCTAATTTATATTAATAAAGAAGAAAAGCGACTCGCTCGTTCATCACGAGATCTTTAGAACTATTAGATCGAGAGACTTGAAATTTAGCAGCCATGTCTCTTTCATGCAGTTGTGAATCGCTAAGAACGAGTTTTGTGAAAATTGACACCCAAGAAAGGTTGCGGGGGCATTATAGAAAGCATCCCGTTTTTCAACTACTATACCCACAGAAAGAATATTTGACAAACATTTCTTTTATTGAGAATGCATACGCTAAAAACGGGTTTTGCTGCGATAAACTCCGAAGAGAAATTGCGGGGGTATTACACATAAAAAAAATTCTGCTTTTAAGCTATAATTTACTCAGGCTTGATATTAGGCACACGGGTTTCTTTTATTGATTTGAGATCCAAGTCTGTTTCCTGGGAGCTATGGACTTTTTAGTAATAAAAAAAATCCAGTTTTTCAGCAATTACACTAACTGACTCGGAATTCCACAGACATGTTTCTTTCTGTTTAGTAGTTCCGAATTCCAAAAAGATGGTACAAGTCCCTAAACGAATTTCTGTTTTTGAAACTCAAGTCCTGCTATTTTTAAATCAAGAGTAATGGGGGGAGAATATTCTTCCAGCACCATCAAACCCTTAAGGTATCCGACTACGTTCGAAACCGTGAATTTAAAAAGGCGCATAAATGGATAATTATCGCGATATTTAGTGACAGATTAGAATACATGTATAAAATTGTTTTAAGGACATTTTGACAAAAAAATTTATTTAAATACAATATTTCGGCTAAAAATTAACTTAGAATAACCTTTTTTTCAAAATGTTCTCCTTTTGTGAAAAATGCTTCTATTTTAATAATATTTTGCCTGTATATAGCTCAGACCCATGTACAGAGGCTCAACAAGAACTTTTGAAATATATAACTTAGAAGTGGGTTTATCCATGTTTTACGACAACAGAGGGGATAAATTAAAAAAAAAAAACGCCGATAATTATTTCAATTGGTTGTAGCTCTGAAAATAATGTGAATTTTTCAAAAATCATAGTTAAGCCTCTGTAGAGAGGTCTGAGCTATATACAGGCAAAATATAATAGAAGCATTTTTCACAAAAGGAGAACATTTTGAAAAAAGGTTATTTTAAATTAATTTTTTGCCGAAATATTGTATTTAAATAATTTTTTTTTTGTTGTCGAAATGTCCTTAAAACAATTTTATGGAAGCATTTTAATCTAAGTGACACTAAATATCATGAAAATTATCCATTTATGCGCTTTTTTAAAACCACGCTTCCGAACGTAGTCGGATACCTTAATGCTAGGACTTAGATAACAATAACCTAAAAAGAAGACATAGTCTTACAATGTCGTGAAATACTCGGCGAAGCGGACGTATAATTTATATATTGTCAAACTTCTCTAGGGCCTAACCATCTTAATTGAAAACCACATGGTTTCCTATTCCGAGGTATCCAAATTGCTTTTCTTCCCCAATGGGGTTTATTCTCTGATACAATGAATGATGCGGAATACTTCCAAGCAATTTTTTTATATATAATTTGATAGTTCAGTTTGCTTCAGAGAAGAGGCATCTGTAATCCCTCCTGGAAGATCTTGTTTCTGCTATCAACTACAGAAATCTGCGAAAAAATTTGCAAAACATTTAATGAATTGGGTTTGAAGTGGAAAAATATCTATCTCTGAAACATCGACGACTTTCAGTCTTTCTCTGGTACGATTTCATCTGATTTTTCATTAACAACTCCCCTTTAAGCAACGCGACGCCTATTGGCGATAGACTTAATAATGTTGAACCTCACTCAAGTGGCGAAGACGACATCTAAGCTGGCACCAACTTCCCAAATTTCCACACCAGATCAGTGTGAGAGCTTTGAGTCTCTGCAGATTAAACGATTATCAATTCCTCCACACGGTAGCTATCTAGTGGAATCTCAGCATTTGAAGCCACAACTCAACAGAAACATAACTCAACGTGTTCGTGGTCATGTCCACTCGGATACTGATGGCCCAGAAACGTCTTAAAACTTCTTGAGGCCTTTACGCAAATGTAGACCCTGAGCCCGTATACAAAAGCAAGCCTTCAGTCCTTACCAGTAGCGCACACGGGAATTTTTCAAGGGGGTCCGGGATTGTGAAAGTTCACCACTCTTGTATCATGTTCCTTTTGATTTTGTCGATTTTCGGGAACAAAACACAGTAAAAAATTAGTTATTGAAAAAATAATTAGCATTAATTAATAAAATTAATCATTAATAACAAATACTTAATTAAATTTTACGTACTATATACTTAAAATTATAATCAATCGGAAAAAAGGTCCAGGGCTTTGGGGGGGTCCGGACCCACACTTTGTGGGCGCCACTGCTCCCTACACAAATGTAGGTCCCCTCTATAACCCATAAAATAAATAGTGCATAGCATACGTTGTCAAATACTCGTACAAACCTGTAACAAATAAATGTGTATGACTTACAATCACATAAATAGGCTAGATCGACTGCCGCCTATTGATTCAATGAGTAATGATGGTGTATGGTGGTAGGCAGTGGCGCACACAAGGGGGGGGTCCTGGGGGTCCGGACCCCTCACCCCAAAGCCCTTGATTTTTTTCCGATTGATTATAATTCTAAGTATATAGTAGGTAAAATTTAATTAAGTATTTGTTATTAATGATTAATTTTATTAATTAATGCTAATTATTTATTCAATAATTAATTTTTTACTGTGTTTTGTTCCCGAAAATCGACAAAATATAAAAGGAGCATGATACAAAAATGATGGACTTTCACCCTCCCCCCCCCTTGAAAAATTCCTGTGTGCGCTACTGTAGAGATACATATGTGTATTCACTTAAGGAGTACCATTTATAATATACTGGGAGTTTTGGGATTCAAGAATGGTGAACTTTTGATCCCGGACTCCCTCCCTTTGAAAATTCCTGTGTGCACTACTCGTGGTAGGCTAGGCATATATAAGGACGATGGTCATCACATATAGCCAGTTGACATATCGTCCGAAATTCCTGGTTTTTCGGAGAATACAGCCAGGAATAACATTTGACCGCTGCAGTCATTCGAATCATGAACTTATTAAGGCAGAGCCGAGAACGAGACGAGACCCCCCACTGTGGCCGAGGCCCTAGGCCCACTTGGCCCATGCCTTAAGATGTCCCTGTTTGGGCCAATTAAAGTAGAGGACGCGTAACAGATTTGCGAGCGGAATACTAATAATCATTTTTGATAGCATTGGGAGGGGTAGCGCTAAGCTGACTCATATTCATTGCACTATTATAAGGTACAGAAGTACTATTGTACAGGAACGCAAAACGCAATTTCTTTTTCTACAACTTAAAAAAAAATTTGGTTTTAAAGGACTATGTTGCTGAATGGTAGTATGTTGAACTCGATGTGTTTCCTGTATTTTGATATCTGTAGGCTGTTGAATTATTTTTTAAGTAAGAAATGGAAGATTTAAAATTAGCGTGTATAAAACACAATGCGCGTGCGGCAATTATCCGCAATATATTTTAAATTATATTTCTCTGTATTTTTGTTTTTCCCTTTCTGGTTCAGATAGTGTTTTCATTATTTTAGTTTACTTATCGAAGACTTAAGTCGGTGAATGTCTCTACAACTTCATTTTAAAAATCAAAACTTAAAAAAAAAATAATAAAAACCGAGTAAATTAGATAGCAAAAATAAGTCATGTTTCATTTTAAAGGGGAAAAAAATTGGTTTAAAATAAGCTTTGTAATATATATAAAGTTTTGATTGCAAGGAGTAAAGTTTGATTCTAATCAATGGGCACGGAAACAAATTAAAAAAAAAAAACCTGGCATTTAAATTTTAAAAAATTAAGGTTTATTAAAAAAAAACATTTAAAGAAAACAGTTATTATACAGTTAGCAACACTCGGACATGACTTCACTCCGTCGTACCCAAAGACCGCATGCCTGCCACTTGCCATTCCACATTCCAAGGGGAGGGGAAACTACCCATTCCCCTTAGCTGGTGTCAATGGGCCTTCCCACTCCTACACCTCCTTAAAAAGCTCATCCGTCATTCCAGGACGATGAAGCTGAAAAGAAACTATAAAAAAACACATGCACACATACATGGCAAGAAACAAGATAACGAGAGAAATTTTTTTCAGGTATCATGTAAAAAGAGCTTTTGCTAATACAACTCCCAAAAAATAGATTTACAAATCACATTATATGCTAGAAAATTAATATCCGTACAAGTTTTAACACAAATAATACTCAAAAAAAAAAATTTTAATATAAAAAGAAGTTACCAAAAATATATCATAAAAGCCAAAATTTTCATCTTTAGCAGTTCCAGAAATTACTACACACACAAAAAAAAAAAAAAATGTCAAGCAATCATCTGGCTCGAATCTTATTTAACTAACGGGAATAGGCAACCGGGATAATGCATCAGCATTTCCATGTTTAACGCCCTTCCTGTATGAAATAGCAATATTATATCTTTGGAGGGCTAATGCCCATCGAGTTAGTTTGGCACTTTGAGGAGTTGTTAAGGTTAGGTACGTCAGAGGGTTGTGATCTGATATCACCTCAATTTCGGCCCCGAAATCCAGCTATCGAAGCGCTTCAATGCTCTATAACGGCATAAGCCTCACGCTCTATGGTTGCCCACCGAGTTTGAGTTTCGGTCAGTTTCTTACTGAAAATGCAATTGGGTTCTCTTTACCCTTTTCATCGTTTTGAGACAAACAAGCGCCGCCGATTGCAGTCGCTGAAGCATCCGTGTATAGTTGGTAAGGTTTTGATAGATCAGGTGTGTACAAAGATGGTGCTTTTACCAGTTGTGCCTTTAATTTTGTAAAGCTTGTTCGGCAACTTCATTCCAAGGGATTATATTCGAACTCGGTTCTTTGTCAGTTCTGTTAATGGCAAGACTAAAGAAGCAAAGTTTGGGATATATTCCCGATAGTAGCTAGTTAAACCCAGGAAACTTCGTATTTCTTTTCTTCGTTGTTGGTACAGATATATTTTTGATTGATTCAACCTTTCCGGGATCTGGGGAATGTTGCCCTGAACCAACAACGTGCCCTTAAAACTTCACACGTCTTCTTGCGAAATTGCACTTTTTAAGGTTAATCGTGAACCCGACCTTTTGAATCGTTTGAAATACTACACACAGATGTTTCATGTGCTGTTCCCATGTTTTGGAGAAAACTGCTACATCGTCGATATATGATCGACAATATGCCCGGTGTTTCACTAGCACCTGATCCATAACTTTTGAAAGGTACTCCCGGCGTTCTTCATCCCGAAGGGCATAACACAAAATTGGTAATGACCATGATGAGTCACAAAGGCTGTGTAAGGCTTTGCCTCCTCTGCCATTGGAATCTGCCAGTAGCCCTTTGTTAGGTCTAGAACGGTTATATAATTAGCTTGGCCCACTTCAAACAGAAGATCCTTTGCATTTTGCATAGGGTATGCGTCTGCAATAGTGAAACTATTCAAATGTCTGTAGTCAACACATAGTCTGATACTTCCGTTCTTTTTGGATACACAAACAATTGGATGCGCCCATTCACTTTCACTCGGTTCGATGAGTTTGAGGTGCAGTAACTCATTGATCTGACGATCGACTTCTTGCTGCAAAGCAATAGGTATGCGGTAAGGGTGCATCTTTTTTGGGGTGAAATCCGGTTTCAGTTTTAAATTATGTCCCTTTACTTTTGCTAAGCCAGGAAGTGAACTAAACAAACTGGAGAATTTTCCAAGAGTATTCAATAATTCCAGTCGCTGAACATCATCTAATTCTTGGCAATCACTGCTTATGTGATCTGTAACATCCCCCATAGATGATACAGCCATATCTGTTGGAGCATAATGAAGGTCCCCGAAATCTGAGTCTTGATCGAAGATCAAGCCAACTTGTCCCACTCTTGCTACGTAAGGACGTAATTTATTGAAGTGTAACTCTCTTATGCCCCCATCATCTAATTCAACTTTCGCGGAATATGGTCTAGTTATTTCAATTATCGTAGCTGGACCTATCCATGTTTTTCATCAATTTATGATTAGAAGACGGAAGTAGTACCAGAACTTTATCTCCTACCTTGAATTGCTTTTCCCTGGATCGTAAGTTATAGTTTGACGCGTAATTATTTTGAGTCGCTTCCGCCGTCTCAGCTGCTATTTCATGAGCCTTTTTTAGCTTTTCTATTAAGTCTTCCAGATACTTTTCCACTGAACGGGAGAGAGTAGTTGGAATGTTTCTTTCTCCTACCCACACTTCTTCGAGAAGAGATATGGGTCCCGAAGGCAAACGTCCGTATACTAATTGGAATGGCGACATGCCTGTTGTACTGTGGGTATTTCCCTATATGCGAATAACAAAAGGGAAGATGGAGATCCCAATCGGACCCATGTTCTTGAACATTCTTACTTAACATGTCCTTCAACGTGCGGTTCCACCTTTCCACGGCACCCATACTTTCAGGATGCCCTGGAGTAGAAAAACGTGGTGAAACCCCCATAACACTCAGAAACTTTTCAGAAAGTTTTGAGGTGAAATTAGTTCCCTTGGTCAGAACAGATCATTTCGGAAAACCTGTTTGTGTGTAAATTTTCAGAAGGACGTTGCACGTAGTCTTGGCGCTTATTTCCTTGACAGGTATGGCCTCTGCCCATCTCGTGCATAAATCAACTGCGCAAATAATAAAATGATGGTTCCTTCTCGAAGGGTTCCAACGGCCCAATACAGTCCACACTCCATACTTCAAAGGGTATTTCGGGTCTGACCAATGGTTGTATTGGAACCCGATCTCTGTAAGTGATAGGCTTCCGAAGCTGACAGATCTTACAACTTTCACAAACCGTTTGACATCTTGTTTTATTGTCGGCCAATAAAATGAGTACTTTTATTCTTTGCCTAGTTTTCTGCTCCCCAGATGTCCACCAAGAGGGACGTCATGCGCCATTTTGAGTACTTCTTCTCTTTTTACATTGTGGTAGTACTACCTGATCGATGTTCTCTCCACAAATATATTCAGAGTGTACCAATATTCCGTTATGTATTTTTACTGAGTTCTTTTGTTGTTCTGCAAGACTCCAGAGTTTCTTTAATGTGTCATCTTCCCTTTGCATTTTTATGAATGTACTACGCGTTTTTCCCTTCCCTCCGGAAGTTGTTCTTCCTCATTTGCTTTGCTCACAGCCTGTATGTAAATTTCAGAGGGGTAAGTTTCTCGGGTCATTTCTTGGCTGGAAATTGATTTCGGATCATCTGCAGTAATACCTTCAACTGCCCTTGAAGATACGTAGAAGTTTGCGGGGTTGTGAATAAACTGCACGTTCTCTAACAGCGCTTCATAAGCAGACGAACAGACTAACATGTCGTTAACTAGCCTTTTAGAAACTGCACACATAATGGGTACTACCCGTGTCTGGAGTCGTCGATTTTCAGGTTGAAAATCTTCAATTCGGTTACTTCACGTTCCCAAACGCCGACATTATTTGGATTGTCCCTCCACTATCGACGCTCTGTCCCTCGACGACATCTGCTCTTACCACGGATATCTGGGCACCTGTGTCGATGACAGCCTTCAGAATTTCATTCCCACACTTAATGTGGACAAACTGTAACTCGTCTATTTTCTCGTTCTCCTTGGCAGGGGAATATACCGGAATCGCAACCTTAGCCGTTAAAATTGCAGATGATTGTTCTTGAAAACGTTCATTGGTCTCCACAGCATTGATCTGGCGAGTAGGGGGGTTTTCTTATGATTTTTAGCATGACACCCCTCGAGGTATGCCCAACTCTTCCACACGAATAGCAAGTAGGTTTAAATGTTGGCTGTTTAGGTTCTTGTTTGAAGGGCAATTTATACCTTTGACTCTGAATATCATTTTTAATTATTGCATGTTCTTTTTAATATTAGATCGTGAATCTGACGTATTGCTGAGGGACATTTCAGGTTGACTCGTTTTCTTGACACTCGACCGAACACTTTCGTAGCCGTCCAATTTATCTGCCAAAACAGATGGTTCATAAAAATCTGGCCCATTCATCCACGAAATGCTCTCTTATCTCCCCCGGCACGCGTTTTTTGAGCTGATCAGTTATTATTAAATCTTTCAATGATTTGAAATCCCTTACTTCCATTCCATCGAGCCATTCTTCGAAGTAACTCGTAATTTCGAACACAAAATCATGCCAAGATCTAGCAGGTATGCGCTGATGTTTCATGAATTTTTGCCTGAAGGTCTCTGGGCTCATCTTGAACCTTTTTAATAACACTCCTTTTATGTAGTCATAGTTGTCAAATTTATCTTCTGACTCTCTGGCTATTAGCTGAGTAATATCGGGCGGCATGCGTGCCAAAAAAGAGCCGATACCAATTCGTTTTCTCTACTCCAATACGTTTCGCTTGTCTCTCAAACAGGGTAAGGAAAAGAACGATATCTCCATCCCTTATGTCGAAATTCGGAATGATTTTAATCAAATCACTAACACTTGTTTTTAAGCGGGCTTAAATTTTCAGAATCGAATCGCGATCTTTCGATTTCAAGCGCATTTTCTCTAACTCGAATTCGCGTTGTTGCTGCTCGATTGCGAGCTGCCTGGCGATTTTTTCCTCCTCGATTGCGAGCTGCCTGGCGATTTTTTCCTCACTTTCCCTTTCCAAGCGTTCCTCTAAAATAACAGATAACTGAGCTCTAACGAACTCTTCTTCGTAATCTTTGCTACCAATTATGATATTCCTTAGCTCTATATTCGTCATTTTATCTGATACCTTTTGACCTAACTCCTCAGCCAACAAAACTAAATCTTGCTTTTTAGCCTTCCCCTTAAGAATGCCATTTGAAAATTTTTTCTCTTAAAATATACTCAAACTAACCAATAATAGGACGAAAATAACACTAAAAGGAATTGCAAAAATTAAGTACCACACATATATCCTTCATTAAAACCCCCACAAACAACGTCCGCTACGCTAACTCAATACTCGATGAACTGGGAAGAAAACAAAATAATAGTCATGTGTTTCACAATATCCCCAAAAAAATGTACTTAATACTCTATAAATAGAACTTAATATATTACTGATTATTCAATAATCACTTAAAAATATTACTGATACACAATAATCACTTAAAATATTACCTATACACAATAATCACTTAAAATATTACTAATACACAAGAATCACTTGAAATATTACTGATACACACGAATCACTTAATATATTGCCGATATTTAATAATCACCTACAATATTACTGACACACAATAATCACTTAAAATATTGCTAATACACAATAATCACTTAAAATATTACTGACACACAATAATCACTTAAAATATTATTGACACACAATAATCTCTAACCTATTTCTGATATACACAATATAATCACTTGAAATATAACCGACATGCACCACTTAATCTATTCCTGGCTGGAATAATAGAACACTACAAAATATATTCGGTAGTTTTTCTCAATTTAACTGATAATATATTTTTTTCACATTGATCGAAAAATACTATGCGTAACATAAGCACAAAATAATTTCATTGACATGAGATTAAGTATTATTCTTTTAACATTAATTTTTTTTTTAACAAACCCAATTGCTATTCACTGACGTGAATTTATTACCGTGTACATTACAAAATAAATAAATATCATAAAGAAAAAAAAAAAAACATACAATCTTTCCTTAATTTATAGAACTGATGTTCTAAAAACACTTTCCATTTATATGGAACAATATAAAAAAAATATATATACTGATGTATATAATAATTCCCAATTGAACTGGCGTTCAAAAATTTTATAACTGCATGTGGATATGCAATAAAATAATATACTGAGAGAATTAATGATTTTGAAGCTGCTTAATTTTTTAGAACGGATGTTCTAAAACTTACTTTCCATTGATATGGAACAAGAATAATAAAATATATATACTGATGTATATAATTAATTCAAAATTGAACTGGCGTTCAACAAGTTACAACTGCATGGATATGCAGAGCAAAAAAAAACGTACACTGACGTATACAAAAATAAAATCAAAATTCTCTCTTAATAAATGGATATTAAACAGTATAATTTTATAAATTTCTCTCGTCTTACATTACAGGGAGTTGCAAGCAAAAACTCTTACCTGATTCATTTCCACGCGGGAATCCAGAAAACTCGAAATTTCTGGAACGTTCTTCCTGTGGGGTTTTCACTAAGACTCGATCATCCTACCGGCTGCGCCAGTAAAGTTTGATTCTAATCAATGGGCACGGAAACAAATTAAAAAAAAAAACTGGCATTTAAATTTTAAAATTAAGGTTTATTAAAAAAAAAAACATTTAAAGAAAACAGTTATTATACAGTTAGCAACACTCGGACATGACTTCACTCCGTCGTACCCAAAGACCGCATGCCTGCCACTTGCCATTCCACATTCCAAGGGGAGGGGAAACTACCCATTCCCCTTAGCTGGTGTCAATGGGCCTTCCCCACTCCTACACAAGGGTTGAACTGAAGCTATGAATTTTTTTTGAATTTTCCATTTCTTATTTTATTTCCATGCAAGAAATTCATCCAAATTTATGAAAGAAAAAAAATAATAAAGAACACGAAAACAACTCGGTCTAGTAAAAAAATAGCGCACTGCCGATATTTTAAAAAACTTCTAAGCATAAAATAGGTGAAAAGAGAAGATATATAAAAAAGAATAAGAGGAAAAAAAATCATTTAACAAGCGTCAAAAGATTTCTCTCTTAAACTGTTCAACAAAAAGAAGAAAATATTTCTCGTCTAGACGTAGTTATAGGATTAATTAAGAATCCAGAACTCTTGAATTCCTACATTTAAAGAAAGATCTTTCTCTTAACACCCCCAACTATATTGATTGAGCTTCTGGCGTAATTAAAGTTTGAAAGAGAACTTTTTCTTTTCCCGCCAAATTACAAAATGTTCCAGAAAAGAGCGAGCTTCGTTATATACATTGTCACGGATTTTTCGTTTGGCAGAACGTGCTATTGCTCTTACCACCAGAGAGAGAGAAAGAACCAAACGATTCTTTCGCTGCCCCTGAACAAACAAAATTTCCGATCGTCTGTCGCTTTCCTGCCAGCCATATTTTTCCGACACAGAACGGGAAAAAAAAGAATAAAAGGAAAAAAATTCGGAAGTTTGCGACCAACGCGTGCTGCACCAGATAAATGACTGAAATGAGGCTTTCTTTCTTTTTTTTTTATCTTCCCACTCTGCTTTTTTGTTCTTTTTTCGTTGGACGGGCAGGGGAGAAGGCAAACCGCCGACCTCTCCCCTCCTCTCTTCCCGCTGTACACTCCGAAGGGTTGCCGCCAATTGAGAGGACGTCGGCGTGATGTAAACTGGAACGTGGCACAAGTCGGTCGCCAAATGAATACGGCCAAAGGTTAAGAAGCAGAATGAATGCTATCTTCCGATTTACCACTTATTAACACTCTAAACTTGTCACTTTTTTATATAAAAAAATGTTGTGATATTTATAATACATACTTAACTTAGTGTCGTGAAAAAAAAACATCACTTATTCATGTTTTTTGAATTACAAATAATATAAATTTTGTCTTTTGTATTGTTAAGTCAGATTTAAACGTTCAATTTCACCTATTGAAAAGAATTGTGTATTTTTAAAATGCTTTTAAATTTTAAGGACACTGTATGACACATTAACGTAAGTGTCATAATTACATGTATTTATATCAACAGCGGCACACACAAGGGAGGGCGAGTATTCGAGTCCGGATCCCCCCGCCCACTGCTCTTCATTTTTTCCGATTGATTATAATCCTATCAGTGGCGCACACAAAGGGGGTGCTGGGGGTCCAGACCCCCCAAAGCCCTTAAATTTTTCCAATTGATTATAATTCTAAGTATGTAGTACGTAAAATTTAATTAATTACTTGTTATTAATGATTAATTTTATTAATTAATGCTAATTATTTATTCAAAAATTAATTTTTTACTGTGTTTTGTCCCCAAAAATCGACAAAATCAAAAGGAGCATGATACAAGAATGGTGAACTTTCGACCCCGGACCCCACCTTGAAAAATTCCTGTGTGCGCTACTGAATCCTATGTACATGGTACATAAAATTTAATTAAGTATTGGTTATTAATAATTAATTTTATTAATTAATGTTAAATATGTATTAATTAATAAATTTTTTACTGTTCTTTGTTCCTGACAATTGACAAAATCAAAAGAATATGTTAGACGGCATAATGAGTTTTGATACGAGAATGGTGGTCTTTCGACCCCTAGACCCCCTCCTTGAAAAAATTCTTGTGTGCACCACTGTTTATCTCTATGCGCTTATGACGTTGAGCCTCTGGCATCATTAGAAAATATTTCTAAAAATGACTTATAGATTTCGGCTATTATAAACTACCTTATAAATTTTGTATGGTTATATACCATGAAAGAGCCATCATTGTCTGCAGTTTTATCCAATCCGGAAACTCAGAATACTACTTTTAGATGTCTATTAAGTTTAATTTCCGATCTTACCGTTTTTGCATCAAAAAAATTCGAATAGACAGACTGTCGTGCCCTCTAGCGGACAGAAGTACTTCAGTAATGGCCAAGCTTCGGAACTGTAAGGACGTAAGAGCATGCGCTCCGATCCCTTTCAATTCTAATCTAAATGTTAGTTCTATAATTATATATGTAAATATTTATTTGTCTAATAAACGTATTTTAATTAACTAGTGGACTTCGTTAAGAACCCCTTCCCCGCGTGTACCTTTATTACATTGGGTCACACCCTTTATAGTACCACAATCGTTCTTCTGCGTGCTAATGGATCAATTTAACGACTAAAGCTTCGTTCCTGTTCTTTCGAAATCATCACTTGAAAATCCTTTACGTTAGCATAAAGATTGTAAGCGAAAAACTTGCAACAAACTATAAATTCAACTTATCAAAGAAGCATATAAATATTACTTCTTTTGAATAATTAGTTATTCTGTACCAAAAGGAGTGTGATTTGAAAATCAAATGAAAGAAGTGACTGAAGTCACACAAATTTCGCAAAAATATAGCAATGATCAACGGAAAGGTGCTAAAAATCACATTCCAAGTTCAGGAGCAAAATAAGATGTTCAGATTACAAGAAGAATACCTCACAGTTATATAAATTAAGTAATATAGTTACTATGAAACATACTAAATTTGAATCACGTTTTAAGATTAGATCAAAGAGAGAGTCTCTATATATAGGTTCATATAATACCATTAAAATTAGAGACAATGACACTTATGACATTTTAAAAGAAGACCGAAACAGTACAGCTACATGTGTTGAATTTACAGAAAGATGGAGAGTAACTTAACATAGCCCATAGAGGTTTACTTAATAGATTGCATATATTCCCTACTATACAGGGTGTTTCAGCTAAGATGTTACAAACTTCTAGGAGAGGTAGGGGACAACAAGACGACTCGAAGTATATAGGCAATGCTGGGTCGGAAATGCTTTCTAAGGCTCCACGCGCCGACAAAATTTAGGGTGCAAAACTTCAACTGGTCTTAAAACGGGGAAATTGTCGAAACGCTTTGGGTTTTGGTCACAATTATTGTTATTATTTATTATTTCATTAAAAACATTCTGAGCAATATTGCTGCTAAAACATCGCTAGAGGGCGCCTTAGACTTTGGAACGCTAGGGAAAATTTTTTCAATATTTTTTAAAGTTTTTTGATGGCTTTCATAAGTTGAAACTTTAACTTGAATTTTGATACTAGATTTGGTATCCTCCGGGAAAATTGATGTAAAAAATCGAACATTGTTCAGGGCACTTAAAGCACAAAACGGTGCTAACAAACGAGCAAAATGTTGGATTTCGGTGCGCTTTGCGCGAAAAGCATTCCGTTACTGACTAATTTGTTCAAAAATAAATTTTGACTTGGTAGCCATTAATCAAAACCAGAGGGCGCTTTCAGACATTGCAACTTGGAAACTCATTTGGATAATTTTGTGGTTGGGTGTAAGTTGAATAATTACTATCAATTTTTCCTCCTAAATGAGATTCGTGTGTTGCAAAAAAGTAATTTTATAGCAAAAATTTTAGTAAAAGAGGGTAAAAAAACACAAGTACCAAATCACAAGAAGTAAAACACACGGAAAGACTCAAACTAGGAGGAAAAAAGCTGTTTACTAACTGCTATGCATAATCATAAAAGAAAAAGTAAAGAAAAGAAGGAAAAACTGCTGTCAAAGGAGGTGTTCGAACTGACGCCCGCCGCATGTGATGCAGGCTTCACATCTTCGCTTCATGGAGCGTCGAACATTCGATAACATTTCTGGAGTGTTTCGTATTTCCCCGGCTGCTGCACTGATGCGTGCTACAAGTTCCTCGGCGCTGTTTACGGGTGTTTCGAACACCAAGGATTTCATTTGCCCCCAGAAGAAATAATCCAGACAGGACTGGTCTGGCGATCGGGGAGGCCAATGCACTGGACCTCCACGGCCAATCTATCGTTCACCACATGTTGCATCCAAGTGATTCCGAACAGAAATACTGAAATGTGCGGGGGCTCCATCTTGCTGGAACCACATGGAAGTACGAGTCGCAGCGGTAACGTGTGCGCTGTCCAATAACTCTGGCAAAACTTGTTCCAAGAATATCAGGTAGTGTGGACCAGTCAGGCGATCAGGCAGAATGTAGGGTCCTATTAGAAGATCCCCTAGAATGCCCGCCCATACGTTAACCAGGAAACGATCCTGTGCAGCTCGAGTACGTGTTACATGTGGGTTCGCTGCTGCCCACGAGTGGCTGTTATGGGTGTTGAAAATACCCTCTCTCGAAAAAGACGCCTCATCTGTGAACAACACGGAGGCTGCAAAAAAGGGATTTGCAATTCGTTGCTGCAAGTACCACTGTGAAAAGACCTGACAAGGTGCAAAGTCACATTCTTTTAGTGACTGGACGCGCTGGTAGTGAAATGGATGCAGGGCACTATCATCGAGAATCCTCCAACGCTACTGTATGAAATCCCGATTTCATTAGCGATACCTCGTGTACTTAAACTGGGAGTGGTCTCTACCATATCTAGTACAATTTCCTCATTCAATTCGGTACGTGCCGTCCGATCTCGATTACGTGCTGCCTTCTGAATGAACCGGTTTCACATAATTGCTGGTGTGAGGCGAGCAAACATGGTATGAGCAGGGAGTCCGCCTGACAGGATGCTTTTCGGCGTACAACCTCTGAGCGGCTCGACCATTGCAATCTGTGGCCCCGTATGCCAGAATCATATCTACTTTCTCTGCGTTCGTGTACTCTGCCATCGTACAGCCAGTCTGTGTGCGATGGAAATAAAGCTTCCTTTCAGCGGACTCCTTCTTATCGTTCTGTCCCTCTGGCGGCTAATTCACCTCTCGACGGTGAAATTTGCATATTCTGCCTTTAACACTCTCTCGCTAAAATTTTCGCCGAGAACCCTGCTCGCTTTATTCACTGCCACGACACTTGCAATTCCTGGGCTACGTATCAGGCTTTCGATGGTCTTATTTGCTTCAGGAAGGTATTTCGGACCACCTTTCTTATGTTATTCCGAGTCGTCTAGGTGTACTCTACCTCGTTGGTGGATGAGTACACCTAGATAACTCGGAATCACAGGGAAAGGTCGGTCGGAAATGCCTTTTACTTGTCTGAAGCACCTCTGGTTTTAAATTTGACAACAATGTCAAAATTTGTTTTGAACAAATTAGTCAGCAAGGGAATGCTTTTCGCGCAAAACCGCACCAAAATCCAACATTTTGCTTCGTTTTTTAGCACCGTTTGTGCTTTAAGTGCCCTGAATAATGTTCGATTTTTTACATCAATTTTCCCCGGAGGATACCAAATCTGGTATCAAAATTCAAGTTAAAGTTTCAACTTATGAAAGCCATCAAAAAACTTTAAAAAATATTGAAAATTTTTTTCCCTAGCGTTCCAAAGTCTAAGGCGCCCTCTAGCGATGTTTTAGCAGCAATATTGCTCAGAATGTTTTTAATGAAATAATAAATAATAACAATAATTGTGACCAAAACCCAAAGCGTTTCGACAATTTCCCCCGTTTTTAAGACCAGTTGAAGTTTTGCACCCTAAATTTTGTCGGCGCGTGGAGCCTTAGGAAAGCATTTCCGACCCAGCATTGCCTATATACTTCGAGTCGTCTTGTTGTCCCCTACCTCTCCTAGAAGTTTGTAACATCTTAGCTGAAACACCCTGTATATTTCAATTATCAAATGATAAGTTTGTCGATAGCAAAAGAGGAAGAAAGGACAAGACTACATCCTGATCTATATGATTTTTTTCCCCTTTTGCAAATGTTTTTGTATGTTGCGTCTTAATTAAATGCCAAAATATACCTTTTATATTCTCTATATACAATTAAGAACTTAACTGGCCCCCGTGTGTGTACAGTGCTGGATTACTCATTTGGCGAAATAGGCAAGGCAATTGCCTATGGGCCCCGTGCTTTTTAGGGACCCGCAAGAGCGTGTTCTGTTAGTGCTCCAAGAAGGTCCGGGCGAAATCTTTGATGTTTATGTTGCAAGTCTGCAACATAAACATCGTCTTGTATCCATTTTTCACCTACTAACACATACACTACTACTGATCGTCCAGACTCCGGATGTTCGATTGCTTACAGAGTACAGAACATCTTGGATGGTTATTTAGCATTCCTTTTCCTGAGTTTGGCTTATAATCAAGGCTTAATATAAATTAAGTTATCTTATTAGTTGTTTCAGTTTTATACATATATGTAATAATTCCCTTTAGCACCCTTTTAATTAACTCTTTTTTAATAATATTTAAACAAGCTTTAGTTCTTTGGTTCAAAACTAACGCCCTAATCTTAATCGTAATCAACTAATATTATTACATCATAAATCTCTTTCTCACCCATTTTAAACATTCAGAGCTCTTGGTAAAAAATAGTCACGCGGTCTTCACAGCTGGGTATAAAAAACGAAAATCTTTTGTGATCTCTCTATCTTCTGTCTTTGTCTTTAACCATGTAATCGACTGCAGCTAGAGTGTGTGTTTGTATTGTGATGCCGTCAATATATGCTTGTGTGTCTCTACATGTTTAAGGCAATGAAAGGATTTATTAATCACAAGACTGCCTCATCAATAACAGTGAATACATAACATCAACCAGCATAAAAAATGAATCTTAACATCTTAATCATATATAAATATATGTGCCTTCTTCCTATTTTTAGTTATCTTAGGTATATAACTATATGTTTATTTTTATATTTTTGTTTATATATTTGTGTATATGTATATATATGTATAAATTTATATATATGTGTATGTATATGTATATGATTATATATTGAAATTTTTTTATATTGGATTATATATATATATATATATATATATATATATATATATATATATATATATATATATATACTATATGTATCCTGCCACTGGCTCAGTCTTGTTAAGCAGAAAGGACATATTTTTAGTATGTTAAATAATTCGCATTGCAGGTATGATCTTTTATAAAAAAATGTATAAATATATATACGAAAAACTTTTTCCTAGACTGATATTTATAATTTGTTAACCAAATGCTTTAAGTTATTACGGCTTATTTTTGTCCTTATGTCATGTTATGAACCTCTAAATTTATTTACATTGTCTTTAAAGTGGAGACCTCAAGTTTGAAGATAAATTTTAAATAGCTCTATTCTGGATTCCTTGAGGGAATTGGATTAGTTTTACAATGCTTATGGATATTTTTATTAAATCAGAAGTGTGCTTACAAATGCACATTTTATCCAACCAATGTCACTTGGAAACGAATTGTATTTCCTGATGTTATATAGGAAATGTTTTGATTCCGCAGTATATCTAGCAAGCAAAATTTGAATTGGCTCTGTTGTTCTCCGAGTTGAGGCAGTTTAATTTTTTCAGTGGTACAAAACATTCCTTTGGTTTCTCCCTTAAATTCCAGAACATTGCAATAAAGATACACTTCCATCATTGTGTAAATGAGAACATGCTGCCTGAACCTAGAATCTTCCACTGGGTTGTACCGGAATGCATGGAGACTGTTATTGTGTGATTGCTCACCACAAAGTCACGTTTGACGCAGATGTGCTGTTTCTGGTTAACATCTTTCTGATGTTGTAAAACACGAATGATGTGCTCGCAAATGTGCATCCTCAAGTCTGGTTGCATGTTGCTCTGCTGCGCCCTCAGCCTGTGTTTGTGACATTGTTTGTCTGCTTTTCTTGTTTACTGATATCCATTCTTTCTCAGTTTGATGTGCAATTACACTCATTGTAGTACTTTGCAAGTATGACAACCTAAGTTTGATTTCCTGCAAGGCATTATTTTTATCTAGTGAAGCCAATTGACTGCACTTAAAAATTCAAACAAAATATATAAAATTTCTTAAAAACTTAAAACTACACTTAAAAAGAAAAGAAAATTAAAACAAAAACATATAAAATTTCAAAACATTAAAAAAAAGAAGAAAAATCAGGAATAAAAAGAAAAGGAAAAAATAAAAAATGCTAATGAAATATTTAACTTTAAACGTGTGTTCGAGCATGCGCAGTGGGCGCCGCGCGGTGGTGAATAAGTGTATTAAGAGAAACGCGAATTAAGTTTTTCAGAGTGTGTGTGGGAGATCAGACGAGCGAGAGCGCAGAAACGGTGCCCATCGTAAGTGTTCCGACATACTCCCTGAGTAACCGAGTTTGGAAATAAAAAAGAGTTGTATCAACATCCTCGTCTGGTTTCCTGAGACAAAAACACATAGGGACCACTTCCCCAACATGGTCCGTCGAGCCGGAGAAGTGAGCTATTCAAGGTGACGTGAGTAGTGGTCTTTTTTTGTTTTATTATTATAAATTGAGGACTAAATTAATTTTAGAGAAAATGTTTAAGAACTGCCGTAAGGAAGATCTTCGGATCGTAGCTCTTGAACTTGGTGAGACTGTTGCTGAAAAAGTAACTATCGTTGAGTTAACTGAAATTATTAAAGAAAATAAATATTTTAAAGAGGATGTTGAATTTGTTAAAGAATTAATTCAATATACGATCGAGGACCGTAAGAGAGCAGAGGAGACCGTAAGAGAGCAGAGGAGGACCGTAAGAGAGTAGAGGAAGACCGTAAGCGAATGCAAATAGAGGAAGACCGTAAAAAGAAGCCGAAAATAGGTTACGAGAAAAAGAGCTTGAGCTTGAACTAGCACGTTTAAATGTTAATTCAGATAACGAGAGAACAGGTGAGGGTTGTAACACGCTGGATGCGTTGGTGAAAAGTGTTCGAATCCCAACGGTGAAGGTGCCTAATAGACCTGAAGGTTGGGCATTCTTTTTCGCTTCGTTAGAAAGAGCCTTTGTATCAAAAAATGTGCCCGAGAAATTCAAGTCGGAGATTTTATTAAATTTGTTGGGAGAAAAGCTTCAAATGTGTTAACATATGTTAAAGATGACGAGCTTAACAATTATGAACAACTAAAATCAATAATACTAAGAGAATATGAGCCAAGTGCAAATCAATTCCTTGAACAATTTAAAAAAGCTACGCGTCATCCAAATGAAACATTTATTCAATATACTTCTCGCTTAATTACAAATTGGCAGTATTACTTAAAATTAAGAAAGGTCTCTGATTTTGACAACTTAAACGATCTTATTGTGTCCGACAAAATTTTCAGTTCGCTTGAAAAAGAGGTAGCGTCACACATTTCCGTTCGAGCAGGAAATGATTGGTTTCGCCCACTAGAGCTTGCCAAAGAGATAGACTTGTATAATACTTCTCGGGGAAAGAGCTTAAAAACTTTGCCGAATGTTCTTACTAGAAATAATCCAGTGAAAAACGCGTCAAGGGTATTTTTGAGTGAAATTAAAGATTCTAAATGTATTTGTTGCGCTGAATCGCATCCATTATATAAGTGTGCAGTGTATTTAAAACTTCCCATAAATAAGAGAATTGATCTGATTAAAACTAATAACCTTTGCTTTAATTGCCTTTCTACATCTCATAGAGCGAAAGACTGTAAATCGAGATTTGTTTGCTCTGAGTGTCAAAAAGAGACATCATAAAACGATACATTATACAGAGCGCCAGCCAAACCAGGAAGTAAGGAACTCCACCTTTGAACCTCTTAACACTTCAGCGCCAGTCTTCGAGTCTCGAGTAGAAAATCATAACTTATTAACCGCAACGAGTATAAACAGAAAAAATGTGTTTTGCTAAGCTCAGCAATTTGTTATATAAAATGTGAAAATGGTTTATTCCCAGTCAAAGCAATTTTAGATAGCGGATCTACCTCGAACTTTTTAATGAGCAACTTATGCGATTTAATTGGATTGAAAAATACAAGACTAATGTTTCGGTTTCGGGACTAAACAAAACAGTAATTCCAATAGACTCGCGTGTTTCAGTATCTATTAGCAATAAAGAAGGGAGTTACATTAAAACATTAGACTTTTTTTTTGGTACCTACAATAACGGAAGATCTTGTTCCAACAACGAAAATCGATTTTAATCTGAATAATATTCCCAATCTTAAATTAGCTGACAAAAATTTCAATATTCCAGAGCGCGTGCAAATGCTATTAGGTGCAGAAGTATTTTTATGAATTAATGTTACCCGGACAGTTCAAGACGGAGGGTTCAAATGTTATTTTTCAAAACACTGTTTTCGGATTTATCGTTTCGGATCTACTTCTTCAGACGCGAAGGGAAAAGAACATTGTGGGTTTATTCAGGCTGCGGATAATCTAGAGCATTCAATTAAGAAGTTTTGGGAAATCGAAAATGTAGAAATAGATTCTGTTAAAACCAGTGAATTAGATATTTGCGAAGACCATTTTAAAAGCACTCATTCGAGAGATGACCAGGGAGATATACGGTGGCGATGCCATTAAAAGAAGATCCTTCATGTCTTGGTGAATCCAGACAAACCGCGATTCAGAGATTAAACTCTTTGTGGAAACGACTGAGTAGAGATAAAGAATATTTGTCCCTGTATGAGAAATTTTTACAGGAATATGAGGATTTGGGCCACATGAGGGAAATCAAGGCGGATGGATCTGGAGTTTCATTTTACATGCCACACCATGGTGTTTATCGCCCCGAAAAGTCTACAACTAAAATGAGAACTGTCTTTAATGCATCAAGTCCTTCAACGAGTGGGAAATCTCTAAATTCAATTCAATTTAATGGCGGACTGGTCCAAGAAGACCTCTTTTCCATTATGGTTCGCTTCCGAAAGCACAAGTATGCCTTTACTACGGATATAGAGAAAATGTTTCGCATGATAAACATACATCCGGAGCAAACGTGTTTGCAAAGAATTCTGTGGAAGAAGGGCATAGGAGAGCCAATAAAAACGTACGAGTTAACTACAGTAACCTACGGCACAGTTAGCGCACCTTATCTAGCCACGAGAACTTTGAAACAGTTAGCGATGGATGAAGCTAATAATTTTCCTTTAGCAGCTCCTGTGGTGCTGAGTGACTGCTACATGGATGACATACTATCGGGATCCGAGAGTATAGAAGAGGTAATCGAATTGCAGCATCAATTAATAGAAATGTTCAAGACCGCAGGGATGCATCTTCATAAGTGGTGTGGAAATTTAACCGAGATAACTTCCAATCTACAAGAGTATGCTTTTTTGGAGTATGAGGAGACTAAAGCGCTAGGAATCATTTGGAATCCTAAGTTAGACTGTTTTCTTTTCAGAATAGAGCAACAAAGGCCAACTTCATTCACCAAAAGAATGGTTTTGTCTACTATTGCAAGAATCTTTGACCCTTTGGGTCTCCTCGACCGATCATAACTTGGGCAAAGATATTCATGCAAAGATTGTGGTTGCTGGAATTGGGATGGAGTGATGAACTTCCCTTTAAAGAACAAAAGGAGTGGCGTCGATTTATCGACTCTTTGAAAGCCGTGAATAACATCTCTATTGACAGATGTATTGTGATTCATACAGCGGAGAGCATTGAGTTACATGCATTTAGCGACGCATCGGAAAAGGCGTATGGTTCATCCATTTATCTCAAGTCTATATCTGCGCTTGGAGAAGTCAAAGTGTGTCTCGTAACGAGTAAAAGCCGAGTGTCGCCTCTGAAGCAGATTTCCATTCCAAGACTTGAACTGTGTGGGCAGTTCTTGCCGCTAAATTGATGAAGAAGGTGAAGGAGGCATTGAATCTTCAGATTACAGCTGTGCATTTTTGGTCGGATTCAACTATTGTGATTTCATGGATACATCGAGAATCAAGAGAATTGAAGACGTTCGTGGCTAATCGAGTGTCTAAGATTCATCAACTAAGTTCCCGTGACCAGTGGCATCACATTGCATCAGAACAGAATCCTGCAGATGTGTTATCTAGAGGACTACTTCCTGAGGAGCTTCGTGACGACTCTCTATGGTGGCATGGTCCTGAGCTTCTACAGAGTACTTATTCAACTACTGTCATTGCAGAACCAACCCAGAGAGATGGCTTTGACTGCGAACTAAGGGTGTCTGAGAGAACTCTGGAGACTTCATTGCTGAATTCCAAGAACTTTGACTTTTTCAACCATCTTATGGACCTTTCTAATAATTATTTTAAAATAATACATATTGTTTCTTATATTTATAGATTTATTGAAAATTGCAGATCCAAGGTGAAAAGAGGGGACCTTTAACTACAAGTGAGGTAAATGATGCAGAAACCTGGCTTATTAAACAGGACCAGAGTGGCATTAACTTAAGTGACCCGTCAGGTAATCTTAAATCTTTGAATATATTCCAGGATGATAAAGGAATCCTGAGAGTTGGTGGAAGGCTGGAAAAAGCTTCCATACCCTACAGCCAAAAGCATCCAGCTATACTGGCTAAAAATTCTAAATTAAGTAAAATATATTTCATAACTTTGCATAAGAAATTATTTCACGTTGGTCCACAAGGACTGCTGAATGCAGTAAGATTGAGATTTTGGGCTTTAGGAGGTAGAAACCTAGCTAGGAAAACGGTTCATACTTGTGTGGTGTGTTTCAAGTGTAAACCAATTCCCTCTTCTCAAATAATGGGCAATCTTCCATATGAAAGAGTAAATATGGCCCCTCCATTCAGTATAACTGGACTAGATTTGGGAGGTCCATATTTTGTAACTTACAAACACCAGAGAAAGGGCGTTTTGAATAAAATTTATGTTTGTGTTTGTATTTGCTTTGTGACTCGTGCCATCCACCTAGAAATTCTTTCCGATTTGACTTCGGATGCAATAATTGCGACCCTTAAGAGATTCATGTCTAGGCGAGGAAAATGTTCCAAAATTTTTACGGATAATGCAACAAATTTTGTTGGTGCGAATTCTCAACTAAAGGTATTTTATAAGACCCTTAACTTTCCAGATCAAAATCTGGCGGCATATTTCACTGAGGAAGGTATTGAATGGAATTTTATTCCACCAAGGGCCCCACATATGGGAGGTCTTTGGGAGGCGGGCATAAAGTCAGTGAAATATCACCTCAAGCGAGCACTGGGAAGATCCCGACTCACCTACGAGGAGTTTGAAACAGTGATTATCCAGGTAGAAGGAATTTTAAATTCCAGACCCCTTACACCAATATCCAATGATTTTGATAACTTTGAAGTATTAACGCCTGCGCATTTCTTGATTGGTAGATCAATTAATTCTATTCTTGAGCCCCTAGTAATTAATATTAGTGACAATAGATTAAGCCGTTGGCAGAGAACAACAAAGGTAATTCAGGTAGTTTGGAAAAAATGGAATACCGATTATCTGAATACTCTCCAACAGAGAGGAAAGTGGATGATCGAGAAGGACAATGTAATGTGTGGTACAATGGTAATTGTAAAGGAGGATTTTACACCAGTTTGCAACTGGCTTTTAGGGCGCGTCGTTGAGGTCTATCATGGTTCTGATGGTAAAGTGAGAACAGTCAGGATTAAAACAAAGAACGGAGAATTTAGGAGGCCCATAACTAAGATCTGTATTCTACCTATAGATGTAAATAATTAAGGTTAATTTCCATTTAAGAAATTATGTGTTTATCTTTAAATTGTGCTATTGTAATTTTAACTTTTAACTTTTTTTTTTTTACTGAAAATTTATAGTACCTTTTTATATATATAATAATTTTGAAACCAATTGTGTAATTTTGTGAAACTTGTTGTGAATTGTGAAACTGTATTGCTATTGTTGAATATTGATATTGCAAGGCCGGGGGTATGTTCGAGCATGCGCAGTGGGCGCCGCGCGGTGGTGAATAAGTGTATTAAGAGAAACGCGAATTAAGTTTTCAGAGTGTGTGTGGGAGATCAGACGAGCGAGAGCGCAGAAACGGTGCCCATCGTAAGTGTTCCGACATACTCCCTGAGTAACCGAGTTTGGAAATAAAAGAGTTGTATCAACATCCTCGTCTGGTTTCCTGAGACAAAAACACATAGGGACCACTTCCACAACAACGTGCATCAATTGACACAGCTGAAATCCAACGCAATGAGAGAGGCTGAAGGTATTTTTAATTGAATACACCAGGAAAATTCCAATATAAACATGGATTTTGCAGCAGAAAACTACGACAAAGTGTTGATAATGATGGAGTATCTTTTCAATTCACAATTTGATTAGCATTAGCAATTGTTATCAACAAAGTTAAGGGCATATCTTTAAAACAGAGTGGCTTATATCTAGACACAGACAGCTTTTCACATGGTCAATTATTTGTTATCTGTGTACTTAAATATTAGCATCACCACAGCCAAATTACCGCCATGCAAATCGCAACATTTTCCCTCCATTTATTTTTTCATAACAAAAATGTTAGAATCTTTGTTGTTTAGATATTAAGGTACGATACACATGGCACCAATTTTGTTACAGTGATGCTAATACATAATTACTGATGTGTGTTACAGAGCAGCAGTCACCAATTGGTAATGCGTGAAAAATTTTGGATGGTATGCAGAATAATTGGGAAATTATTTATACTTTTATGAAGATTCAGTTTAAAAAAGATGAACAACAAAATAACATATTATGGAACATGAATTATTCTTTACTAAAAGATTTTAGTTACAGAAATAGCTAAACAAAAAAACAAAATTCCTGAGGTTAGCGATTTTTGGTAACCTCAACCAATTTTTGGAAAATTGTAGGCAAAACACTTCAGTCTGTTAATTGTTGCTTTTCATGAAGCTTATTTTCAGGGCATAGAAGATTAAATAAAGACGTAAATATAGATATAGTGCTCCACCACATAGAGGTTAATCCTATTAGTGAAACGCTAATTATAAAGTTATACATTAAGTGGTTCATGAAGTGTTGAAAAATGGCAACTACTCCTCTAAAGTAGGCACAGCAGACAATTTCTGTATATATACAGGCAATGAAGCAACACAAAATGTCTACTCATAAGCATTGCAAAATTAACCCTTTGACCTCAAGAAGTCATTTTAAATTTGTTTTCAAACTTGGCACCCCTTCTATGGAGACAATGCAAATAATTTTAGATTCATAACATGACAAAAAAAACCATAACTTGGGAGTATTCTGTTAACAAATTACAAAAAAAATCTGTTTAGAAAAGTTTTGTTAATGTATATTTCCAATTTTTTTATAAAAAAAATCATACCTCAAGTGCAAGTGGTTAAAGATATTAGAAATGTGTGCTTTCTCTTTTCTTTCTTTTTAACCAGACTGAGCCACAGGAAAACGTGATTGAGTACAGCTAGCTATAACAAACTTAAATGATAAAAAGCAATCAAAAACCAATTTACAATAAATTATCATTTTGATAAAATCACCAAAAAAAGTTGCAAACAAAGGTACTTGGATACTGTCAAAACTATATCAACCCTGATTTTGTTCGCATCATACATGGTGAATTGGCAATTAAGTGCTAATGTTGCCAATATGGTTGCGATAATACATAAATATCAAAACAAACACAAAATATACATCAGAAAATCTTAATTTTCCCATTTATATTTCACAGTGACACCTAATAAAATTTTGAAATTACACAAAATAGATATTTTCTGAGTAAAGTTATTGCCCCAACCAGTGGCGCACACAGGAATTTTTCAAGGGGGGAAGGGGGTCCGAGGTCGAAAGTTCACCATTCTTGTATCATGCTCCTTTGATTTTGTCGATTTTCGGGAACAAAACACAGTAAAAAACTAGTTTTTGAATAAATAATTTCGACCTTAATTAATAAAATTAATCATTAATAGCAAGTAATTAATTAATTTTACGTACTATATACTTAGAATTATAATCAATCGGAAAAAAAATCAAGGGCTTTGGGGTGGGTCCGGACCCCAGGCCCCCCGTCTTGTGTGCGCCACTGGCCCCAACTATTAAAAACTACAATAACTATTATGTGGAAAAATTCACTACCAAGTACAAAAAAGTATTATTATTGTGCACAAACAGGCATAGAATGTTCTTCCTTTATTGAATGCATATTGCAGTATTTGGCAATGTCTTTTGATTTTAGGTAAATGGCCGACGAAAGAAAAAATATAAGTGCCAAAAAAAATTACATATTAATTTAATTTAGGTTCATTGGAGAAAGATAAAATATACCGTAAAATCCGGCATATAACGCGCACTCATACTTTCAAGCTGCAATTTTTAAATTTTAGGTATATTCGCTACATAACGAGCACCCCTTTTTTACGAAGAAACCTGAAATGTACAAATGCAATGCTGTTATGTTTAGAAGCGATTTATTCAAGGTGTTTATCTAAACAATTGCAAAAATAGTATACATTTAGAACTACCACCTTTTAAGTTCAATAAGAATGCCATGTCTTTTAAATAAATAGTATTTTGAAATATTTAGAAGTTTACCTTTTTTAAGCTCATTTATTTTTTAATTTTTAAAGCCCTCATTTTTATACCCGGCGTATAACTCACACCCGTAAATTTCGATCTTATTTTTTTTTGTGTTCAAAGTGCGTGTTATACGTCGGATTTTACGGTAGGTGGAAGATTTTAATCGGTATGCTACTCGCTAAACACATACATAGTGTACATAATTAAATTTAGTATTGTATATATGAAAATTATCCAAAGTAAATATCCTGCGTTTAAAAATAAATTGAAAAATGATATACAATACTAACAGTAATTGACATAAAAAAGCTGAAATACCTTTATCAACGCATATGTATAATTTGAAAAAATAATTACAATCTTATGACCAACTGCTTCCTCAACATGTATTTGAACCCTCTGTCTGTTTTGCTCATTCACTGATGCCTACTCTAATTTGATCAGCATTCATCCCTCGCACTGTGTTTGCTTGGCCAGTATGATGACCTAAGTTCGAGTTTCTGCAATACAATTTTATGTACTCAAGCCGATTGACTGCAGTTAAAGTGAAGGTTTAAACAAAAACATATGAAATTAAAAAACAGCTCAGAGTGGGCCTTGTATCCGAATTCCTTTGTGGCCCTTTTTCAGATATGAGCACCATGTAAGTGGAATTGCAATAACATTCGTTGGGGCTCCTGCATCATTGATACAGCGGTAGCTCTACGTCCCTGACAAAAGCAAACCATAATAACTTCAAGTATTTTTTTAACAAATTACTAATGGAATCTGTTTAAGAAGGTTATAATCTTATCAAGCAATGAAAAACAAAATAAGGTGCAATATTTTGATGACTCAAAATTAGAAAATCTTAGTTTTAACATTTGTATTTCAATACTAACATCAAATGAAAGCTACTTACGTATTATCGCAACGTATTGGCGATATTGTATAAAACGAATCATGATTGGAAAATGGAATGGCCGACTTTGCGAGTTATCATTAAAGTTGGCGACTGTTGCGATAATATGTAAGAATCAAATGAAATTTAGAAAGTTATCTAAAAAAAACATTCTTATTAAAAACTCCGTCGATTAATTCCGTCAAATTAAAATATCTCCAAGTGGGAAAAAAATATTGTTTCCAAACATTGAATGTGTGTGTTATATCGCGGCATTTGGCTACGTCTTTTTATTTCAGGTAAATGGTTGACTGAAACTATTTGGTAGAAAAATTAGTAGCGTACAGAAGTTAATTATGTTAGTTTCATTTTCGCTTAATAAAGAGAAATAAATTTAGCTTAAAATTACAGAAAAAAACACGATGTATAATTTAAGCAAATTCGTAAACATCCCGCGATAATGCTATCTGACTGTTGCCAAACCTACAAAACAAAATTTGAGTTCTTGAAAGAATAATTTTTAAAAAATGATTTATTCGAAAAATAATCCCAATTACGTATCAAAGGACAAAAATAGATAAATATGACAATCAAAAAACATAACCATAGAAACGTTATTCAATAATTTGGAAAAATCTAAGCGTAAAGTTTAAATTTTCGCATTCAGAGCGAATCGTGACATCGTATGACGTCATAACACGAAAAAATCACTTTAAAATTAAATTTTAAAAAATTTAGGGAGAGTTTCGAAATAAAAAGTACATAAGATCCTGACCGGAGTCAAATGCAACGTTGTGTCAATATTTCAGATTAATCCATGCAGAACTTTTTGAGTTATGCGAGCATACACAAACCAACACAACATTTTTATATAGAGAGATATGAAACAGCCGACGCTGCTTCCAGGAAGTGAAAAATTCGAAATTGAAACTTATGTTATAAAGGGTGTTTTTTTAGAGGTATAGAACTTTAAATTGCAATAAAACAACGATGTATTATTCGATTGACATGAATTTTTTTTATTCGAAAGATAATCTTGTGGCATTACATTTTAAATATGATTTCTGGCATAGGACTGCCACGGCTGGCTCGGATGTAGTCCAATCTGGACGTCCAATTTTCGATGACTTTTTCTAACATTTGTGGCCGTATATCGGCAATAACACGGCGAATGTTGTCTTCCAAATGGTCAAGTGTTTGTGGCTTATCCGCATAGACCAATGACTTTACATAGCCCCACAGAAAATAGTCTAGCGGTGTTAAATCACAAGATCTTGGAGGCCAATTCACAGGTCCAAAACGTGAAATTAGGAGGTCACCAAACGCGTCTTTCAATAAATCGATTGTGGCACGAGCTGTGTGACATGTTGCGTCGTCTTGTTGGAACCACAGCTCCTGGACATCATGATTGTTCAATTCAGGAACGAAAAAGTTAGTAATCATGGCTCTATACCGATCACCATTGACTGTAACGTTGTGGCCTTCATCGTTTTTGAAGAACGATTCCACCAGCCCATAAAGCGCATCAAACAGTCAGTTTTTCTGGATGTAACGGTGTTTCGACATACACTTGTGGATTAGCTTCACTCCAAATGCGGCAGTTTTGTTTGTTGACGTAGCCATTCAACCAGAAGTGCGCTTCATCGCTAAACAAAATTCGTTTATGAAAAGCGGGAACAACGGCAATCTCGTTTTGGGCCCATTCGACGAATCTACGCCTTGCTTTATCATATTTAAAATGTAATGCCACAAGATTATCTTTCGAATAAAAAAAAATTCATGTCAATCGAATAATACATCGTTGTTTTATTGCAATTTAAAGTTCTATACCTCTAAAAAAAACACCCTATATTAGACAATTTATAGGAAGAACTTTCCCCTCGTTTTGAACCATAGAGTAAAATACCTTTTTCATTTAGTTTTCTCGTTGATTTCTCATTAAGGGAAGATTCAGAAATTAAAAAAACTGCCCAAATATTTAGAGAATATTACCCTGAGGACATCGAATTTGAATTCGCAAATGAAATGAATCAGTTTCAGCATTTCATATTACAAAATCGTAGAAGATTTTAAAAATGAAAAAACAGTACCAGCATCGCGATCATACGAGCTCATTTTCAAAAACGTCCTGCAATCAACCTTTCTCAATGTTATGACAGCTTTAAAAATATACAGTTGTCTTATGATCACAAATGCTCCTGGTGTGAACGAAATTTTTTAAAATTAAAGGTGCTAAAAACTGTCATCAATCTTCAATACCACAAGAAAAACTGGACTCACTTGCTATTATGACCATTGAATATGACACAAATCTTTCAGAACATGCTGTAAAAGAATTCACGGCCAAAAAATTGTGAAAACCAAATATTTAGTTATTTTTCATTGCAAGAGTTAGTTTTTTTTATTACAAATTTTAATAAATAAATATTGTTTATTTATATTTTTTTATTTGTTATTTTAATTGTGCAATGAAATATATTCCCAAATTGTTCTGTAATAAAATAATTAGGCTGTAGGGCTCCGAGAATTTGACTGCTTAGGGGCCTCCATGTCTTTGAATCCGACACTGTGTGTGAGTATAATAGTTCCCTTTTTCAATATGACAAGCCCTCAATTTAATTGAAAAAGGATTACAAATCTTATAAATTACACACTCCAACGAAGAGCGTCTTTTTTCAACAAAACGAGGAATACAAAAATTATTAGCCTGCTACGAGGAAATTTTGTGGGAGCGTAAAAATATCTTTGAGCAGATGTAGATTACTTTGTTAGATTATATGAAACCTTCTACGTCAAAATAACTTCGGTTTGTGATTTTATATTTGAGTTATCTAAGATTTTCTTTTAAACATTTATTTTTATTCCTAAATTGTAATTTTCTTTCGTCTCCGTCTTTAACTAAAAATAATTTATGTATATTTATATGCAAAATTATTCCCTGATTTAGGCGGCTATCACTCAGTCGTAACACTATCGCGTAAGTTCTGGGTATTATTGTACAGTTATTTCTTATAGTAAAAGATTTAAAATAAAGCAGGAATGATCAAATCATAGATGTAACCGCAAGACACATTCATTACCAAGGATTTTGATGGTGGTCTGTATGTTCATTTTTGGATAAGATATTATGTTGAGCGTGTCCTTTTTTTTTAAAAGAAGAATTCGTCTCTGGCTAGATAGTAATTACAGTTGTGAGGAGACATTCAAATCTGACATCAAAAACATACGGCGTCATGCCAATTATCGTCAATACTGTCAAGATCATATCAAAAATAATCGCACGACAGATTGCACATATAACATTTCGCCCAAATTCGACTCCCAATTACTTTTTTAGCAGTAAACATATTTTCAAGAAGAGACCAATCCGGTATTATTTAAGAGGGTTTACCCTTGTAATGGATTCAAAAAATCAAAAAAAAATTTTTTTTCATAAATTGTTTCCTTAACATGTCTAAAATACGGTGGTAAAATGATTTTTTTTAAATTCGAAGTCGTTATAAAGAAGCAGGTGTTGGAAGAGCAGCTGTTCGTAGCGCTATAAGTTAAGATTTTCATTTTTTTTTAATCGGACTTGAAATTTTATACGCATTTTTCTCAAAACTGTGTTTTCGAACTTTCCCCCATAATATCTCAAGAACGGTTTGACCGAATAACTTCAAATTTATAGGATATACTCAGCACATATATATACTTACCAAATGGACTACGATCATTCCAAAATTCAAAATATTCATATTTTTTATTACAAAAGCATAAAAAAAACCCCATGAAATTCGAAAATTTTCTTCAGAGGCCTACCAAAAATCCAATTTTTGATATTTTCAATTGAGTATAGTCCATTCTGTGCATTTAAGCTTGTAGATTAAAACACCGTTAATTTTTTTTAAATTTCAGATAAACCAATCAGCGGGAATCGTGGTGGAAGTGAGCATCCATTTTTTCGAGGCGAGTGTGTTCAAAGCGCTATGGCTCACGTTCTACTGGATATTTTTCGCTAAACATAAATATACATACTCTTAAAATACATATAAATAAATCATACAAAACTTAAGTTGTATCTTTTTACTGGTCGTCAAAAAAAAATTCCCTAAGAATACTTAAAAAATAGGCCGTCACATGGGTGAGCACCCTTAATTGAATCAAAACTGGCAATGAAATAAAAGTCCTTTTTAAATTATGAATGGTATTTATTTTAGTTTGCATAAAATACTAGAATTACCAAAATTGTGGACACTTAATTTTTTTTAAGTAATGAAAAAAGTTTTTTTTTCATTGCTCTTTTTGCACTATTATATTTTATTAAGTGTGTAACAATGGGCTATTAGCGATGTGTATCCTCTCTAATTCGGTTTTTTCCATCAGCCAGATTGGCACTTTGAGAAAGAACAACTTCACTTCGCAAACTAACGTTTTTACTAAACAAAATATTAATAGTCAGGTAGGTATAGAATAGATATTTTGTGGATAATATAGTCATGCTAGTACTTCCTGAATTTTATTCGCTTACTCCTGAACCAGAGTCCGGAGCTACAATTGCTTAGTTATTCAAAGACAATGGAAGGTTTCTGTTTGGCGAGTTCAAAGGCTAGATCTCATTTCAGATAAGTACTCGTTGCGTCTTATTATTTATTGTCTTATCTACAAATCGTGTACTAGTGCTAATAAAAATGAATTATTCTGAATATTTGTTAGTTATCATTTCGTGTCCAATTTAATGGTGTTTCAACCACTAGTGCGTTCGGATCCTCCGGCGTATCTGGTTAATGATCGAGATTTCCACCTCAGCCAACATAAGAAGGAGGTACTGCGACACGGGAATTTCAATAGAATATTTTCCCTTTTAGATTCCTTCTGAACATAGTTGGAAAGAAAACGCATTAAATGTGTTTGTTATAGCCATAAATTGTGCATTCAAAACAATTGAAGACAATGAAAAAAAATTTCCAGAAAGACTAAATGTTACAATTTTCTACATCAATTCCAATGTTTAAAAATATTCTGCTTTGGGGAGACCTTAACTATAACTATGAGGGGAAAAGGGATTTTGGGTGCTTTTAACACCAATGAAATTGATTTTTTTAAACAAATCCATTTTTATGTATTTATTCAAGAGCAAAAGTAGCTACCTTATTCAGGGTGGAATGAAGAAGTGTTTATTAATGTCACATTTAACACTAGAAAGTCCGGTATTTCCATTACCCTTAAACGTCCACCGGTCTCATTTTGACCCTGTGACATAAAATAATTGTTTTAACTAAATAATTGCAAGACTACTGTTCAGTAGGGTTTAATTTTAAGACTTTTTAATATAATTTACATGTAATCAACACATTTTATAACCCTTTATATCTTAAGAACCTGACTTTGACATTCTCGTTAGACCACTGCTTTGTCGCAAAACATTTCGAGTCTCAAATCTGCCAGGAACATTACTATTATGCGGTATCCATTCTGTGTCTTCCATAGCGATAAGGATTTACAGGAATACAATCAATTATGTCTGTTTTTCTTCGGATTCCTCGCTGTCACTTTCACTCAATCTTATGTCTTGATTGGAATCTAAATTAGAGCACACAAGACAGCTCACTACCATCCGATTCATTCTCAGAAATCTCTCGCAATAAATTAGCAATTTCATCAGGGCTTAGACATTTTCTACGACCCATCGTTTCAGAGTGTCTGCTCTGCACAAGGCTCGAAAATCAAATACATTTTTTTAATGAGCAGATAACCAAATGCTATGTAACGAAACACTTAAACACAACAATTTTAGAAAAATAAGATTCGTTTCCGCTGTTAACCCAATAACCCTGTATTCAATGTCAAATAAATATGTGATAGTACTTTGGGAAGTTTGTTTTACTATAATGGTAATGATGAACGACAGATATATATGACGATAAACTGCCTTAGTATCGAAATAACACGCCATCGGACATTTTAGATATATTTAGTTGTAAAATTGATCCTAGTCAACCTAGAATCACAAAACTTTTACTGTGTAATTACCATGAAAAATAATTAAAAATCACGAAAATTTTTCAAATTCCTTACAAAAATGCGGAAAGGAGAATAAACTGAACAGGCTTAGCTCCGGTGTCAATTTGACACGGATGGACGTTCTAGTGTTAAAGCAGCTTGAGAGCTATTGGAGACGGATCTCGTAGTTTTGAAAAACGGTGAAATTACAAGGATATCTGAGTTGGCATCGCCTCTCCATGCTTCCCCGCCACGTTAAGGAAGGACTTTGAGCTTCGGCAAATTAAACGGACATCAGCCCCTGTACACGATGGGTCTTCCGTGGCAATAAGTTAAGAACCGGCAACTCAACAACGATGGCCACGAGCTCGCAAAGATGACCACTCGGTTACCGCGGTTTAACTCGAGGCGGAAGAAGATATCTTGGACACTCTTCTCCGCAATACTACGTCCTTTTGTAATTCTTTTGAAGAATTATTGCTAATAATAAAAATAAAAGTTCAATAGTAGTGTGAATTGAATCAATATAATTCAATGTGTTGCCTTAGTAACCTATGCGATGCGTCAAAGTTAGAAGTCATAGGTTCAAAGCTCGCCTTCAATCAAAAATTATTCTGTTTTACCAAGTGAAGTTATACTTTTCAAATAAAATGCAGTGAAAATCGCTTAACGCGAAACTGAAATATTTTTTTCGTGTTAAAGGGTATCGCGCGCACCCCCACACCCAACAAGAAGAACCATACATCAACACAATTAAATTTACTAAAGTTTATTTTATTGAAGTAGATCAATATATATGCGTTGTTGTTTTTATAAAAATCAATGAAACAAATACATTCACAAGAACTTGAAGAAATTTAAAACAAAATTTTCACATTTTTTGAAAAATAAAACATTTAATGAGTTTTGGGAAAATAATCGGATCTTTTTCTTTGCATTGTTTTTTTAGCAGCAAATTATCTACAAATTGTTCGATATCGTCCATTTTGTTATTTATTTCATCATTGAAGTGTGCGTCTAAATAATTACACATACTTTTCATGACGTTCCTCATTTCCGATGATATGAGAACATATATATGAGCTGTAATATTCATTTCATTTTCATCTTCGGAAGCTGCATCAATGATACTTTTTGAGCTATGAGCAAGTTCCAAATCACTTTGTCTGCCATAATTGGGGCATACATACATTATCATCATCTACTGCAGTGAATTCTTCTGATAATACAATAGGACAGTCCAATCCGGCTGGGGTTTTCCGTATTTTGTTCATTCCCAGAAGCGAAATCTTTTCGTGTTAAGCGATTTTCGTTCCGTGTAAAGAGAAATACATGAAAATATTAGTTTAAATACATGAAAATACTAGTTTGTCGGGACCGTTGCACTATTTCGTGTTAACCGGTATTTCGTATTAAGCGTCTTCGCGTTAAAAGTATTTCGCTGTAATTAGGTCTTCAATCCCTCGCGTGCTGTGAAAGGGAAGGATTCCGATGCAATCACCCCTTATTAACCCTTATCGTTTGCGGTTTATTTCAAATCCTTGTCAAAAACCCTAGGTACAGCTCTTGCTCACTATTAATTACATGAAACAAGCCAATCCTCTTCATAATTTGTTCGTAACCGATCAAAACGTAAACACTTTTTTAGCTAAATGAAAAAAGAAAGAAATACACAGGAAAGTGAAAAAAACCAAAAAGAAGGGGAAAAAATCGGTTGTCGAAGCGGAAACGGAACCGAGCTGGAAATAGGATGTCGAGGAGCGGTATCTCCCCAAGCGATCATTCCCAGCAAATCTTGCGAAATTCCGTTGTGTTTCCCCGCTGCTTGTTTTGTTTAATTAGATTTTGACTTCCACTCATCGGACCACGAATCATGTAATAACACCCTATGTACCACTGAATATGAGTTCAAATGTCACATGGCCTCGCTGTTTATTCCCGAGAAATATAAAACTATGGATCAGTGGCGCACACAAGGGGGATCCTGGCCCTTGATTTTTTCCGGATTGATTATAATTCTAAGTATATAGTACGAAAAATTTAATTAATTACTTGTTGTTAATGATTAATTTTATTAATTAATGCTAATTATTTATTCAAAAATTAGTTTTTTACTGTGTTTTGTTCCCGAAAATCGACAAAATCAAAAGGAGCATGATACAAGAATGGTGAACTTTCGACCCCAGACCCCCCTTGAAAAATTCCTGTGTGTGCTATTGCTATGGATCGATCTCGTTTGAGAAGACAACCTTTCTACCAGGAAATATGGTTCATGAATTGCACCGAGAACTCAAATTACTGTTTGTCTCAAATGTCTTAATGCATATCTGATTGGCACAGATCCAAAAGTTTTAAAATTTTCGCAATGTATTACGCTAATTTAGTAATGATATTAAGTTTTACAGGAAAATGAAGAGAATAACTTTTTTTATATAGTTATGTCGATTATGCACCACCGTAATAGAAAATCATACCATTAATGTCAACAATTGTCTCTACTTCTCAGCCGTGGCGTAAGAAATATTTCGAAATTGGAAAATCATAATAATTATAAATATGAGAGAGCAAAGAAAAAAATAATGTACATATCGTGACTTGTTTCCTACTAGTCAATGTCAAATGATATGTTCAATTGAGCTGTTGGCACTTTTTACGCAAAAATTATAATTATCGTCTGAACAAGTAGTATTTACAAACTTTTGTGTGTGTGTTACTGTATACCCCTCCCTTTAAAAAAAACCTAAACCAGTGGTCTTTATAAACTTTTTCAACTCAAGGAACCCCCTAGAACTAGAAGGTGTTTTCGTGGAACCCTATTCCACGCATACACTTAGGACTTTTCTTAAAATAATACTTAAAGTAGAGTAACATGTTATAGGTATTTTATACGAAGGCAATTAATAAATATTGCATTTATTATTAAAAAAATTTAATCTACTTTAAATATAATTTACTTATTAATAATAGTAATCTAAGATCAAGTGTCGCCTATGCATGTACTGTGTTTTGTAACTGGGATATAGACTTGCATTTATTCACACAAATTGGTGAATTATAGGTCTATTTTGAGATTATCTGAAGTCGCATTACATATATATTCTGAGCTCAATTTGTTTCTATACTTGGTTTTTGTAACCACTCACGTTGAGAAATATTTTTCCCTTGTACACATTGTTCTGAATGGTATTAAAATGTTTATAGGTAGGTATGTGAGAAATACTGTGCATTGTAGATGAATTTGCAATACACAATTTAGAAGCTGTTCTTGCTTAAATTTAGATTTTTAACATCGTATCTATTGATATGTCGATAAGTTGCTCCTTCTCTTTTACTGTAGGTGTTTCCCCACAAATACAAAAAGAGGTACTTTCCATTATAAAGCTATTTAGTTTTGCATGACAGTGTAACAAGTATAAAAATATTTCGTTTAACCCGAGACAGTAAACAATAAAATATTCTCAATCTAGTAGGAGCAATATATTTAAAGATTAACGCGCGTTTTAATATTCTTTTATTATATTATAATAAAAGTTTAAAAGGTATTGCAAAATACGGCCATTATGTACGAGGGTTGAGGCAAAATCATGGCAACTATTTTTTTTCTTGAAGATTCCAGTCCGGTTGGAAAATGTGACATATACAGACGAAAGTTCAAGGTGTTAACTACATGTGTGGACAATGAATAGCACTGGAATATCGTAACACATTAATTTATTACGGTAGTATACAGGGAAATATGGCCTTCACGGTGCAAAAGAATGACAATACAGTACACATAAAGTAGACATGACAAACCAGGGCCTATAGACCCTTAATGTAGTCCATGACCCATAATGTAATCCATGAGCTGTTCGATGACGGCACGTGCCAAGTCGGTCCGTACACTGACCGGTTGCTCATCACTGGTTGCTGAAACTTTCCTATCCACCGTGCTACTGCACAGTATGGTAGGGCATTATTCCCAAGGGCTTCCACTAATTCACTGTAACATTCCATCGCATATGTCTCTCGGAGAACCGCTATTTTTATGTATGCGCGCTGCTCAACATGAGTTACATCCATCTCACACGACACTCACCGACTGATTTCACAGCCCTCGCTAAGCTACTTTCAGCTATCTCAGAGACATCTGCATACACACTATGCCAGCAGAACTTCTACACGACACATATCTACAAGACCAAAAATAGTTGCCATGACTTATGTCCCAACCCTCGTATAAATAAAATATTCATTTCTTAATGACAGGGATGAGCTTTAAATTCTTGTAATACAAACTTCATAGAGAACGAGAATCCATTTTGAATACACATATAATAGATACTTTTCGATTTTTTATCAATTGTGACTTGTTGACCCCCTGGGTATACCTCGTGGAACCCCAGGGTTTCGTGGTACACAGATTGAAGACCACTGACCTAAGTGAACTTCTCTCAAGTGGCATCATTTAATATTACTTTTAAACGGTTCCTAATTGCAAAAAATGCTTATATTGAAGCTAGAGTGAGATTGATTGATTGATTGTTTAATTAACGTCGCACTCAGAAGTAACATATATAACCACGTAACTTAATGGTCACAGTCACGAGTTCTTGCCTTAGGGCCGCAGAACACCGTGTAAAGGGACCAATGCATGTTTAATCTGTTGAGCTCAACATTCTCCCATTGGCGTGGTGTAGAAGTTCGAAGTGGAGGTCTCAGTTTAGATACTTTTCCATGGCTGAAAATTACGAGGTTCGTCGCCAAAAGCCCTCTCCTTGCCTTATAGTGCTACATAAATTAACATTCACTCAGAAAACATGAGGGCTGAAGCTAAAATTGTGTTAGGTGTGAAACTTAAAATTTATTGATATATTAAACTTTAATATTACACGTGCATATTTTTATTTATATACATGAAATGCCCCTCACCCAGAAGATTTTTTATTGATTATTAAATATATTATGTAAACGTTGTCATCGCATACTTGAAGAATGTAACGGTTTTCCCGTCACACAGCTGAAAAATTGGCTTCTTTTTATGGATAGGAAACCACGTTCCTATGCATACGTGGACTCTTATAAAATATTGCGTGGTCTTGTCTTTGGGCATCCCCCTGGCAACCTTTGACACCGTGAGAACCCCCTACTCTACCCACAAGCCTGATGTAACTCGAGGATATAGAGACCGACCGCTATCATTCCGGAACCCCAGTGAGGGCGGAGAGAAGTCCGTTGGAAACCTTCGAACAGTAATCTCCTCCCTCACAAATAACAGAATTTGAACTATAATGTCGTCCAACCTTTTACCAATTTCACTCCTAATAAAATTTCCGTCTACTCAACATGGTACGATCAACGTTACTGATAGCACTGTTGTCTTTTCTTTGTTATCCACGTTATCCGAAAACTTGGTCTTCACATAAAACTCAAGTTTTCGTTCCCCACTTTGCCTAGTGATGTTGCAGAACTGCATGAAAGGATAACACGTGCTGTCAACAGCGTTGATGGTACCATGTTGAGTACATTGTGGCAAGAATTGGACCATCGCATTGATGTATGCCTTGTGACCAAAGGTCCATATATAGAACACCAATAAAATATAAGGGTTGCCCAAATGAAAGTGGCATTGCTGTAATAACTCTTCAATTTGAAGAGTAAAATGACTGACTGCACATGTCCCTGTAGAGGCTCAGAGTGCTGGGAATGCATGTGATATAGTCAGATCACCCCCTTCCCCCCTCCAGATGCATATGTGATAGCGTAGGAGCACTTTAAAAGGTATTCATATCATGGATACCTCCAAACGGTACGACTGTCAATACTGCATGGACTGAGAAAGAATATCAAGAACCACTGTCGTGGCATGCTGTCCGGCAGGGTTTTCATCTCGTATAATGATGCTCGTTTTCTGTGATGTGTGCCAACATTGTTTCTACAATTCCGCTGGGAGGTTCTCGATTATCTCCTTAACAGACGCAACATTCGACTTGCGAATACCACGTCTTCGGTCCATTCCAAAAAGCTCTAAAGCAGTCATTCCCAAAGTGGTCTATATAAACCCGCAGGGGTCTATGACGATCTGTAATGCTCTTGAAACCGCCGTAATCACAACATAAACACTTAATTGCTACACTTCACAATATTCAAACGCATTTGCCTCTCATCAGAACTGGGATCAGTGTTAAAGCTGGCTCCAGCTTCGTTCCACCTGCTGTGGCATCTGTAAGTTTTTCCTTGCAGACTCTTTTCTTTTCATTCCGGCTGCAAAAAAAAGCAGCATTCTCCTTCCCACTGCGTTTTTGGTGCTCCTCGAATGCGTTTTGGGGCTGTTAAGCCCTCCCTTCCTGCGCTCTTCCCTTCTCGCCCTCGTGACGTCTTCAGTTTCGTCCTCGTTTGGTCGCTCTCTTCCTCCAGCCTCCTCCTGCGGGGCAATGAATTTAGATAAAGGTCTTTCATTTTCATCCTTTCTCCGCGATTCTGGGTATAAGCGATTTATTTCGCTGGCACCCGCGTCATCTAATTTTCGTTTTCGACGATCTGTAAGGGGTCCCCATCAGTAAAAAATTAATTTAGGGGTCCATGAGGTGTAAATGGGGATCTACGTACGATAGGGGCTCTCATTAAACTAGATCGTGACTTTAATTTTAAAACAAAATGTAATCAAGTGGGGGGAAATCCGATTTTACCTATTTAACAGATTTATTTACTAAATTTAATGAGGCTAAGTTGCAGTTACATTTTATTAAAACAAGCATATATTTTATTAAAACAAAAATCATCATTTCAATTTTCTTACCAGAATTAAGCTATAAGAGTATAATACTGGACGTCGCGAATTTTCCAGTTTCTTATTTTGTCACGGACAATCCGCCAGGAAGAAGACGTTTTAATCTACGTTCAACATTTAATGAATTCTATTCAGATTTTGAAATTAGGTTTGAGAATGTTCTGATTATTGTAATACCGCAGGAGGCAATGAATCATGTGGACACATTGAAGAAAATAAAAATGTCCTACTTCGCAGGAGGAATTATTGGAATAGGCATTAACGAAAATTTTAAAGTAAAGTTTAGAAACGGATGTTAGAAATTTTGGTGTTAAAAAGACATACTTGTTATTTATCCTGAATTGCGGAACTGAGAAAACTTACGGTTAAATTCGACAAGGTTGAAATGTGAAAATATATTATTGAAGGGCCAGATTTATCCCTCCCTTTAAAAGCATTTTTATTTGTTTTATGTAACTGTTATTTTATGAATTATTAAATTTTAATTAAAAATTAATTAACGCGTGTTTCTTAAATTTTAAACACTATATATTTCACAAAAACAAAAAATTTAAATCTTTTAAAGTAAATAGCTCTATACCAGCAATCAAAATGATATTTAAGTTGATAAAAGTACAAAAATGTAATATTAAGCAAGAAAGGGTCCAAAGGGGAAAAACATAGCAAGGGGTCTATAAGACAAAAAAGTTTGGGAACGTCTGCTCTAAAGGGACGGTGATTTGACAACGACAATGAGGTCCAAGCTGCTGTTAAGAATTGGTTCCACAACCAACACCGGAGCTTCTTCACCCTGGGATCCATCATGCCGTGGACCGTTGGGGCACTTGTTCCAACCTACAACGTGACTTTGTCTAACCTATATATTACGTCTGTATTACTTCTTCCCTTTGTATAATTTATATTAATAGCATTTAACCATTTATTAAACCGACTGTAGTGCCACCTTTATTGGCCGACCTTTATATGAAAATAAAATTTAATTTTGTCTGTGTGTGTGTTCTTTCATATGTTCTTTTTTGCTGTATTTATCGTATTGTTTTTACTGCGGGGCTCCGAAACCTTGGAAGAAATTATGAATAACTATTTATATTAAATATGATTTCGTGCCCCCCTCCCCCATATTCATTTTAAATTGGTTTAACCATTCTAAATAATTCAGTTAAATTTTTTATTCCCAAAATTCGCTACTCAATTAACATATCTTAATTCATCGTCAAAAAATTTCGTTGCAGTTTTTTTTAACGTAGAATCTATAATTGAATTCATGTTTATGTAATTGGATACATGTTCATGCTACTTTATTGGATACATACAGCAGCTTGTTTCCAAGCTTTAAAATTCCTGATGTGCAGGGAAAATGTGCAAAAATTATAATTTAGTAATTTGTGAGGAAAGATAAATCGTATTTCTCACAAAATCATGCACTATTGCATACCCCAGTATATAAACTGATAATTTTCTCCTTAAATTAGTTAAATCTATGTATTCAAGCCTACCGGCAGTAGATTTGTTTCAAAAACACTTCTTATTTTAAAGTGGAAAAAAATTAAATCACGTTTCAAGCAGTTTTTACAACAATCGTTCATTTAACGAGCCAAAGCAGACTTTATACGAATATATGCCTTGTTCAAAGCTGTACCTCTAATAACCTGAATAATGAAAACCAAACGGAATAAGTCAACTACTTTTTGGATAAAGGATGTCAATATATATATATATATATATATATATATATATATATATCCCTATATATATATATATAGACCCTGCCAAATATTAGACGACTATAAGATTTTATGAAAATATTAATTATCATGTGATACTATACAGGTTTTTTGTATTTATCAGATACAGTGTATGTTTTTTGGTTGTCCATTTATTTATCTATTATCACAAATAAAACATCATTAAAGAAAAAATATTTATTTATTGACTCTTGAAAGAAAACAGGAACAAATATAATTAAATATCAATATTTTGTTGTGCCAACTATAGCCGCTATGAGAGCTTCAATTCTACGCGGCATGCTATCAATACAAGACTGTACTGTCTCCTGCATTTGAGGATGATGATTCCACACGTGAATTATTCTTTCTAAGAGCTGCGTTTTATTTGTAATCACATCTTTAGCCACCTCTGTTTTCATTAACTCCCAAATGTTTTCGATTGTGTTCATATCAGGGCTATTACTCGGCCAATCCAACAGAAGGATATTTTGTTCTGCCAAAAAAGTTTTGATAGACCGAGCTGTATGGCAGGGAGCTCCATCTTGCATAAAAATGTGTGATTCTCCATTTGGAAACCATTCTTCCAGCTGCGGAATCAAGCGATTTTGCAAGACATCTTTGTACTGGTCTTGCCGCATCATACCTTTAACACGTCCAGACGTCCAGTACCCTTGCCACTGATGACTGACCAAATCATTACTTTTGTAGGGTGTTTCACAGTTTGAACAACACAGTCAGAATGAAACTTTTCTCCACGACGACGACGCATAAACTGAGCTTTGTTCTGCAAAATTTCAAATGTGCTTTTAAAAAGCAGACCTTTCAAAAAAAAAAAAAAATAGTAAATAAACATCGTTGCTGTTCCTTTTGTAATCATGGAAAATGGTTAAACACTTTGTTTGTGAATAAATTACAACAACATACCGATCTCCAGAAGTCTACATCTTTATCACGCCACTGTTTGGCCCAATTCAAACTCTTTGCTTTCATTGCAGGGGTTAAACATAGGCTTCCTGGTGGGGCGGCAGGTCTTAAAATTTAAATATTTTAATTTTCTTCGAACAGTGCGTTCAGAAGCATTCACATTAATATCTTGGAGTTCCGATTTTATCACTTTTGTGGTAGAAAATCTGTTTTCAAGGCAAATTTTCTTTAAAGATCTTTCTGACCTTGGGGTGAAAATAGGCTTTCTGCAGCATTTTTTCTTTCTTTTTGGGCTCAATTCTTCTTTATGCGTCGTACATTAGCTTCAGAAATTTTCAACCTTCGTGATACTTCGCGGTTTGAAAACAATTTTGGATTCACAAGGGCCTTTACTACTGACTCTTACATGGTGAAATATCGCCTTTTTTACCCATGTTGAAAGTGTACAAACTGATTATTTTAGCGCCGCACACTAAATAAACAAATAACTGCGTAATATAAAACTGCTAAATTAACAAAGCACATTAACCCACAGAAACACATCCGCGAACGCGACTCGAGCAGGTTTAGATTTGTTTACGTTCGTGTGAGAATTTATTAACTTCGTCTTGCCATGTGGAGAAATAAATACAAATACAAAATATATAATAAATTTCCTCATTAAAAATCCATTGGATCTATGTTAAAAAAAGTGAAAGTATTGCATATAAACTTATATAAAACCATTAATTATTAAAAAAACAGAAGTGCGTCTAATAATTTGGCCAGAGACTGTACATCACAGTGGCGCACACAAGGGGGGTCCGGACACCCCCTCCATTGATTTTTTTGCCCTTGATTTTTTTCCCGATTGATCATAATTCTAAGTATATAGTACTTAAAATTTAATGATTAATTTTATTAATTAATGCTAATTATGCATTCAAAAATTAGTTTTTTACTGTGTTTTGTACCCGAAAATTGACAAAATCAAAAGGAGCATGATACAAGAATGGTGAACTTTCGACCCCGCCCCCCTGCTTTGAAAAATTCCTGTTTGCGCTACTGGCCCATCATATATATATATTTTGAGCATGACTCGGAAAATTCCGTCACTGGTGCGATTTTCCGAGTCATGCTCGATTCGCAATGAATTGGCACATCTTCCATAAGTGCATTTCAATGAAGCTCATTTCAGGAAGCATTTTCAGTGAATACAATTGCTTACCTTAAATATTTTTTATTCAGATGAAGGTATAAGACGGGGGGGGTGAACCCCTTTATGGATCAACGCGCCATTTTTTCTAAAAAAGTAATGAGGTACAGATGTGTCAAATAATTTTGACTTGTGATTAGTTGACAAATAATCACAAGTCAAAATTAGTTTCAATCAACAAGTTTCTGGCGATATTTACTACGAAAAAATACCTTCTGTACTGTATAGTTGTAATGTTTTAGTTCTACGAGTAATTTAAATTAAAGTTACATTAGTGGAACTTCTGTTGTTGCAGATTGGATGATAAATAACTTATATTAAGATTGTAAAATTTTTTTTAGAAGAATGCTTGCTCTGAATTGGATTCTTCTACCAAATGGTTTTCAAACAATTAATTATTTTTGCTGTGGTTCACTGTGATGTTCTACATACCACTGTTCCAGAATATAAAACGCACGCCACGTCGCCTGTACTAATAATGCCATATTCCTAGATACACCAAGTTTGAAATTCTTTGTTACATATACTATCTTGCATTTTTTTTTATCTTTTGCTGAACCAGCCATGTTAAATAACAGTTACAAATTGTAAATATAACACAAATAAACTTGAAACTACTGTAGTTTCAACGAAATTGATTATGCTATGCGTAGACGAATTTTGCATCATAAGCAACTGTAGTCCATGATGTAACTAAGGCAGGACAATAACAAACGAGTGTGCTCCTGGCCGAGTTTGTTCGTAATACCTTATAGTGAACATTGTTATTTTGAAATAAAATGCAAACCATTTTGATTTCGGGCACGCCCAAAATATTGTGTCGCGTGCCATTGGTTCGTCATCCCTGGTATAGGAAGATGGTTTTTTAATGATTTCATCTTGTGAGGGATTAGTGCTAATGCTAACATCTAAAATCTATCCCTCGGCCAGTATCTTTACTATTTGTCGCATCAGCCAATAGTATTAAAATAAACATATTCCAAGGTCTTGCTCTAAATCGGTACATGTGTTACAGCCAGTCTAGACGCAAATTCTTTTTACTGGGAGTTCTAAGAAAATATTAGATTCTTATTTCAAAATTATATATATATGTATATATATATATATATATATATATATATATATATATATATACATGCATACATATTATTAAAATATGCATAATATAGTTTTGAGAAATAATAATCTGATGCTATCTTAGAGCCCCTAGTATTTCTTTCGTGTTCTCCACTTTGGAGATTACTGGACAAAAGATCAAGATACCATCCCTCATTTTCTTCTAGTACTATATATAACTTCTATTTAAATCCTCTTATAAAGTCTGTCCCTTTTTAATTCCCCGTGATGTAAAGCTAAAGCATCTTTTAATTTCATTCGTTAAAGAAAAGAAACTACTAGTTTTGTGGAATATTTATACATTTTAAGGAAGCAAATTGTTACAATGACACAAAAATATTCTAATGAAATGCATAGAGTGTTTCATAGCCCTGGATGGTAATCAGGCTGATCCAATATGCTGCACATTGTGACGTTTGAGATAAATAACGGTAGCGTGATATTGACTTATTTAAACATTTAGTTCATTTACGTCACAGCTATTATTTGCAAATTGTACATTGAAGTTATTAAACCTATTAAAAGATTATTGGTGTTCAAATGATGTGGTTTGTGAGGGAGAAGTTTTCTTTTGGGGTCCGCTCTCAACAGAGGTTGTTAGACCATCTCCCGTTCTCTCTTTGGGGACCAGCGGTCGGCTTCTTTTAGCTTCCAGTTACACACTGCTAGTCCGGAAAAAGGTCCCTCGTGGAGTCAAAGGTTGTCGTGGTGATCCAAAGCGGGACCACGCAATAACTTTAAAGATGCAGGTGTAAAATGCACGCGTGATGATCTACAAAGAAGCCGATTCACAGCTGTGTGGCGTGAATCGTTACAGCCTGCTCGAATGAAACAGCAGAGTACCTCGGAGAGAGATTTTGGAAGCTCCACCAGCAAGTTTAAAGGCCCTTTCATACAAACCAACTTGTGCCGCACCCAACAGAAGGAGAAGACCGACGGGAACTAGTTTTGAACAGAAATCGCCTGGGTTCTTTTACACGCAGTCCAATGGCACTTTCTGCTGTGCCACTCCCTCAAGCACTCGAAAACCCCGTTTTTTCCACCAACTAATTAACTCAGCTAATAGGATATTGTAAAACAGAAATGGGCATTAATTCGATCGCGATTGACCGGGGGACCGTTTAGACAGTTTGGGGTGACCACCTTAATAAGACCTAAGACGCGCATAGAAAAAGAAACACATTTAAGGAACACCGATGCCAGCTAGACTGGATAATCGACTCTTCACAATTTATTTAAGTAAATGGTTCGATAAATGTATAGACAACACATGTATCTACATTGGAAGCGCACGATGACGCTTAACACGTTCGTTCTGTCGCTGTAGGGGAAAAAACAATCAATAGGATGCCAGCCGTATAAATGAGTTTTTCCTCCACACGGTTACTGAAGTAGAAAACAAATGGTGATGATCCGCTCTTCCCACGGTAGCATGGGATCAGTAGCGAAAACAAAAATTTTTCAAGGGAGGGGGGGTCCAGGGTCGAAAGTCACCATTTTGGTATCATGTTCCAACACGCCGTCCAACATATTCGTTTGATTTTGTCGATTTTCGGCAACAAAAACAATACAAAGTTAATTATTGAATGAAAAATTAGCATTAATTAATAAAATTAATTATTAATAACAAATACATAATTAAATTTTACGTAATATATACATAGGATTATAAACAATCGAAAAAAAATCAAGGACTATGGGGGTATCCGGACCCCTAGGACCCCCCCTTGTGGGTGCCACTGCATGGGATTGGCTATTGATACATCCTCCCACACCCTGCGCGTCCACGGAATTGAGTTTTCGTGTTGATGTCCTGTACTGATATGGTGAAGAACTCCGCTGCCACTAAGTAAAGTATATACGTCGGTTTCAGAATCAGCGGTCCATGTATGTTCCCTGCTCGCTGCATTGAATACGTCCCTGCTCCATGATCTCGTAATAATCTGTCATATTTTAAAAGAGAGGCATAATGTCGAAAACAAGTATTAAGAAAGGAAACACACACTTTTAATACAGAATGGTCACACTTCAGCAATTGGGTGGATCTCAACTCCTTAAAACCCTTTCCAGTACCCTGGAAAAGTTCGCCCATCTGTTGTAGAAGCTGCCTGTAAGAGTTCGAAGTCCATATATGGCTGGAAACGCCACCTGCAAAAGGAGACGGTAAGATTACACCCCCTTCCCTCTGGCATGGCGAGAAAAATTCATTCTGTGTTTGGGTATGAATGGGGATAAACATGTCCGAGTATATTCCTTAAAATTAATATTAATATACAAAATTTAGACCCCATGTCTTTATTTTTCCGTCCCTATCACTAGGATTAAATTTTGGTCTACTCAATTCACGTGGGTTACTGTAATGAAAAAGGGGGGGGGGAGGGAAATGATTGCTTCATCGTTCTGCTAAAGAGTACGGCATTCCCTTTTGAGTCAACTTTGTGTCCGTGTGTGAAAGGAATTCTCGCCCCACTCTGGAGATGTGGTGACAGGAAACGAATTGACTGGCACAAAGTTGCCTCGAGTGAAACTAGCCTAAGTGATGAGATTTTGTTTCACGAAGATAGTAAAGTGAAGAGATTTTTTTGTTTTTCTTCACTATTGCTATCTTTCTTGAGTCTGGGATTATCCCGACGCTAGGCGGTGTCGTGCAACGAGGCCCCAAACCTCTGGGGGCCCATGGACCGATAATTTCTCCAAATCTAAGATATAAATATAAAAGGTTGTAACATAACTGGAATCATGGCAATTTAGTTTAAAGTAATTTTGAACTTGTAGGGAATTCACCTAAATTCTTTCCGTTGTTTGTCTAGTGTTTGTTCTTACTTATTGAAAAATTTATAAAATTTTCAATTTTTTTCTATAAATCGTTACTTGAATGTTAAATGAAAAATCTTACCGTGCTTATTATTGCATCCTACACAAGAAGCAATTCCTTCCTAGTTACATTCTATTTTTAATAACAATGATTCATAGTAGGCTAGTTTCCTGTTTCAATATTTCGCAATCTTCTAGTTAATGCAATGGACTGATGTAATTTTGTCTACCCCTCCTCTGCTCTTTTACAGAGATGTTTTTTTTATTATAATTACTATATTGCATTGAGTATTCTTCTTCATGCATATTTTTTGCATAATTTCCTGTCTATCGCACACAGTGGACTATTTTGTAGGTATAAGCCGTTTGATTGATGAGTTCGATCCTCCCACAAAAATAGCCACGGATTCCTCAACGACGTTTTGTAGCGTAGCATTACGTTTCTCCTTCCTTTTTGGGCACATATGAGATGTGTTGCATAAATTATAAAATTGAAATTAAGAACAAAAAAAGAAAAAAGCGAGTCTTATATAGTAGTCGCATATGATGTGTAACATCTGACATGTTATCATGGTAAAAATACGCAATATTAACATTTTCCCTGAAAAAAATATAAATCGGGTATGATTGGAAATAATTTTCTATCGAATAATTATATATCTTTAATGAAAATTGTATTTAATTATATAACAAAAGGAGCTTTAAAAAAATGCAATATTTTATCAAAAATAATTATTCTTGTTCAATTTGGGAAAAAGCGGAGACAAATAGACTTATGATAACTAAAATATGACACATATACTTGTGATTTCAAAGTATTTAAAAACCATTGAAAAACAGCGTCAATAGCAATACCACTGTTAGCAGTCGAAACATTCTAATTTGTGTTCATTTCGAGCTTGAGTTCATCATTCATAAAAGCTATGAGCGGCTCAGCGTTTGGCAAACTGAAGTTAAAGTTAAAATCACTACTCAAAATCAGGGGAAGCGAGTGATAATTTTTTTAAAAGAGCAGAACCACCTTCGTTATATGGTAAAAGTACAAAATGCAGGAAATCTTTAATTTTTTTTAACCGTTTGATTCAAAGAAATATATACGACCACCGAAATCACTGTTTGTCCATTTTCAAATAAGCATTCTACCGCACTTATATCCCCCAAAATCAAGACTAACGGATTTAGAGTTCAGCGCTCGAGTGCTTGATGACTATTAGAGTTGGACATCCATGCGAGGGTAGCGAAAAGACACAGCCACGCACTCTCATTGGTCAAATCAAGTAGCGCGCGCTTACGTCACATCCTGTTACACACATCCGTTCCTTTTCACGAAATCACTCCCACAAATATCCAGCAACCGAGAGGAAAGATGTTACACAGCAAAAAACACTGGTGCGTTTTGAGTGCAAACAATGCCAAGAAAGAGAAGATCGTAAAAAGTTTTAGCTTTGTATATTTAAAATATTCATATATTTTTACTTTTCAACTTTAAAAATCCAACGAAAATAGGGCCCTCACTTTTAGTAGCACCAGCGCATTTGGGTACCAAGCGATGCCCCTGGTCATAATATATTAAAAGGGGACATATTTCTGTTTGAAAAATTTTCCGATCTCAAATTTTGTTGTTAAACATCTATTGTGTGCGTGTACTAATACATCATGGAAATGTTTAATAATAAATTCATAATAGTAATAAAAGGATATTACGTATATAAAGGAGAAGCATTAAAGATTTTTCATTCAAAAATTTGACGTTGTTTGAACTGACGGAATTCTGAACGAACTCTGTACGTCTCTCAGCGTCTTATCAGACGACCAATTTATGACAATACTTGTCAAATTTGATGCAGGAGGATGAGTGGAATGTCCAAATGGGTCATTCCATTTTTCAAAAAGAGACCGCATATTCTTCCCTCACGCCTGGGGTCAAACCATATGTTGAGCCAATGCTGGAAACTGTTTTCATGATACTATACTTCTTCCTTCTCCACAACGATTTGTAGAAGGGGCACTTTTTTTGGGCAAGTTATTTATTATTTCGTTTCTTCGCATATGTGGGCCGTAAATTACCTGAATGGAAAGAATGTCAGCTTGTTGTGATAAAAACATCCCCAAGAGGGTAATCTCGGTGTCAAAGTAACCAAGTCGATTGATAGACCCTCCATATGGTGTACGAGGTGCAGTGACGTAAATGATATCAGTCACGACGGCCTATTGTATTAAAAAACAATGGAGTTGGGACCAAGACGAAGGATATCGGGTGCAGATCAGCAACGTTGGCCAATAAGAAATTATGGCGGGGGTGAAGAGTCGGTTCGGAAGGGGATGAAGATCTTTTTCATCAGCTTTTTCTTAACTCACGTGGAAGAGGTTGCGGGTGCAGCCGCACCAGAAAGGATCAAGAGAGGAACTGTGATGACCTATTTTATACGGAGTGACGGAGTCTACGGGGCAGGCGCACCAGTGATTGATCTTGGACGACACCAGCGAAAGGGGGTGCGGTGACTGACGCACCTGGCAGACGATCATCTGAATATCTACGAACATTGATGCGGACTGGAACTTTTCTGCAGCGAAAGGTTGTGAAGATTAGAGTAATTAATGCTGAATTTAACTTTTTAAAATTAATTTGAGATAAAATGGGGTCTGGCCAAAAGCTGTGTGATCTTCTCGCTATGAAGTTAAAAAGTAATTTTGAGGGCCCACTACGTCACAACACCAAGGCTAAAGACAGAGTTATAAACTGCGGTCATTTGAGAAGGATAATTCCTTTTTGTGATATATATAATATTCCACGTCGCGTCACATGATGATTAAATTTAATTTCTAAGTAGACACATTCTGTAGTTTATTGTTGTTTTTTATCTTGTTTATACGAGTATTTATGCATTGTGACGATTAAACAATCAAATACTTATTCTAAGAAACGAATCAGTATTGTTATTTGGGGAAAAACAATAATGAAAGTATCAAAAATATTTTTAAAGAAGACTGTAACATAAATGATGTGATGAAATTATTGCAAATGTAATGTAAATCAATCAGATAAATTTGTTTCTCCATCATTATTGGAAAAACACATTCCTGATACCATTTCAAACACATAAATCTCGCGTGCTTTAATATTTTAAATATAAAGAAATATTTACCTAATAATGACTTTTCCTTTTCATACTGAGAATCTCAATGACATATTATTAAAAATATTACTAATCAAATTATAAGGCACAAAGTAAAATATATATTATATGCTACGTATAAATAGTTAATTGACGTTCCTAGAATTTTCTCTGTGCTCCGAATTTTCGGACTTCGAATTTTTTATTGTTGTTGTTGTTGTGGCTAATGCCACCTGTCTGACGTAGTCAGAGAGGCCCACGAAATTCATCGTGGCATGGGCAGGAGGTACGCCTTTGACCTTGAGCACCATTGACAGTGCGATTTAAGCTCAAAACTTCCCCGAAGGGACGATTGTCTATCTCCACCTCCACAATTTCTGAAGTGAACTGAAGGGGAGGGAAAATATTCTCCAGTTCCTGCGCTAGTGAATAAACCCACAAGACTACGGACCCACTGATTTAACGAGCACGTTCCGTGTGCACTCGGAACATCGAGCATCGAACCCAGGCCTTCCGGTCTAATGTCCGAAATAACCATCTTTTTCTAGTTTATTAAAACAACGAATTGTGAATCATCGTTTCAATTTCGAGAATGAAATATTAATCTTTTTTTTTTACTCGGAATATTTTGAATTGGGAGACTTAATTAGAAAAACGCAAAAATCAATTAACGGTATGTAACATATTTTCCTTTTGGAACACAGTAAAGTCTTCAAATTTGAAAAACAGGAAAAATATGATATTTAGTTGAGTTTTGTCGGAACTTTATCCACATATTTTTGTTTCATCTAATCTATAACCTTTTCCCCTCTTAAAATTCTTTTATATTGTGGTTCCTGAAAGCAAAATAATAAATAACCGCGTGCCTGAATTCATTTATTTTCAATTTTCTACCAGAATATCCAACCATTTGTCATTTCGATCCCAGTACCACTAAAGACCCGCCGTGTAGGGCAGCGATGCACGTTAAATCTGTCGAGCTGAAACGTCCTCCGTTGGTGTGGTGTGGTAGGGGTGCCAGCTCAGGTGTCGTCCACGTCACTTGACCATGGTTCAAAATTACGTGGTCCGTCGCCAAAAGCCCTCGTGTAGGTGCGACGTTAATATTAACTGATAACCATTAAAGACCCGCCTAGCAGAGGGGGCTGATGCACGTTAAATCTGTCGTGGCTCAAAGTTCTCACGTTGGTTTGTGTAGTAGTTTGGAGAGGAGGTACCAGAGCTCAAGTGTCTTTCTCGTCATTTAAACCGAGGTTTAAAATTACGAAATCCGTCGCCAGTAACCCTCGTGTTGCTTTATAGGGCGTGTTAATATTACTCTCTCTCACTCACTCCCTCTCCCTCTAACAGAAATGCTATTTTCAGAATGTTGCCATTCGCAGAAAACATAAAGTTCATGAAATGAAAATTTTCATGAAAAGTACAGATATCCTATTTTTAAACAATTGAAAAATAACGAAAGATACATATAACTTAAGGCAGTGGCGCACACAAGGGGGGGAACACCCCAAGCCCTTTTTTCCTATTGAATATAATTCTAAGTATATAGTACGTAAAATGTAATTAAGTATTTGTTATTATTGATTAATTTTGTTAATTAATGCTAATTATTTATTGAACAATTATTTTTTTACTGTGTTTTGTTGCCGAAAATGGACAAAATCTAAAGGAGCATGAAACAAGAATGATGGACTTTCGACCCCGGACCCCCCTCCCCTTGAAAAATTCCTGTGTGCGCTGCTGACTTAAGGGTAATTAAAGGGCAATTAAATATTATTTAGAGTTCTAATCGATAGCTGCTTACGCTTTTCAGCATTTGTGAAGGTCTCCTAGGACCTCACTTTGAGAACTGGAGTCATGTGAAACAGTAGCCATTTTTATAAACAACTTTCTTTATTTTTGGTTATCTTATCCAAATAGAATCAAAGACTTATTAACAAATTTGACTACTAATATTATGAGGTTTTAAAAGGTAATATCCTTTAAGTTAACAATTAATTAATGATCCAATTAATTAATTTATTAAATGCTGATCACGCAGAAATTACCACTAGATCCCAGATTATATTTTAATAATGTTCTTATTGCTTTACTTTAATCTCAATGAGACTTTTTCAATATTTACCACAGAAAGTTCTTGAAAAATATCTCTCTAACAAAAAATAATGCTTTCGTCTATCTCCTATACTTTACTATTTCGTTTGACTTAAATACGCTGCATAACAAGGAATCCTGTCCGCTTTTGGAGTTGATTGAAATAGGTAGGGAATTAAATTTCAAAAATCGACTCAGGGTTAGTGATAAAGCGTCACACATTTAAAATGAAAGAAAAAAATAATGCCGTTAATATTGCTCGCCGCAACAATGGAGCTTATTCTAGAAGGGTGAAGTATTTTTGAAATTTTTTTTCATGATATACAGATTTGAAAATTGCTAAAAAGTCTAAAACATCTTTCATGTACTAAATATACGTACAGAAAAATATAAAAAAAACTAATATGTGTGTGTGTGTGGATTCTATATTTTTGTTTTTTTTCTAATCAAAAATTTCTCGCGTCCTATTTTGTGGCAAGAAACGGATAAAAAATAAATACTTAATTACTGTAAAATTGTCTTTATACTCCTAAAACAGTGACGTCTTAAAACTTTTTAATGCCCTCGGCACCTAAGCAAAAGTAGGCTCCACCTGTGACCCTTTTAAATTAACAGTAATAGCATACGGTGTCAAATACTCGTACAAACGGTCACCCGTAACAAATAAATGTGAGTGACTCACAATCCTACAAACCAACTCGTCCAATTCCTCGCTTTCGGCTAAATGAGTAATGGTGGTAAGGTGGTCTAGGCCTGGACACAGAGAGACGGCGGACAAGACAAAGTAACGTTGCCTCTGTTGATAGTTGACCTATAGTTCTAAATTCTAAGTTATGGTCCTGGAATAATACCTCTTGATTAAAATTATTCAGATAATGATCTCTTTAGGCCGTGCCAAGATAGGAAGGAGGACTTCCCGAGAATGTGGATCCGGACCACTGGCCTAGCTAGTATTGAGAGGGCTCTATATCAAAATACCTTGGAAGTTCTTTTTTGGACCCCTTAATACCTTATGATTTTTTTACTGACGCATGCTCGGGCCCCGTATCAATGATACGGTGTGTAGCTACGCCTGTGGTCCGGACCCAATTTCTCAATGACTAAAAAAAGTGTTTCTCAACCTTTTTATCGCCACGGGCCGGTCAACGTTTAATGAAATTTTTTTATGAATTTCTGAGGATGGCCCGTTGATTGTTTATATTTTAGATTATTTTTTTTATTCAATAATTTTAATTTATTTGTATTTAAATATGACTTAGAAATTAAATACCAGTACACCCAAAATTGAATATAAAGTGATTTAACAAGGAATATAAAGTGGGAAGTCACACAAATCCGAGAGCTATACACCACAGTAAATAAAATAGAAACAATTTAATGTTCCTTGAGCGGCTCGGAGTCATTTTGATCCACGGACCGGTACCGGTCCGCGACCCAGTGGTTGGGGACCTCTGCCTTAAAACGTCCTTGTCTCTTAATAGAATTAATAGCTACAACAGAAAAGATTTTGAATTTCATTCTTTCATCTTTTATAAAATAAATTTTATTTAACAAAACAAAATCCTCCCCCCACCCTTCCTAGATTTGATCGTCGCGACGCGAACGTCAAAGCACTTGAAAATCATACGTTGATATTAACACGTGCGAGCACTAACTCGCCAAATCCAACACCCCGCCTCTCCGTTCCTTTTACGAAATTTGGATCTCTTTTCTCCCCGCGGCACACACACACACCGCCGCCACTTTCAACCCTCCCACGAACCTTTTTGCCTTCTCCACCCCCGCACAAAGACTGTTGAACTCCCCCTCAAATGCTCGCCCTTCCACTTTACTTTTACTGCCCCCCTTACACCTCCTCCCTCTCTCTCAGAGAAAGAAGTTCTTCCGTGACGCTATACGCCGCTCTTCTGATCAATGGGCCGAGGTCACCTCGCTCGCTGGAGGGGTGGTAACATGCGGCGGGATGGGCTCGTTAATTCCCAACTTTTTCTCTCCGAACTATTCTGCTCCTTTTTTTTTCTCCCTACCCTTTTCTCTTTGTATGTATACGTGTTATGAAACGGCAGCGCTGCCGCGATTGCAATCGAAGCGGAGATGCCCTGTATTTTTTTTTTTAAAAACTTTTTCTCCTTTTTTTGTTTATTTTTTTATTTATTTATTCTTTCTCTTCCGAATTATGTCCTCCCCCTCTATCCTCTCATCGACGGATATCGCGTCATTTTTATTTTCTCTCTCTCTTCGAGCAGTGGGACTAATTAAAGGGCTGTGCTGCCGCCGCCGTTGCAGTAGTGTGCCGCTAATGATGCGGGGTGACTCTTTATTGATGACTCAACGACCGACCGGGTTGTTTTGTTAGAGGAGGAAGTTGCGACTCGTAACGAGGTCTGCTTCTCTCTTTCTCTCTCCTCCAAGGATTGAGGAATTTTCTTGCCCCGCTATATATAAGCTTCTTTGGAAGCGATGTTTTTGTCGATTGCATGGCGATAAGAAAAACTAGACAAAAAAGAACTTTTATAAAAAAAAATTATGCCAAGCAGAAATCTTTTTCAGAAAAATGTAGAAATTCGTTTGGTGGAACAGAAGAATATAAGGTTGTTCCAAAGTCATGAGTAATTCTACTTCAAAACTGGCCGCAATGCGAAGTATATTCGTTGTTGTTGGCTTTTGTTTTTTTATCCTGGGAACATATAAAATACGAGTGAAGAACAACCGAAAGCATACAATACAACGGAAGAATACACGCATTTATTACAGATGACGATCTCAGCATATAACAAGAAGGGGTGCGCTGCTTTCCTTTCGAGACGGGAATCCATTTCAGGCGAATACCGGACTTCTTTCCCGAAGAAGATACAGCCATGTCTTACTTGGGATTCGAACCCAAACTCGCTCGGTTACAAGCCGAAGGTCATAGCCACCACACTGGCTGGGCGACTTGCGAGGGTTTTAGATTATTTATTACAAAAAGAAGTGGTTTTCCAATTGAAGTAGGAAGCGTAACTGGAGGAGTTGGCGAAACGTTTATAAAAGTGTGCTAACAGCCCCCTTCAGCAAACAGTAGAGGCAGGGCTGGCTCTAGCAGTTTTGCCGCCCCGGATAAAAACGGAAAATGCCGCTTCTCTCTCCAAACAAGGGCGTAGCTACCACCGTATCAATGATACGGGGCCCCCAAGCTACAGGGACCCCAACATATGTAACTACAGTCCCACTAACAGAGCTCCCATATATAAAAAAGGGCCCAAAAGAAATTTTGATGCAGGGCCCCCTCAGAGCTAGTTACGCCAGTGTCTCCAAAGCAAAAAATTATAATTGAAAAAGATAAATTGTTCACATAGATACACACCTATAAAGCTTGAACAATTCTTACGAACTAAAAAGGCTACTTAAGTCAAATACAAAATAATTCGAATGAGTGTGTGGGTTTATGGCGCAAGAGCCAAACGTGGCTAAGCTGCGCCAAACATATTTCTCGTATGAAAAAAACCAATCAAAAAATGAACAAAGTTCATTCTATGATATTTGTCTGTGGTCTGGACGTGAAAAGAAGAAAAGGAAAAGTGGGATGACAAGAAAGAGGGTCGAAAATAGATAAGGATCACTAGGGTACCCCAGGGTCTTGACACCCGAGTTTACCAAAGAGAGTAAACCCCTTGGGAAAAGGAAAAGATCACTAGGGTACCTCGGGATTGTGACACCCGCACTCACCTAAAGAAGGTGAGCCCCCTGAGGGACCAAAATAATTCGAAATTATGGACATAATTACCTACTATTATTTCAAATAAGTAAAACTTAAGAGAAGGGATCTCTCCCATTTCTCTCAGCGTGCCAATTTCTTCTAAAAAGAGTCTACTGTTGGTAGGAATCAGTGGCGCACACAAGGGGAGGGTCCTGGGGTCCGACCCCCAAAGCCCTCGATTTTTTTTCCGATTGTTTATAATTCTAAGTATATCGTGCGAAAAATTTAATTAAACATCTGTTATTAATGATTAATTTATTAATTAATGCTAATTATTTATTCAATAATTAGTTTTTCACTGTGTTTTGTTCCTGAAAATCGACAAAATCAAAAGGAGCATGATGCAAGAATGGTGAACTTTCGAACCCGGACATCCCCCCCCCTGAAAAATTCCTGTGTGCGCTACTGGTTATAATCATAAACGTTTATTTTAACTTATAGTAACTACAATTAAGACTAAAAACATCTCTGTATAATCTCTCTCTAAATCATCCAATAAAAAACTCTTACTGTCACGGTACTCTTTTGGATAGCTGACACCGGATGTCGTATGGGTGAAAGAATGTCCGCTGTGCCTCCACTCGGGAATAGGTAGAAAGTTTCAAGTGAAAGAGGCGTAGACTTATATTTTATGATTGAACTCGCTTTGAACTCTTAACTTTCAACATAAAAGGAAACTGACGTTAACAATACAAAAATAAGGAGTAAGATGCGTTAAATAAAATACTCAACTAACAATAGCATTTTAGCATTTTTTATGTAACAAAAAAAAATTCAGATTCGATCCAAATGCCGCCCTTAGAATTTGCCACCCCAGGCAGTGGTCTGGTTTGTTCAGCCCTAGAGCTGTCCTTGATAGAGGAATACCCGAATATCCATTTAAATGGAAATGACAATTGAAATAGTATCTATTGTAATTACTAAAATAGTACAACATAGGAAAAATTTAAACGTAACTTAAATTATTAAGAATATTAGGAATGTATTATATGTTTAATTTTTTCAACGTACCGCATTTACTCGAATCTAAGCTACCATCGATTCTAAGCCGCACCCCAAAATCTCTACACGTTTATGAGAAAAATAAAAAATTGTGTTAAAGGTTCATCAAAATCCGCTACTTATGAAATTTTTCGAAAATTTTTTAATGATACACGATAAGAAGTTTATAATTTATTTAATTTACCAGTGTTAAAAACTTTCAAATACGTACGTTAACCTATAATTACTCTAACCGTCAGTATCATGTTTCGAAAATGATTCGTCACTTCCATTCGCCATTTCCCCTCACGCTGTCGTCTTCAGTGCCATCCAATGCATTTGTAAACCAATACTTTTTTTTTTTTAAAAAAGAGAATGTATTATAAAAGATTTGTGACGGGCTCACGAGTCTTTTCTTTATGTCCTTGGGATTCTCTGGGGCCAGAATTAATGGCAACTCTTTTCCAACCAAATCCAAGAAGTGAAGTGTGAATGAAAGATGCAAATTAGGAAGCTTTTAAATATCAGAAGTTATAGTAAGTGCAATGGCAATTAGAGGAATGTAAACAGTTCGTGGTTCTAGATTGAAGAAGTTTTAGATAACGTTACCTGCCGAAGAATAGTAATTATACGTGATAGAGATCCATCGATCAAGGTGCATACCATTGCACTCGAGTTATAGCAAGACCTCATCTAGAATTGTTGTGAACGTTACAACAAGGTAGGATTGACTATTAAATATTAGGATCTGTAATAATATTGGAATCATGTTTAGGCGAATCAGTTATTGATAGTGGTTCGAATTAGGTCAATTCGGTAGTATATATTATATATATTGTGTGTTTTGCCACCGCAGATTCTCTCGCATATATTATTATAATTTAATTTGTTAAAGGATTAAGTTTTATTTCTTAATAAATCTATATTAAGATAATGCATGCGTCTAGTTTTTCCATTAATCCTACACCTCTAGCTCACGCTGATACCCAAGGAGATAACCACACCAGGGGGGATTATCACAGATTGAAAAAGAATTGTTTATGATTGTTGATCATTTGCAAGCAAAATTATATAATTTTGTGTATGCCATCGGCGCATACCAGTAGCGCACACAGGAATTTTTCATGGGGGTCAAGGTTTGAAAATCCACTATTCTCGTATCATGTATAAAGCACGCAAAATTTAATACTTAAGTAAATTTTACGTATTATATGCATAGGATTATAATCAATCGAAAAAAAAATCAAGGTATTTTTTTAGGGGAGGGGGGTTCCGGACCCTAGGACCCCCTCCGTGTGCTCCACTGACGTATACTTGTTTCATTCGTGTCAAATTTTCAGTGGCTGCTGCTCTGTTTCCTGCATTTTAAACGAGTCTTCCTTTCCATACTTGTGTCATAGTGAACTCGTCTTGATGTCGTTATCTTTGTAGTTAGTTACGTGGTTAAAAGAAAGCGTATGCAAAAATTTTTTTAAATACGAACGGACAACGATGTTTAGGATGGACTAAATACTAAAGATAAACTACTGAATGGGATAAGTCATCAATGTAAGTGGTCAGAATGAGCGCGGCGACATTTTTCCCTTTGAAAGGAGTGGAAAGTCAATTTTCCCCCATCCAACAAATGTTTTGCCTTCGATTCTAAGTTGCTCCGAATTTTCGTTGTATCAACAGTGGGAAAGTAGCGAGGCTTAGATTCGAATAAATACGGTTATCTATTTTCAGTATACGGATGAAATAATCTGATTGCTCTAAGGGTAACTACAAAAATTTATTTTCCTTCAAAATAACAATGGAAACAATATCAGCAACATTATTTATATTGTTCACATCGATGTTTTAAGACATAGGCCCAGGCCCAGGGCCTCAAATTCGAAGGGGTCTTCGTCTCGTTCTCGATTGGTCTGAATAACTTTAATCCTCAAATGTTCTTCTCAGATATAAACTAAGAATTTCGAACTGTACGCCAACTGCCAATAACTGCAAAGCCGAATTATCATGTCATGTCCGCGTCTAGGCCTAGGTACCAACATACACCATTATTGTTAATTTAGTCGAAAGGAGGCCATCGGTCGAGACGGTTTTCACCTAGGTTTTTGAGATTGTGAGTCACGCACATTTATTCATTAGGGTTACCGTTCGTACGAGTATTTGACAATATATGCCAGGGATGGCGATCCTTAACGGATCAACGTGCCATTTTTCTAAAGAAAAAATTAAAGAGGTATAGACGCGCCAAAAGATAATTTTGACTAATGATTATTGGGAAAATATAATAAAACTAAATACTAATAAAACTCAAAAAACTCCTTATTTGCTACTAAAAACTATATTTTGTACTTCATAGTAGTAAGTGTTTTAGTTATACGTGTAATTCAAATTAAAGTTACATTAGTATGATTTCTGCTATTGTAGATTCTAAATGAAAAATAACTTATATTAGGTTTGTAAAATGTTACTTTTAGTAGAACGCATGCTGAATTGAAGTTATCTGCCAAATGATTTCTAAGCGAGTCTTTATTTTTTTTTATTCTCTGAAAATAATGATTCGCAGACGTAGGTAGATGAAAATATGGTTAAAATAGCATGGTATCAGTGGCGCACACAGGAATTTTTCAAGGGGAGGGTCCGGGTCGAAAGTTCACCATTCTTGTATCATGCTCCTTTTGATTTTGTCAATTTTCGAGAACAAACACAGTAAAAAACTAATTATTTAATAAATAATTAGCATTAATTAATAAAATTAATCATTAATAACAAATACTTAATTAAATTTTACTTACTATGTACTTAGAATTATAATCAATCGGAAAAAAAATCAAGGGCTTTTGGGGGGGGTCCGGACCCTAGGCCCCCTCCTTGTGTGCGCCACTGCATGATATAAATTCTTCAAATAATTAAATGTGTCTACAATAGAATTCCATGTGTTTCCAAAATTTCATTACTAGCATTTTTATTTGTATTGATTGTTAATATTTCTGTTTCAATCAATTGCCACTTTATCCTTTTTCTCAACAAATTTTTGAATCCATATTGAACTAGACTGGAAATCAATCAGAATTGCATTTCAAATTTTTCAATTTACAACCAATCGAATAGGGACACGTCCAGTTTATTAAATGAAGTCACATCAGAGTACATAAAAAACTTGAGCGTTTCCTAAAATTTTTTTAACTTAGAAAATCTCGCTGAAAACTACGACCGATCACTCGCGTTTGTTCGTAATACTTCCTATTGAGCTTTGTTACTTTGAATTAAAATGCAAACCGTTTTGATCGTTGGAGCTGCCCAAAATATTGTGTCGCGTGCCATTGGATCACCCCATCCCTGGTATATACTAAAAACTATCCATTTAAAAGAGACGCAGACAGGGGGATCTACTATTGCGAGTACTAGTGGCTCAGGGCTTCAAGAAGTCTGAAGAGGTCATTGTTTAATGTAAACCAGTTATCGAAACGATGATAAATATTAATTTTTAATAAGTAAATGAATATAAATATTGTTTTAAAGGAAACACACACAAAATGTGTTTTTTTATTAAATTCATGTCAATTTAAATAAAATGACAAAATAATATAATCACTTTATTTACCAAATTTTTTTATGAGCGATATTAGAAATATATTCCTTAAGAATTCCTTTGTCGTAAGAAATGTATTACTAGTTATTTTAATTCTTGCAAAGAAAGAAAGCACTTACGTATTAATTCTGAAATAACGGTTCTACGAAATGGGAGTCATGTGCCTTACTAGAACATTTCTTTCACCTTTCAACTAATTTCTCACAAAAATAAATTTAAAAAACTGCCTATGTCAGCATTTTAACTGTTCTCGGAGCTCAGGTCGATGATTCTCGAGAATCTCGGACCGCAGAGTCTGCTGAATCTTGTGCTGCGCAAGCTGATTGGTCAACCACGCCCTCTTCTAACAGGAATGTCCAGAAGTTCACTACCGTTTTTCGCGTACTGGTTGTTCGTGGGAAGGGCTATATGCTCATTTTTCATAAACGTAAAGTGTATCAGCAAAACATAAATGTCGGAAATAGACTTTTAATCTTACACATCTGTAAATAAGCTACAAATAACTTGGCGGGGGTGGTTGCAACAAAATTTTTACCTGGAGAAAAAATCTTCTTCGGATCTTTTTTAAAAAAATAGAGACATCTGTTTCCTGAGTGCCTAGAATAAATTTTGCGAAAAAAACCCCAAATAAATAGAACTGCATAGTACATGTAAATTACATTAAATACATTAGTACATTAAAATTTGAGCAATTGATATGAACAGTTGTATTATTTGTACAAAGGGTTGTTCTGCCGTTAGGCAGACAGGGGGTAGCCACCCCCCGCCCCAGTTCTTTTGAAAGCTTTTTCTTGAACTATGGTATTTATATCTCTTAGGACACGAAAAAGATTTTTTTCAAGATGAACGTATTAGCCTGAGACAAAAAAGATATTTGATGAACATCGTACTGGTATTTTCAAAATTGTTTCTAAATACAACCAAAAGTTGTTGCTTAAAAGTTTTACTGACAGTTACAGTTCTGGAATGGTAAGAGTAACATGCAAGTTTTTAAGCAACAAAAATAAAAATAGTTACCATCTTATTACAAGCTTCACAAGAAGAATAAGTATATAACAACAAATATTACATTGTAAATACATATATTTCTTTCGTAAAAAAAATTCCACTATACCGAAAAAATCACAACAATTTGTGATAAGTAATTTCGAATAGAACCAAACAAATTTCATCGATAATTCTCAAGCTTTCAAAACAAATATTCATGCTACTAGCTTCTTTATTTACTGCTTCCACCGTACGAAATACACATTAATATGCCTTATTAATTATACTAAAAAATTCCTACCAATGTTATGAAAAAAAAATTCTAAACATTTCTTGGATTTAATTCCAGAACCCCTATTATTAAAACATATGTCAATCAACAACGCAGATATAGTTTTGTGGATGTGAGTAAGTGTTTATTAACGTTGCACTTAAAAAACACGGTGGCAATTGGCGATGGAACCAAACTACCGCATCACGCCAAGGGGGGAGGACTTTGAGCCACGACTGATTTAATATGTATCAACCACTCTACCAGTTGGGTCTTCAGGGGGCTCGAATTCATGAAACGCCGCCACTTGCACGAGACCTTGACTACTAGGCTACCGGCTGCCCTATAGCTTTTTGGTCAGGTACATTTTCAACCTTCCCGGCATCCTTCGCGCTTCATATTATTACGTCCCCCCCCTCACTATTTCCAGAGCACACCCCCTCTTTCAGTTCTTACCTTGCCAGTTTTAGTTAGGAATTTTCCCTTTGTTTTTGCTGTTTGGAGAGTTTCCGTTATCCACCACCTATGGAACCGCCGCGTTCTGGACTGCAAACCGGCAGCCGTAAGGAAAGGATAGTGGGATGATTTGGCTACTCTTGTTCATTTCTTACCTTAAGGCATCGTGAGCTACCCACCCATCCTTTTGTAAATTAGTACAGTAAATTAATGAAATTGTTTGCAATTGTAGTATAGAGTATACATTATTGTATTAACTGTTTTCAACTTGTTAATTATCATCTTTTTAATTCTTTTACTTTTAGACATCCTTATTCTTCGTTGAGTCACTGCCATTGTGCTTGCACAACATAAGTTTTCTTCAGGCTTTGATCGTTGCAAAATCATTAATGTTATCAATGTAATCCATTTCCATTGTAATATCATTTTGAGTGCATAGCAACATCAACTTTTCTTTCTCCATAGTAAATCTCGTTTCAGTCTTTACTCTCTTAATCTTGGCGAAACCCTCCTGCTCACCACTGGTACTCCAGGGCTCACCACTCCTGCTCCAGGGCTCATCAGACGGCCTTGGCACGCTTTAGAAGCGGTCACCTGCGTTGTATAACTTTAGTGCAGGGGGTAAAATCTTTCTTTACCAGTTCCTGCTCTCTCCTTGCTTCTCTCTGCTCATCTCCTGGACTGCTGGGGCATTTCCCTGCGACAGTTGTATGAAGAGCAAGACCTGGTGTGTGACACTATTACGCGGAAAGGTCAAATGGACTTCTAGGCTTTCCTGCTCCAAGGGGATTGGAAACAACAACACAACATTTTCTTAAGGGCAGAAATGCTTCTCTTATGACTCGCTATGTGTTAGTACGTACACTACAATATTTCAATTTTTTTCTCTTTTTACGAGCTTTAATTTTTGCGCCTTAGGCACGTGTCTAAGCGGAAAAGCGGCCCTGCTTGTAGTATTCGAAATCTTTAAGTACAAATGTAAACTTTTAAAAAAGAACATTAAAAAAAAAGAAAGAAAAGAAAAGAAAATATTGTTACGAAACCTTCAAGAAGCGCCATATTCTAAGCATATGTTAGTTTTTAGTCTTGAAGGATTTATCAGGCTGCGACCACTAGTAAATTGAGAGTGAGTCTGTCATTTGTGTACTGCAAAATCTTCATAATTTTAATCAATTTCACGAAATTATCAACATGGATATATCCATCATATTTTATTTAAAGTAATAAAACGAATTGGGTTCTATTTTTGAAACGCATTTTTGTACAATTTTCTAATTCATGTTTTCTTCTCTTTTGTGTGACATTGAAAAGTCGATGTCATCTTAACCGCTTTTCCTATTGTTAACCTCTGCCACAAATACCGGAGTACCGATTTTTGGCGGGAAAAAATCCGATTTTCTGGTAAGATATGGGTTGGCACGTGCAGATCGAATATCGAATAGAAGTTCTCGCGTGCTAATGAGGTCGTTAATATTGACAGGGGTGGCTAGCTGTGCATCGATTGCAGAGGTTAGGGAGGGGTGATGAGTCTCCTGGCAGACGACTATGAGAGGGGAAGATTGAAATAGTTCCCCGACGTGATGGAAATAGTTTCGATTGCATAAGGCCCCATCTCTCTCCTTCTAGCTAAGCTTAAAACGAATTAGTTCTTTGATTTGCTAGAAGAAATCACAGAAATCTAGGGGGGTTTAAGAGCACAAATTATTTGATTTCTCTCCTTATAGAGCGATCATTCAACTTGTACAGAACATAATCAATATTGATCAATACTGATAAAGAAAATAATAGGATACAAATCACGTGAAATTTATTTAGAGACGAGGAATCGTATCCAGGGGTTTATACAGGGATTTTTCAACGGCGGTAGGGGGTCCAATTTTGAAAGTTCATGATCCTCGTATCATACCACAATATGCCACCAAACATATTCGGTTTGTTTTGTCGATTGTCGGGGAACAAAAAAAAACAGTAAAAAATAAATTATTAAATAAATAATTAACATTACTTAATAAATAGTTATTAATAACAAATACTTAATGGGCTATGGGGGGAGGCGTCCGAACATGGGGAAATTCCCCCTACATACTGTGTGCACCACTCATCGTATCTTATTGATATGAAGGTGACCAGAGTGGTGCAAGTAAGGTGGAGGGTCCTCATGTCCGGACCCCTTACATAGTCCCTTGACTTTTTTTTTACGACTGATAATAATCCTATTAGTAGCGCACACAGGTTTTTTTTCAAGGGGGAGAAGTGGTCCAGGGTCGAAAGTCCATCATTCTGGTATCATGCTCCTTTCCAATTTGTCGATTTTCGGGAACAAAAAATAATAAACAGTTAATTACTAAATAAATAATTAACATTAATTAATGAAATTAATTATTACTAACAAATGATTAATTCAATTTTAGGTACTATATACATAGGATTATAATCAATAGGAAAAAAAATCAAGGATTTTGGAGAGGAGGGGGGTTCTGGACCCAAAGACACCCCTCTTGTGTGTGCCACTGAATCCAATGTATATAGTACGCAAAATTTAATTAAGTATTTGTTTTAATAATTAATTTTATTAATTAGTGCTAACTATTTATTCAATAATTTATTTGTAACTATTTTCTGTTCCCGAAAACAGAACCCCCGTTAGGCGCCGTATGGAATCATGGTACAAGAATGGTGGACTTTCGACACTGGGCTTCCCCCGCTTTCCTTGAAAAATCCCCGTGGGCGCCACTGAAGGTGACAAACAACAAATAAATAAATAGCTTCATTGTAACTATTTCTGTCAAATTAGTAGGCGGATAACTGTCTTAAGTTGCATGAAAAAACTGAGTTTATAAAAGAGTCGATGCTTTAATCCTTTTGAAATAAATTCTTTTATTAGATATATTTTAATATTGATTAGAACAATAGAATGAATGAACAATAGAATGCGTCTAATGAATGTATGGAAGGTAAAAAGATGTATGCAGTATCAGAGATTTAATTGAAATGTTAAGTTTTTAATCGTCAACGAAACTTATTTTAAGCAGAATGCTAGTGGCAACGAACTTTTCTGTGGACTTTGATTTGACTGTGAGCAACATGGAACTCTCATTACGATGTAACACATCACTTAACTCAACGATATTCAACCTGCGGCCCACTAGGCCTTTTTAAGTGGCCCGGTCATGGCCCACTGCTCTGAAAAATTCATTTATTTATAAAAATTTGGTGGGAAATACTTTGTTAAGAAATACAATATAACAATTTTGTTTTTTGCTGTCGAAGTCGGATGGGTGCGAATTGATACATTTTTTTTTCTGATCACTGATAATAAACAATAGTGGAGTAGCGACCATTTTATGAGCGGAACTAATTTTTAACTGTCTCTCTCGTATTCTGCATTCGAAGGATATTCGAAGAAAATAGACCAGTAATTGTTTGATTTGTCACGAAAGTGTATTTAAAAAGTACCAATGAACAGGAATCGCGTTAAATGACACTTTTCCTCGAAGATCTCTTTCAAGAGGTGAAAAATAGGCTTTCTTGAATAACCTTTACAACAGTAAAAAAAAAGTGTTTTGTCAGTGGTAATGTCACAGTGGTAACAAAGGCACCCTAAGAAATTTGTTATATTATTGGTAATCATATGAAACCGCTTACTGATGCAAAAATTGTGAAGGAGTGATTTTTAAATGCTTCCCATTGAGAAAAATTCAGTGACAAAAATTAAAAATATAAAAAATAATAAGTAAAAAAAGCAAAATAAGAGTCTTAATATTTTGATCAAATTTCCACATTTTAAATTTTCTATGTGATAATGGGGGGTCTTAAAGCATTTCTCTCCCCCACTCCTCCATTGATCCTCATTTTGCGGCCCGCGTGAAAAAGGTAACGTATGTATGTGGCCCGGCAGAAAAAAAGGTTGAGTAACAAGTTATAGCTCATATTCATATATATATTCTAATGTTTTATAAAATTCTTATTTCTTTTACAAACTCGAATTCTTTTGAGTAAATAGCTCTATTTTGTTTTAAAATGGTTTGTCAAACTTATCAGAAGTTTAATGTAGCATTTTTAAAGAAAAGAATAAAATCACTAAGAGAGTAGCTATGTAGATTTTTATATAAAGGATGTCCTCGTAAGACTGTTTCTTAAAACCGGAATTTTGTACATGAATCTTGATGTGCACTTATAATATAATAAAACTGATAAATTTTGATAAAAGTGTGTAAGACCAATTTATTTTCTAATAAATATATTTTTGAATTTCATCTGTATTGATTTCAAAAAGATTTTGTTCAAAAAGTACTTTTCAAATTTCAATTTAATAAAAAGTACTTTTCAAATTTCAATTTAATAAAAGTACTTTTCAAATTTCAATTTAATAAAAATAATTTACTTTAATAGTTTTATTGAATATACCTTTCCTTCGAAGAATACAGAAATAAAATAAACCTGAATTTAAAAACATTAGAAAATGTAATAAAAATTTAATGTAGAAAAAAGGGGTTTTTTCTGAAACCTTTATATGTAAACCTTTTAAAGTAAACTATTCTAGTAAAATCATTACAAAAAAAAAGCTTTTGCAAAAGGTTTTTTGTAACACATGTGTACAGTACACATACACAGGATAACAGACTTATCCATTCATCATAAGATCTCCAGAACTATTATTCCCACAGATCTGAAATTTGCCAGACATGTTTCTATTTTTTGTTAAGTAGAGATCCGTTAAGAACTGGTTTTGTGGAAATAGACTCCCAAATGAGGTACCGGGGGTGTAGGACGTTATATATCATAATTCCAAAGTTTAAACTGTAGTATTTTCTTTTCTTTCCTTTTTTTTTGTTACTGGTGTGTGTTCAGAGGAGATCCACTAAGAACGAGTTTGTGGAAATCGACTCCCAATGCGAATTACGCGGATGTAAATGATAAATATACTTCCGCTTAATAAAATCAAATTTTTTGTTCTTTTTAAATGAAGAGAAGAGGACTATAAGATTTTTTTAAAAATAAAATTGGAAGCTAAATGCTAGGACTTATAGATACATCTCTCTCAATAACTTAAAAACAATATATCGAGCATAACATCTCGAAGTATCCAACGAAGCGGGTGGGTAAAGGCTAGTCTATTTAAGTCCACATTTTAGAAGAAAATTTATTTTATGTTTATAAACGACATTATTCCATAATTTTAATTCAACGAATTAGAATGATAGAAGAAAAGACAAGTAAGATAGGTATTAATTATGTTATCACGGCAAAGAAGATTTAAATAATTTTTATGCTAAGATACTTTTGAACAGCTTTTAATCGCTATTGATGCAAAGTAAATTCAATTTTAAGCAATTGGCATATATTTTTTAATTTATATATTGCTATGAATTCTCCATTTATTTTAATAATTATTTCATTCCCCTCTGCTGTCTTTAGTTTTAATTTTTACATTGTTATATGAATCACACACCAGTTTCTTAGCAGAAACGGAGACTCATTTCTCCACACTTGGATTTGTCCGATAAATCATCTCTTCCGAACCCACTCCAAAATGTCGCCAGTTGCATATTGCACATACACCACCCAGTCTAGTGAAAATCAATGAAACCGTTAACGGAAAAGGGCGGAAGAGACCTGCTCTTCCTGAATCCATTCACGCAACCTGGGTTCCGAACTGGGTTCTACAATTCCAGCGCCAGTGTCTCAAATCGAAGCATCTCACCTTTAATTACAACCCTTTCCAGTGTCTAAAAACCTTCACGTATTCATTCAAATCACCTTTTCTTCGTGTCAACAAATCTTTTTCCTTAAAAATCTTTTCCTGGTTACTTATTTTTATTTATTTACTTTTTTATAAAAAAAAGGAGGAAGCTGCCCAGCAGAAATCGGTCGCCGGGCGCGTAATTAATGACACAAACCAAAGCCCCAAGTTGCGGGCGAAAGACGTTGTTTACAGAACGCGTGGCTTTTCTGTTAAGGCTGGGGCTACGTCGGATCCGCTCCCAAAAACCCGTTCCCGGCCGGCGCTAATGAAACGAGACGTCGGAGCGGGCGCGGAATGTCGGCCTTCATTAAATGCTTTAATGAGCAGTCCCCGCTCTAACACTCATTTCTCTCTCCCGGCGTTCTCTTCTTTCTCTTCCACCCCCTTGCCACCCGGGGAGGGATGGAACCTAACGATCCCCCTTCGCGCCGCCCCGAGGCTTTGGGATCAATCATGTAAGTGGGAGAGGAAAGGGAGGATATTCCCGGCAGACGACTTTTTTTTTTTTTTTTTTTTTTTTTTTTTTTTTTTTTGGTTGTTCGTTTTCGCTCCTCATTCGGTGTGCGGGGTTTCATTTTTCCAGAGAGAGTCGGGTTTTCTCATCGTGCGCCGGGTGAAATACTTTCTTTTTGAAAAGTGAAGACTTATTCGAAGTGTAGAATGGGCTGTTGTAGAGTTCGTTCGGATTTTATAGTTTGAAGTTGTATTTTGGGACTATACGATAATTTAGAAATCTTCATAGAGCACAAGAAATACAAGTATAATACTTCGTCCGTTGAAGGAAAATAAAAACTATTGATTGCGTTTTATTTATTAATCTTAGCTCTTCGATCGCCCGTTTTCTTTTCCCCTGATAAATTTGTCTTTCAAATAATACAGTGCGAATATAGTTTTAGAAAAAAATTCCTCAGTAAATGGTTTACTTTCCTTGGTGAATTATTTCTAGTGGTTTGTTATTAGTTCATGAATTTTTCAAAGTAATATAGGAAGTAGCCTTAAATTAAGGGGAAGTTTAATTTTTAAAAATTGTCATAAAAGGTCACGCGTTTCCGACTAATTTCTAGGTTTTGATTCACAGTTCAGAACTAAAAATGTTATCATGATTTAATAAAAAGTTTAATTTTTTATGATTTTGATATTTAAAGTACCTAAGCCTTTTTCGTTTCCTCGAATGTTTTCAAATATCCAACACCGACCTCTGTTTCTAACTAACGAAAGGTTCACCCTTATCGCTCCTTTGGCCGCTAGTCAGTTGAGTCGATTTGTGACTAGGTTTGTGAGACTATGAGTCATGCACATCTATTTGTTACGAGTTATGATTTGTGCGAGTACTGACAACGTATGCAATACACTGTACATTTAAAAGGGTGGAAGGTGAAGCTCACTTTCGCTTAGGGGGTAGGGCCTCGAGAAGTCACTGGTTTTCACTAAAAATTCGTCTCAAGGAATAATGTAAACCAGTGCTTCTCAAACTTTCGATATTCGCGACCGAATTTTCAATCATAATTTTCATCGCCCCCCATGCAATAAAAATGTATTGATGCAGTAATAACATATAATACTTTGACGCTAAAGCTACAATACGACCTTATTTATAAACTGTACTAATTATCAAGTATTAAATTTCGTATGCAATTTTTTTTTTTGTATATGATAAGCCCATGGAATAAATCACTAGAAATTATTAAACTTGTTCTTAACTTATTATTGATACTTCAATACATTCAATGTATCAAATACACTGTGCCGTACTGATACATTAGCTCGTATAAGTATAATATATCATAGTAAATGTGTATTTTATTTTTTATTATGTCAGAATATATTTTGTTTCGCTTCCAATTAGTAAATTGATAACTTTTTAAATAATCTTTTATTTTCAATATGCTCGCGCCCCCTTGTAGGATTATCACTCCCCCCTAGGGGGTGCACCCCACAGTTTGAGAAACACTCATGTAAACTGTTGCACGTTAAATGCAACAGGGAACACCCACCCTGATATAGAAACTAAAAAAGCAGACTTTGTCACTGGTCAGAATTAAGAATACCGCTTAAAAGAGTCCTTTTTAACATTAAAACGATAATATTTCAAAATTTAAATGTTTTCTTGCAGTGCTGCAATATTTTTTTAAAAGCAGACGTGATTCACTATTCGAATTGAATAATTATTTCAATAAATGTTCCAAAAAACAAAACTCAGTTGATTTTTGATTGCAGAGACATGTATTGTCAGTTTTTGTAAATTGATTGATTGATATTAACTTCGCATGTTAAAGCAATGCAGGAGCTATTAGCGACTGACAGGCTTTGTCTAAACTAGTGACGATGACATCTAAGCTCTCTCTGACACACCAACCACTCTTCAAACTTTCACACTACACCAAAGTAAAGACTAAACTTGGACAGATTTAATCTGCATCATCGCTATGACGGGCTGTTAGAAGCACGAGGATCAGGCCCGCTTTTCCGCCTAGGTACATGTCTAGGGCGCAAGAGATTTGGGGGCGCAAAAAGTTGGAGGGAGAAAAAATTAAAATTACAGAGAACGCGTAAAACCCCCAAAATTAAAATCCTAATATTATTCTCTTTCATTTTTATATCTAAATTATCAAATCTTCGTTTCGCTATCGGCCAAATTATTATGTAAATCATTTGGCTTTTTTTCCCAAGTCATATTTTGTTTCATGTATACGGTTATTAAATTGTTCTCAAAACTTGAAGTAAAATTTCTATAGCAGCGCTTCTCAAACTGTGGGGCGCTCCTTCCCCACTAGAAGGGCGTGATAAATAACTCTACTTGGAGGGGGGGCAGCATATCGCGAAAAAGTTAAAAAGTTGATAATTATATAATAAGTTCATACAATAATGTATATTCCCAAATTAATTTACTGTACTTATTTACAAAAGGATGGGGGGGGAGTCCATGATGCAAAAAGGTAAGAAATTAACAAGAGTGACCAAACCATATCACTCTCTTTCCTTACGGCTGTCGGTTGCCAGTCCGGGACACCGTGGGTCCATAGGTGGTGGATAATGGAAGGATTCTGAATTAAGGCTATTTTCGCCACATACACAAGAGCGTGAACTTAACGCGGAGCACATTTTCGAACAGAAAAAATGCCGGAATTTTTATAAAAATTTGTGACATTGTAACTCATGCATTTGTTTATAATATAGTGTTTATAAAATTTCAACATATTTCATAAATAATTAGTTTTCCCTTTTAACACTTAAAGGGATATCTTTTTTAGCATTACAGTATAGGAGAAAAATTGTGAAACACATTTTATAAAAGAAGAAATGTGTCAATTCGAATAAAAATGAGTGATTTTTTACAGGATAGAGAAGCCAGAATATAATATTAATGTTTGAGTACTTTTTTATTTGAAAAAATATTCTGAATTTGGGTCCAATTCTTTAACATTAGCCGAAAACAGCCTTAAGGTATCCGACTACGTTCGGAACCGTGATTTTAAAAAGGAGCATGAATGGATAATTTTCATGATATTAAGTGTCACTTAGATTAGAATACATGCATAAAATTCTTTTAAGGACATTCTGACAAAAAAAATCATTTTAATACAATATTTCGGCAAAAAATTAACTTAGAATAACCCTTTTTCAAAATGTTCTTTTGTGAAAAATGCTTCTATTATAATAATATTTTTTCTGCATATAGCTCAGACCAGTGGCGCACACAAGGGGGGCCTAGGGGTCAGGACCCCCCATCAAAGCCCTTGATATTTTTTCCGATTGATTATAATTCTAAGTATATAGTACGTAAAATTTATTTAAGTATTTGTTATTAATAATTAATTTTATTAATTAATGCTAATTATTTATTCAATAATTAGTTTTTTACTGTATTTTGTTCCCGAAAATCGACAAAATAAAAAGGAACCTGATACAAGAATGGTGAACTTTCGACCCCCCTTGAAAAACTCCTGTGTGTGCTACTGGCTCAGACCTCTGTACAGAGGCTCAACTATGATTTTTGAAAAATTCACATTATTTTCAGAGTTACAGCAATTTGAAATAATATTATCGGCGTTTTATGCTTAAATTTCTCCCCTCTGTTGTCGTAAAACATGGATAAAAATCCATTTTTAAGTTATATATTTCAAAAATTCTAGTTGAACCTCTGTATAGAAATCTGAGCTATATACAGGCAAAATATTATTATAATAGAAGCATTTTTCACAAAAGGAGAATATTTTGAAAAAGGGTCATTCTATGTTAATTTTTTGTCAAAATATTGTACTTAAATCATTTTTTATTATAATACTATTCTGAAAATAATTTTATATACATTTTCTAATCTAAGTGACACTAAATATCATAAATATTATCTATTTATACGCTTTTGCCAAACTTACGTTGGCGTCGGATACCTTAAGAAGACAAAGAAAAGAAACAGAGGCAGAGAGTTGAGGGAAAATCCCTCCCGAACCAAAACTGGCAAGGTAAGAACTGAAGGAAGAAGAGGGGGTGCTCGGGAAATAATGGGAGGGGGTGCAAAAATTTTAAGTGCCTAGGGCGTCGGGGAGGTTAAAAACGGCCCTGACGAGAATTCGAACACACAATTCAACAGAAGCTACCGAAGTCAGTCGCACAAGTTACCGAACGTGACCATTCAGCTGTGGTCACGTGATTTTTATAGCAAAAGTCATCCGAGAAATATATAGGTTTCAGTAGCTTATTGGTTATGGTCATGAACTCGTGGTGGCGGGTCATAAGTTCGAGCAAAAAGTCCCTCAAAACCTGCCGTATGTAAGCGCTGATACCCGTTTAATCTAAGGAGCCTCAAATTTCTTCCTTTTGGCGTGGTGTGGGAGAACGGAGAAGGCGTACCGGCTCAGGTGTCATCCAGGTCACTCGATCGAGGTTCAAAATTTTTAAATCCGTTGTCAATAGCTGTCATGTTGTGTTCTAGAGCGATGTTAATAAGCCCTCACTCGCCCTAAAAATACATAAGAATCATTTTAGCATATGAAAAATTAAAATAATTTTTCACACATACGCTAAAATGATTCTTACTCATATATACTTATTCTTCATTTAGTAATTATCTTGAAATCAATTCACTCAGTTTCCACTTCATTACATTTTGCCCGAACTCGTACACAGCTATCATTGAACAGTGTACCACTTGGTGCAATATACTTCAGAATATCCTTTGATAAAAAACTAAGATGTTTTCTAAAAAATAAGGGGAAAAAACTGTACTATTTAAACACCTTTCAATCCATTCATCTTGGTTCAGAACCATCGTGTGGAGCTTTCTGAGTCACTGTGAGTGTGTCGGTTAATTACGATCCGCCCAAGTGTCATTGAATTGTAATTAGGTGTAATCACGCATCATTTATCTTTGATAAAAACGCGTCATTTTCAACCCACGTTTCACACTCCGACTGTGTCGAACGGTTCCAAGACGCCAGACTCATTAAACCGTCCCATGGTTTATTTTGTAATGCTTTATATAGTTCTGTAGAGCATTAAATAATATCATTTTTTCTTCGATGGTCCTCTGGATTCTTGCCAGTGATAGAGATTATGTAACTGAAATGAGACATTAGTAAAACTAAACTCGAATTATATTATAATGGTTATATGGAGCTTAACATACTCGTTTTGCTTAGATTTTTATGCATTTACTGTACAGATATTGTAACCTGGCTTATTTTTATCATACAGTTTTATACTTTAGGGATTGATTGTTTTATTGTCATACATAAAGAAGAAAAGTGGTTCAATAAATTACGAAACTGTCGCTAATATACCTAGTGCAATTTCGAAGGTAATCTAATTTTCGTTGTTAATTATCAATCTAACTCTGATGTTAACCAATGAAACGTCAAAAGGTGTCATCACTGTTTTGTTTTTCCTCTCCCCCGACTTCTCATACTTAAAAAGTTCAAATTGGATTAAAAATTATATATTTTGCATCGTAGTCAAAGTAATTTTCCATGACAAAACTTCTCAGTGTTGAGTTGTATGGCGAAAGTTCATTCGTTCATCGTATGTATACTATAAAAAAAAACAATATACACAAAAAATTTACCTTTTTTTTTCAGAAAAAAATTAAGTTTGAGCAAAAATGCATTACATATATTGGTTCTTAGTTATATCATATATACATGATTTTGACTAAAATTTCTTTAATTATGACTTCGTATATTTGTTACAGTTATACAAGGTAGTAAAATGCATGTATGAAAAAATCTCAATCACTATTCAATAACTACTTTTACAATAAGGCACCTAAAATGTATCTGTACACTTTTAAAACATAATTTAAAATAAATAATGGCGCACATTTACAATTTTTAATGTTTATAAAAAGAAATCAAAAGCTTTTTTCCCTTTTAATTGCCCAATTTTAATATACGCACCGTTAGTCTGGCGCAACAGAGTGAGTTTGTACGAGATTTCTAACCCCGTTCTATGAAGCATTGAAGAATCAATAGTCTGGAAGGCCACTGTAATTTGACTTTTCAGTTTATCAGTGTCAGGAATTGGAGATTGGTCAATAATGTTTTTCTTGGATTCCCGTTGGTTGTGGCAATCCGCTATTTGTCTTCATAAATCGTTTATACCGTTCGTAAATTATGGGTCTTGAAAGTAGACTTCGATTGTTGATTGTTCGAAGTTCACGCTGTATTTGTGTTGCAAATTTAAATTCGATAAACCCTGATCAATGGCATTTTAATACTTCTTGAGCCCCTGACACCCAAAGCAAAAGTAGGCCCATCCTACGATCCTTTTAAGTAGACAGTATATATCATACGTTGTCAAAGACACAAGCAATAACCCGTAAAAATGAATGCGGGACTCACAATCTCAAAAGCCTAGGCACAAATCGACTACCGTCTTTGGACTAAATCAGGGGTGTTCAACATGTGGCCCGCCAATACGTAAGTTGCGGCCCACCGACACTTTAAAATTTTTTAAATATCAGGTTTTTAAAGTTTTTACGTTTTGAAATTTATTTGAGATGAAATTTATATATATATATATATATATATATATATATATATATATATATATATATATATATATATATATATATAAATCTACATTGTATTTGCCTGTTAACTGTTCTTGTTTTAAAATAATTCCTTTTTGATAATAGAAATATCCTTTAGATTAAAATAGATTTATATTTTATCAAACAGTTACATATTTGATTTTGCTATAATAAATTATTTTTTTAATAAATTCCGCGCGAATTGCATTATGCATATCCTTTACTATGGAGGGAACATGATTCTCTGCGTGTGCGACTTTCATTTCTCCTCCTCCTTTTCTGTTTGAAGCGTACAAAAAGCAAGAGGCAGTTAGAGATGTTTTTTAAAGTTTGATAAAAATAATCAGGACATTTAAGATAAAGGGAAATGTATACTTAATCGTTTGCGAATGACAGCACTATCAAATTTCAACAATGAATAACGAAAGATCAATTCAAAAAGAACACCGTAATTTTCAAGAGAATGACAACTGTAATATTTTAAACATTATTTTTGATCATTGCATAATTATATTATATTATCATTATTATATTATCTATGTCTGTATACATGAAAAATAATAATAACAATAATAATAATTCATTCTGTTTTAAATTTTCACTGCTATAAATGTTTTTTTGTTTCCAAATCTGATATAAAGGTACATATTTTTATGTGCGCCCGCGAGATTATAACGTTTTTTCGAGGTGGCCCGCAAAGTCATTTGGGTTGGATACCCCTGGTATACATATATCGTACTTTGTCAAATACACAAGCAATAACCCGTAAAAATGAATGATGGACTCACAACCTCAAAACCCTAAGCACAAATCGACTGCCGTCTTTGGACTAAATGATGGCTTATGGTGATTGGCCTAAGCCTAGACATGGGCGACGGACATAACATAATAATGCAGTCTTGCCACTGTTGCCAGTTGGTAAATGGTTTGAAATAGCCACTTTTCGGAGAATACATTCAACATCTGATGACTGAACTCATCAAAATCAGGATTCCGCATAGGCTGAGATCAAGACGAGGCCCTGGAAGAGAACCCAGTTGACCCAAGCCTTAAAACGTCTCTGAAAATACTGCAATTTGTACTTGTTGTAGTGAAGCCATTTTGAAAGGAGAATTCTGCAAAACATTTACGTATACAGCTACTTACTTTACACTTTACATATTTTCTTTATGGAGCATAAGAAATCATAATGCGCGCGCATATCACTGTTTGTTTATTTTTTATATTTTTTTAAAGTGCAAAAATATATTTCGGCAACCCTGTGTTATTCGTAAGCACTAATGATCTTGTTCCAGTTCCCTGAGTGGCATCGACGTACACAAGGAATTGGGTTTGAACCCTTAAACCCCTCCCGTACGTCAAGAGATTTTTAATGTTTAGCATAAAGATTATGCCACTGAGCTTTCGTCTAGTTATTTTTTTAAACGTAAGCAGTCTGCCCATAAAAGCTGTCTGCGTACACCACAATTCAGTGGTCAATTTATCGAAAGAGAGTTTCCTAAAAATATTCTTAGCGAAAATATATTATCTTGTTTTACTTAACTGCTTATTTAATCTTAATTGATCTAACTTAAACAATACGCATAGATCCGAACCATTTTCATTGATAGTATACTTTAGTTCTAACGTCTAACCATTTTGATTAAGAATCTATGAATCATCATTTGCATGTTTAGCTTTCGCCGAGATAAATATGTTTCATTTGTTTGCCAACTGTCCACGTTCTGAACTTTACATCTGACGAACCGAAATGGCTTTTTATTTCATTATGTTCGATTCAGTTTTAATAAGAAGGAAGCGCTGGATCACTTTCAAAATCAAGAGCTTTTGAAGTATTTCTTTGTTAAAAATCAAGCATAACAAGAACCGAGGAGAGTAGTTTTCAATCCAGAAAAGTTTTAAATTATTTATTTTCGCATTAAAATGCTCGTGGCTACGACAATTACTCTACATCCCTTCGGAAGCAAATTCCTCCCGGAAATTATTAAAGATATCGAGAGAGAAAGAGAGGGAATATCTCTCTTTCCCTCTCTCTTTACACAGTTATTCTAAAGACGCATTAGGCTTCACATCTCTTGGAGAACGCCCAAAAAGAATCTTTGCTTTTCTGAAAACTTTACGAGCTTCCGCTTTCATTAAAATCGCGTCCGTTCTCAGATTTTAATAAATTGCTTTGTAAAGTAGAAAGAAGGCACAGAGAGGGAGAAAAAATTGTGTTTCGTAGCTGCGTTTCATTAGTGGTATCCTTTGCAGTTGTGGTTCATTCTTGGATTGAAGCGTTGGATTAATATTTTCTTTATTTAAACTTTCACGTTGGTTGATATTCGTTAGATTCTGAGCATGACAGCTAATAAGAGAATGCTTTGGTGTCATGGCTTTCTCAAAAAGGGCACGACCTTAGATATTCAACAAAAAATGTGATGCTAGTCGTGATGCGACGCTTTATAAGTTAACGTTGATGGTACCCAGATTCGCTTATTAAACTTCTAATTCGCATCATGAAACGAGTTAATCTAATCTAATTAGAATCAAGATAACGACACAACAATTAATCAATTCCCATTAAGTAAATTAAATGTTTTAGTTTATTATTTCCGAACTAAACTTTACAATAATACAATGAAAAGAATTTAGAAATAACAATTGCGCATCTGAATTGGGCGAGCTTGGATAGGAGGCTAACATGGCTGGTCGACGGGGTCTGCAGGGTCACGAACTTTCTTGGTAATTACATGTTAAGAAGCAAAGGGGGTCTGTCGAAATGTGTCGTGCACTTCTTTTTAAAACCGACCTGATCACCTCAAATAACACTGCGCTGCACTCTTTGTTAGCGCTTCCGATTGGTTGAACCCTAGAGCGCAAAAGTTACAATGTTAAATAAATTTATAGGTCCTTCGACCCGACCAGGGGGCGACAATCCCTTGACCGTCCCTTTTTGAAAGTATGTAACATCTGGTCAAGAGGGAAAATATAGAAATTACAAAAGGACGGAAGCCAAACACCACGCCACCCTTCTCCTCCGATCAGCAGCAAAGGATTGGATTGTAATATTGACAGAATCAATGAAGTTTTGACTTCTCTTCGAATTAACGTCACTTTACAACCCACATGATTATCTAGCAGTGACGCACAAAAGGAGGGTGTCCTAGGGGGTCCAGACCCCCTCAAACCCCTTGATTTTTTTCCGATAGATTATAATTCTAAGTAAATAATACGTAAAATTTAATTAAGTATTTGTCATTAATGAGATTAATTTTATTAATTAAAATGCTAATTATTTATCCGATAATTAGTTTTTTACTTTTTTTTTGTTCCCGAAAATCGACAAAATCAAAAGGAGCATGATACAGGAATGGTGGACTTTCTCTCGACCCTGGATCCCCCAGCTTGAAAAATTCCTGTGTGCGCCGTTGTTAACTAGTAATAGGTCTCACATTTTTGAACCATGGTTAAGTGGTGAAAAATCTGAGCTGGACCTCATTCGTTAAATTTCCACGACACAGAATGTAAGTATTTTCATAAATTAAATGTTTAATTTTCTTCTTTATTTCACATACTGTGTATTTAATGGAATCCTACTTTCGTCTTCAGTATCGTTCGCTACGAACCTAGCGATCTGAATTAGGCAACCTTTTAGCTGTGACTTGCCAAACCAATCTACCAATAGGATTCAGCGTGCCAGACAGTAGGACATTTTTGAAACAATTCGATTCCCGCCATAATGCATGCAGAGTTAGACAACAGAGGTCAATAATATAGATTTACAGTTTTATTATATACGAGGGTTGATTGACAAGTAAGGTCTCCAATAGTATAATATAAGTTTCCGACGAGGTAAAATAATAACAGAAGTATCAGAATGAGGGAAATTTATTACTCTTACATCTGGTAAACGCATTTCTCAACATAGTCACCTCTAATAGATACACATTTGTTCAATCGTTCTATCCATTTTTTCATTCCGTCCATGAAAAAAGATTCTGGTTAGCGGCATATCTATTTGCGCACGGCTGCCTGAACTTTGGCATCTTGGAATCATCATTATGAACCAGAAAACAAGAGACAATCCATGGAATATTGTCTCCGAGTGTGAAGAAATTCAAAACTTTAATGTCAACAACAAAAGTCATGCTCATCAAATTTTGGGATGCAAATGGTGTGCTACACACGGAATTTCTGACTAAAGAATTAACGGTGAATTCCGACATATGTGTACTGTACAACATTACATCACTCAAGCAACGCGTCCTCAGAGCCAGGCACGAAGGAAATGTCTTTCTTTTGCATCACGACAATGCAAGACCGCATTGCAATGCACAAACACTGGACGTCATCAAAAAAATTAAATTTACAGTGGTTGTGCAACCTTCTTACAGTCCAGATTTGGCACCGTCGGCAACTCAAATGTGCCAAATTTGGAGTCCAATACTTGACATCATACTGACAAAAGAAAAATTAGTGTTCCTATTTCGTGAAACTCGAATTGTGAGTTTGCTTTCTTTTTGCTAATAATAAAAGCTGTTTGAGTTTAATGGAAAGGAATAGGACTCATAATCGAAATACACTCAGGAACATTGAAAATAGCGACCCAAGAAGAAAGCATCGGATTAAAATGAAATTTAATACACATAATGACACAGATGAGAGATTCACTTGATCTAAAAAACAAGACAATTAAACGAATACAGGGTGTGCAACGACACAAATACTGGGCAAATTCAATAGCGCGTTGGACTACCTCCAGCTGCAATACATGCCGCCACACGGTCCGGCATTGAGTTGATTAGACACCTTATGTTGTCCTGAGGCAGATGGGCCCACAAATCTTGAACTGCCAACTCTAAATTATATACAGAGTGACACGATGGCATCTGTCGTCTTTGCTGATCCCACACGTGCTCTACAGGGGACAAATCGGGGGAGCGGGCCGGCCATGGAAGAGTCTGAAAAGGACGTAGGAAGTCTTGAGCAACTCTTGCTGTATGCGGACGAGCATTATCTTGCTGGAAAATTGCCCATGGGAGACCATTTAGGAAAGGTCCTACAGGGGGTCGAAGAATATCATCAATGCAACGTTGGCCCGTTAAGGTTCCATGCATCACAATTAAAGTGGACCGGTTATCATAGGCTATGGCCCCCTAGACCATTACACCAGCTGTGCGGGCAGTGTGACGTAGAACAGTGTGTGGGGGGGAATTGTACCACCCACTGTAGTAGGTTATGGTAAAATTATCAAATGCTAACCACGGCAATAAAAAGGTTGGAAAGCACTGCTCTAAAGTAGCGTTTTTCAAAGCGTGTCGCTTTTTAACTTTCAACAGAGTATCTCCGAGAGGGTACTCAGCAAAAAAAATGTAATTGTATATATTAATAAACTTTACTATGAGGTTGATTCACAGACATTGAGACGCCTAGTCGAAATCACGTGACGAGGATAGCAATATTTCCCCACGTTTTGAATCAGTGTGTAAATTTCGTATGCTTGATATGTTTACTTCTTGTGTGTGAAGCTTATTTCTGAAATTTTATTTATTTTTATTATATTTTTGCATTATCCTTGTTTAATAATTATGTATGTGGGAGACAACAAGGGGTCCAAGACGTTGGTCTATCTTCTATTTTATTTTAACATTAAACAAAAATTAATTAAAAAGGTAGAAAAGTTTTTACAGATAAGATTGACGATGATTTTCAGAAGGTAACGCCTGCTCGCGCACCTCTCGCGTTCTCCTTTCTCTCTGCTCTAATGTTTAAAAGTTTTTGTTTCACTTTCACTAATTCACAAGTTTCAGTTCTGCTTTTACTTTGATGCGCCTGCGCGCGAAGACTGCTTGGCTTTGGCTGCATGCCACAACGGCCAGCCTGACCGTACGCTGTCCGCAGCGGTATTTCCATGGAGACCAGAGGAGAATCTGAAACATACAAAAAAAAAACGGAACAGACAAGGACTATACGACAATTATATAGAGATTAAACATATCAAAATTTTTCTGAACTAGACAGTTTCTCCATCATGTGAAGACACCTCTTCGACATCCGGAAGGTTCCACAGGAAAACATTGTGTTTCACAGGCATCAAAACGTCTTTTTTAACAAGTTGATCTTTGGTTGAACGCATCGATATTTTCCTCTGTAGAGTTCTGGACGTCTGTTTAAAACGATTTCTCTTTTTCCTTCGCTTCCACTGCCAGGGCTGAAAGATCCTTTGGAGCAACACAAACCGACGATGTTTACTCTTCATAGGTGAATGGTTAGGTGAGCGGGAGATAAATTCCACGGAACTCGTTTTCATGGCACCATTGGCTTTCTTACACAATACTATATCAGAACATTTTTCTCTTACAATACTCAATTTTAACTTAGTACTCTTAATGTTATTGCATTTATAATCCTTAATTAGAGAACTCAAATCATTTCTAGTTTTAAAGTTCTTAACATGTGGCAAATCATAACTAGAGTTTTCTATCACATTTGAAACAGAAACATTTGGAAAAGAAACACCACTAGAATAAGCATAAGCATGAGCACCTAAAGAGGATTCACTTTCATTCAATAAAACATCGCTCTTCGCGTGGCCTAGTTTTTCTATTTCAGAATATACACTGGGATGTATAATAAATTCTTCGGTCAAGGTCGGTGATATTGCCGTTCCAACACTTAAGCTAGGAGAGTGTTGATTAAGAGAAATATTTATGGGTTTAACTTCTACCATACGCTGTTCGCCAAAACATGAACTTAATGTTATGATCTCTTCGGAAGGTGTTTGCACTCTAATTAGTGAGGAATTTAAAACTGGGATCTGGCAACCTGAATCAATCAATGCTGTTACGGGCTGATTTTCCACAAAAATGTTTACGTATTGAAGATTTGCGCATTCTTCGCTATTTTGTTTTTCGCTCTCGATTTTCAAAGTATTCACATTTATTCTATTATGGATGTGATCATTAGATTCTTTAGGTTTAAAACGCTTCTCACAGTCTCTTGCGCAATGAGATGAATCACCGCATATATAGCAATTATTATTTTCTCTTTCAAGATATTGGGGATAGTTCTCTTTAATCTTTGTTTTAAAGTTTTGTGATTTATTTTTAAAGGCGTCTTGGGTATATCCATAAGTAATAGGAATTTCTTTACGTGATCCGCTTCTAGATGAAATATAAATATCACACTCTTTAGCTAAATCAATAGGCCTAAACCAATCTTCTGCTTCTCGAATGTCAATATGAGTTGCAGTTTCCTTATTTAAAGTTTCAAATAATTTATCAGAAATTATAAGATCACATAGAGATTCAAAGGAATTAACTTTTCTTAACGAACAATAATATTGGAAGTTTGCCGTCAATCTTGCAGCAAATTGGATGTATGTCTCGCCTGATGATTTTACAGCATTTTTAAATGAGTTTAAACACTCGCGAGGGGTTAATTGGAATTCTCTGAGTACTATAGATTTTAGTTTTTCATAGTCGTTTAATTCCTCTTCTTTAATATACAGTAAGACGTTATGAGCTCTTTCGCCCAGAAGATTTATTAAAATTTCAGATTTATATTCGTCATTTATTTTCTTGGTTAAAAATGCGCGTTCTAATGATTGGAAGAACAGATTAAAATTTTCAGATCTGGTGGGAACAGGAAGAGATAAAGTTTTTATACTTTTTATCATATTTTCTATGTTAGTTTCGAACTGTTTTTCTTCGACTTTAGCTGCAGGATTTAAACTTAATGCTTTATTTTTAACTAATTGAAGTTCGATTTCTTTTTCTAATTTTGCTAACTGAAGTTTCGCGAGCTCAATTTTTTGTTCTCCTGAAGTTACCTCTCTTTCGTTTCGCGATACTCTCTCATCTATACAGTTTTGAATTAAAGTTTTAACGAAATCTGGATCACTTTCAAATGTACTACTGTTCTCAATTTTAGTCTTTAGTTTAACTATAGTGTCAGTACTTTCGACAATACCGTCTAGCTTCTCAACAACTCTTATGAAATCCTCTTTAAGAGCGTTTTTATACATTTTAGAAATGGAAAGATCCTACCTTTTTTTTTTTTTTTTTCTGGCTCCCTTGTTGCTCGCACGTACGATGTATCCAATGAAAACGTTGATTCCACTGATGTCACCTCTTCGCAGGTTATATCGTTGAAATTGTAGTTCCGGCCTCTACACAGGCGGATTATTCACACTGAATTAGTTCCAACCTCTACACAGGCGGGATTTTCGTCGATGGGTTTTCCAACCTCTACACAGGCGGAATTTTCGTCGATGGGTTTTCCAACCTCTACACAGGCGGAATGAAATTGAAAAATTCAACCTCTACACAGGTTGAACGAAGTTTCCGAAAAATGGCGGCGCGTCTCCTTCACGGACGCTGTTGTTCATTGTCCAGACTTTGGTTCAAATCGAAATTTTCTCGATCCCGGCCGAGCCCCCATAATTTGTGGGAGACAACAAGGGGTCCAAGACGTTGGTCTATCTTCTATTTTATTTTAACATTAAACAAAAATTAATTAAAAAGGTAGAAAAGTTTTTACAGATAAGATTGACGATGATTTTCAGAAGGTAACGCCTGCTCGCGCACCTCTCGCGTTCTCCTTTCTCTCTGCTCTAATGTTTAAAAGTTTTTGTTTCACTTTCACTAATTCACAAGTTTCAGTTCTGCTTTTACTTTGATGCGCCTGCGCGCGAAGACTGCTTGGCTTTGGCTGCATGCCACATGTATGAAGTATTTTTCGTAATTTTTTAGCATAATTTTTGTTTCAGTTTAGTATATTTGTCTTTAGGTGTTAGTGTGCGAAGCCGGTAGCTTCTTGCAGTGTTTGTTTTATATTTATTAATTGTTCTAGATTATTTTTTAGCATCCTAATAATAAGTCCTTTGTTTTCATGTAGTTTATTATGTTTATTTACGCACGAAAATGATTTACAGTATAGAATTGAGGCCATTGAATTTGGAAAAACTTCTCATATGTGTACAATTACTTATTGTGTATCACTCCTCATAAATCCATAAAATAGTGTAATTTATAAGAAACGTGCAGATATGAAATGGTCCCATTTTGTGAAATGTTAATGTTTATACCTTTCATTCTCTGATTCCCTTAGTAAATACCAGCTACAAATATTTAATGTTTTTAGAAGTACTATCTCTATAATTTCTCATAGAAGAGTATGGAACATTCAGAAACATGAAATGCAAGTAAATATAATTTTGGAAATGAATTTATAATAAGATTTGTCAATGACATGGATATATTTTTGTTTATTTAAAAATGTTCATACCTATTTCTAATGTTTAACAAGAGATTTATACTTTTTGAGAGCAGAGTGTATAAAATAATAGTTGGATAATAATGAAAGTTTTTGATTAATATAATTAGGAATTCTTCTGTGATGGAAATGAAATTGTTTTTAACATCATTTAAAGGTTTGGGATATCTGAAATAATCTCATTATGAACAAACATTTGATATGTTTTATAGTTTGACTTCCTTTGTAATTATTACCCTTCAAAAAAATGGTTCGAATTTTTTTTAAAAATAAATTAAGAAACATGAAATAGGCTTTTTAATAAAATTATTTTTAAAGTAGAGCAAATTACATTGATTTCAACATTCAGTTGGATAATAATGAAAGTTTTTGAAATATAATTAGAATTCTTCTGTGATGGAAATGAAATTGTTTTTAACATCATTTAAAGGTTATCTGAAATAATCTCATTATGAACAAACATTTTAATGTTTTATAGTTTGAAATTATTACCCTTCAAAATTAAGAAACATGCTTTCAAAAAGAAATAGGCTTTTTTTATAAAAAATTATTTTAAAGAAATAGAGCAAAAAATTACATTGATTTCATGAAAATTTCTCATATAATGAAGCAGAAAATTCTTATCGGGCAGTTTTATTCAATAATCATACTCATTTTAATATACATTATTTATTGACACTTAATTTTAACATTACATGAATGCACTATAAGTAAATAAAACAGACTCTATGAATGTAACACTATACTATAAGGACAAATAGAGAATCTAACTGACTAACTAACCAGATTAAATGAAATATCCTAAGAAAATAGATTCAGATTTCTTGCTCTGAAGTTTCATGTTTGAAAATATATTAACTTCAAATATAAAATTAATTACTTCAAAGTTTGTCTAAGAAATGCTAAATCAGTACTCATACCATTCCAAAATTTGGAACATACATATTAAATTGTCAACTAATTTCGCCAATCAAAAAGACATCCGAATTTTAAAAAAAATTATATCACTATAATTACTGTGTTCAAACATGATCATGAACAGTTTCCACTATTGGTTGTATATCGTAGCATTTGGCGGTTTTATGATTTTAAGAAACTAGATAGTCTATATTATAATATACAAGTGCTCCAAATTTGCCCTCTCAATACACGTCACACAAAAATATCAGTGATTTGGGACAATTAACCCATTAAAAATAATTTTGAAATTTTTCTGAAATTACCTTTTTTTTTTTACTGAATTTTGCATTAATGTAGATTATTGCGAACAGCAATTTGTCAAGTTATTCCTTTAAAGGTAAATAGAGAATTGAAAAAGGTTATATTAAAATTTCGAATACTTCTATTGCTTTTAGAAAGTAAATATCCTACAGAATCAAATGTCTGTATGTAAAATATTTGGTTTCATGATCTTAATTACTGATAAATATCCTAGAACTGATCTAAGTACCCTTCTTGGGTCAATATTTGTAAATAACTCAATACAACAAATTTATTCAGGACTGAAATTTATAAGCAGGATTGTATCAATACAGATGAACCTTTTAGACTTTAATACTTATGTAAAAATTAAAATCCAGAGTATTCTTATGCTTAATACATTTCAGCTGGGGCTGCATAGATTTCTTCAATAAACTGTGTTATTCTTCAATAATATGTGTATAGTCTATATGTGAAACTTATCATCAAAACTAATGAATTTTACATTTTGATAACCCTTGTGCAAATACCAATAATGTTATCCATAGTAAAAAAATTGTACATCTGTGTGACAAATTTATACCAGTCAAATTCTGAAAAACAGATGTTGTGTTAAGAAATCGCTATACTACGTAATAGATACACCACACAAATATTTTATAATTTTTATTTTTTTGCGTAAAAGAATTATGGATTCAAAAATCACTTATTATTTTGTCCATGAAGAAGAGAACAGGACTTTTGTATTCAATATATACACACAAATTTATCTTCTATAATATACACAATTTAATTAAAAAAATTTAATGCCTTAATTTTTTACCACATTCAGAATGAAATTCTCGATAAATAATATCTTTTCACTAAAATGGTGCTGCGAATAAAGACTTTAAAAATGTTGCATATTTTTGTTTACTTATAACTTTACAAAAGGTAAATGGTAATTTGCATTTCTAATGTTTGAAAATGGTTTTTAATTTATCTTCAAGTATAAACAATAATGAACCTGTAGTAAATTAAGATATTTTTTCATTCCTGTAGTGAATGCTTTTCGAAATTTGTTTCCCAAAAGAGAATAAAATGATATAGTAATACATATTTGTCTCTCTCTCTCTCTCTCTATATATATAATGCATTATATATATACATATTTGCCTGTATATATATAATACATTATATATATACATATTTGCCTGTATATATATAATACATTATATATATACATATTTGCCTGTGTATATATAATACATTATATACAGAGAGAGAGACAAAAACTTGTTTTAATATATGACATGTAGGGTTACATATCAGATTCTTGTGTTTTTATTTTAGATAATTTAATACAGAAATATCTATTAACTACTCTGAAGATGAGTAAAATAATTAAAATTTAAGTTAACTAAATATATTTCATCTTTTTATGTATGTTCTCTATATAATTTAATTTAAAATAAACAAAAAATATTTACATTCCTGTAGATATCTATCCAAATTCCTTTTAGAAGAAGTTTCTTTTGTGAACACAAAAATAGTATAGGAATGGAGCTGGCGACGATTTCTAAAAATGTTTGATATTGAAAACAAGATTATTCGAAGTGGTCAAAGCATAATAAGTGAGGAGATGGTTTAAAATCCTTACGCTTCATCACGTTAACTAAAAACTCGAATTTTTTTACCGAGATATTAAAAACAGATTTTTTTCCTAAACAATTATCTGATCTTTTACTGTAATCGAGTTATAATGTAAAAGAGCAAGAGCAAAATAGTACACAAAAGAAGTGTTAGGTTAGAGTTATAAGCGGGAAACAAACCAAAACATATTCACATGATCTCCTCATCACGTGATCATGAGGTCACATGAATCAACCTCATTGTAAAAACTTACTTTTTACTACTATAAAAAGCTTTAAATGAGAAGGAGTTGCGATATCGTTATTCTTATCTGTCATATTATGTAATTCTTATTACAGTTCGTTCGTATGATGTCATAACTTCCTGTAAAGAGCAGCAACTAATGCTTTTTGTGCTTTTCTTTTTTATTATATGTGAATCATTGTTTCCTGAGTATTTTTATAGGGTGAGACAGTGGCGCACACAAGGGGGTCCGGACCCCCCCAAAGCCCTTGATTTTTTTTCCGATTGATTATAATTCTAAGTATATAGTACGTAAAATTTAATTAAGTATTTGTTATTAATTATTAATTTTATTAATTAATGCTAATTATTTATTCAATAATTAGTTTTTTACTGTGTTTTGTTCCCGAAAATCGACAAAATCAAAAGGAGCATGATACAGGAATGGTCAACTTCCGCCCTCACTCTTGAAAAATTCCTGTGTGCGCTACTGGGGTGAGATCATTCGCGTAGCTGGCTACGAGGGGCCCTGTATCAAAATTCCTTCGGCACCCTTTTTTAGATGTGGGAGTCCTGTTAGTGGGACTGTAGTTACACATGTTGGGGCCCCCGTATCATTGATACGGCGTTAGCCTTGAACTATAATTAAAAAATACAAATTTATATTCAATTATTGTAGCACAGAATACTTAATTGTAATACTTTTGTAGATAGTACTTTAATTAACTCAGAAATCGTACTATAACAGGCTTCAATAGGTTGGCATCGCTCATGTCTTTCTCTATGTTTAAGATTATAATTTTGTTTTTAATAAACTCTCCTTGCTTGATCTCAAAATAAATGCTGCTATAGTTTTCTATTTTCTTAAAATAATTAATTTAATGTGTATAGTTACCAATGTACAGTGTTTTACATAACAGGTAAAAATAAAAAAAAGTCATTGGATTACAGAGTTATTACTCTGCTTGTATGCAGTGGCAGCGTTAGGCGTCGGCTACGTCGGCGACCACCGACGGCCTCGCAAATTTTTTAATTATTTAAAATTTAGTTATTCATTTTTATTTATTTTCATACAATTGCGCGAGTAAAGAGAGTGATTAGTACTTTACGGGCATTATCCAGAATCGTCTGGCAACACTATGGAAACTAAACAACTTAGCAACATCGCAGACGATTAGTTTACTCCATTTTTCAAGATAAAGTTTATTGCTTTCCATGTAGACTTTTTTTCACATTTGTAGACACAGGTGGTAAAAGAAGGATGTTGTGACTGGAAAGATTTCAGTCGGATATTGCAAAGACATGAACAAAGTCAGGGACACATGGAATGCATGATTAAATGGATGGAATTCTATAAAGGAATCAAACACGGAAAAACAATAGATAAGGATAACGAGAGATTGATTAAGGAATCGCAAAAGCACTGGTATAATTTGTTTGAAAGAATGTGATATAATAAACTACTTAGCCTCACACAATTTATCATTTAGAGCTCATCGAGAATCCCTTAAATTGAACGATAGCAGACACAGTGGCAATTTTATAGATTTATTTAAGTTGTTATCGAAATATGATCTGACCCTACGGGAGCATATGCAAGGTATTAATGAAAAGCAACTTACTCAACATTATCTGAACCACGACATCCAAAATGAATGAATTGCATTAATGTCTAAATCAGTTATTGAAGAAATTATACACAGAGTTAAACAAGCAAAATGCTACGCTTTCTTGCTCGATTGTACCAGGGATGTCAGCCGCGTTAAACAAATGTCAATAATATTAAAATTTTGCAATTCCTCAACTGGAGCAATAGAGGAACATTTTGTTGGGTTTATTGCCTTCGCAGAAACAACGGGAGAATATATAACAAATTCAATATTACAGGAACTGGAAAGAAATGGTCTAAATATCCAAAACTGTCGAGGACAGGGATATGATAATGGCGCCAATAGGGTCGGTATTAATAAAAAAAAGGTGTCAGAACAAGAATACTCAATATAAACCCAAGAGCATTCTTCACGCCGTGCGGATGCCACAGTTGGAATTTGCTTTTGATTGATGCAGCTAACTCTTCTGCAACAGCCAAAACGTATTTTGGCTTCATCAAAAAAATCTATGTTCTGTTTTCAAAGTCAAGTAAGCGTTGGGATATTGTAAAAACTAAATTAAAATTGACATTAAAACCTCTGTTTGAAACACGATGGGAAAGTAGAATCGGAGCAGTAAAAGCAATATTTTTGCAATTTGATGATATAAGCAAACTATGGCAATCGGTTCAAGTCAACTGGAAAGTCGCTATTGATACTTTACGGTTATTTTGCAGCTGGATTCAAGAATTCCGTAATACAGGATTTGACAATAGTGTTGCACAAGCTTGATTATTTGTAGAGAAAAGTTCTTTCGAAATTGAGTCTCAATTTAAAGAAAAAAGAACAGCCAGGAAAAAACGAATGTTTGGTTATGAACATATTGATGAACCTATTTAATCTTTTGAAATGCAGTACAGAGTTAACTTTTTTAACACAATGATTGATGCTATTATAGTCGACATCTAATGCCGATTTAAATCGCTCAATGAATATTTTGAACAATTTGGTTTTATTTATGATATCAGTTATTTAAATTCTATACCAAAAGAAGACCTTCTCAAGTATTGTAATGTGATTTAGGTACAATACTTCGGGAAGGCGAAAACAGCGACATACAGCCTTTCAAACTATATGAAGAACTCCAACTTTTAAAAACGAATTCACTAGACTCTATCAACGACGCGAAACAACTCATTCAGTACATTTTAGAAAATAATTTGGAAGAAATATATCCAAATATATGTTTATATAACAATTAGAATCATGCTCACAGTTCCCGTCAGTACAGCTTCCGCTGAGAGAAGCTTCTCAAAGTTAAAATTGATTAAGACCTACTTGAGAAGCACGACGAGTCAAGAAAGACTATCTGCGTTATCAATTCTATCAATAGAAGCTGAAATAGCGACTAGTGTTAGCTATGACATAATCTTGAAAAAGTGCAGTGAGGCCAAAACCGAAAAATTCGTCTATTTTAATTTCTATTTGTGTAATTTTTGTCATAATTTGATTAGCAATAAATCTCGTTTACTCATACATTAGTTTAACTATAATTCGGCTTATGTAATTTAACGTTTTCTTGATTGGGAAAAAAGGAGGCCTCGCGAACCCTAATTTCGCCGACGTCCACGCGTGGTCTAGCGCCGCCACTGCTTGTATGCATTTGTCATCACACATAAGTGATACGTGAAGCAATGATGGTAAGTGAAGGGGTATGTGAGCAAAAAAAGTATGAGAAACACTGCTTTATAGCTGTGTTTTCCATTTTACTAAGCAGCTTTCTTACTCCGCTCATTTAAAATGAGTAATTTTTTCTATTGATCTCGTGGTCTTTTTTATCGAATAATATTATGAATTTAAAGGATTTTTTTTCTTCCTCTATCTCTTTGTCACTTTTTCCGGGTCAAAATTTTTTAAAATTTGAAATGAACTATCCTTAATTTTTTAAGTGAAAAATCAGTTTAATTTTCAAATTTTAACGATTCAACAAATTTACTCTTTCAGAAAGTATATAACCTCGAGGCAATATATGTAAAGCGCTCTTTAAGGAAAAGGGTATATTTGATTAATATAAAACAAATTTTAAAATGAAAAAAAAACCTCTCTCTCTCACACAGAACAAAATCGAGGTACCAACCAGAGTACCAGGAATAATCACAAGGTGCCAGGTTCCTTTCAAATCTTCATGGACAAAATGAGGTCATGACATAATTAAATTTTAATTCAATAACTATATGCTAGAATTAAAAAATTCTTCCTAAGTTTTTTAAAGAGGGAGAAAAACTATTTCTGTACTTTTTGTGCATAATACAGATACTTTTAAATTAAGTACATTTTGTTACTTGTGTGTGTTGTTATTGCTAGTAAAAACATATTTTTAAAGCAAATTTCTGCCAAAAGCAGAAGTTGACAACAATGTGGAAGCGTGAACTGATTGGTCGAAAAGACGTGATTGCGTGTCATGTGACCATGATGTCACCTTTGAATCTAGTTCATTATACTTTCAGCAACCATATAATTCATGCAACAATCTTCTATAACTTATATCTTGACCACATCATTTCTATAATTACACATTCACCCGATCATGGACTCAAGCTTCCTACAATCGTATTCTGAATCTTGTTGGCGAGTATGAGAGATTCGTGTTCTTAGTCTGGCGGTAAATGTTAAAGGTAGACCTTTCTTATGCGAATTAAGGCGCAACTCAACAAATCGTTTTCTCGTTGGCATTCCTTGAATGATGATGAGGTTGGTTTAATGACTCGACATTACTGTCATTTGTGCGTCATGTTGATTAATATACCTCAGACTTTTTTTATTCCCCCGTGTCGTTCCGGTTTTCACGCAAGCTCTTAGGTCAACCACCTGCTACTTGCCACAATCGGAAACTTACAAAGGACCAATTATTGCGTTAAGTCGCTGGGGGATAAGTTTCTCGGGCGCGTGTTTTACGTTTCCGAAAGTTTTGACAGTGCAGGTGCATTTTGCTAATTGTTTATCGTTTTCCTCGAGTGGTAATTAAGCATATCAGAAAACAGCAATTTAAGGATAATATTGGCGATGACATTTACCACTCTCTTCTGTAGCTGTTCTTTTCAAGATAATCACTCGTGTTTTTGTCATTGGACGCATCTGCGAAGCCTTTTTTCGTATTCTGAAATAGGGAAGAAAGAAATGTCACATAATTAGTAACATTAATTTAGCTGGTTATGAGCTATTTTTTATTACCTGTTATTTGCAAGGACGTCTTAAGATTTCTTGAGGCCCTGGGCACCTACGTAAAAGTAGGCCCTGGGCACCTAAGTAAAAGTAGGCCCTGGGTCCTTACACAAATGTATTCCCCTTATGACCCTTAAAAGTAGACAGTACATAGCATACGCGTTGTCAAATACTCGTACAAAAAATAACCCGAAACAACTAAATGTGCATGATTTACAATCGCACAAACAGGCTCGATTGATTGCTGCTTTTTAGCTGAATGTGTAATGAAGGTGTATGGTGGTAAGCCTAGGCTTATAACATGTACAACGATCATCACATGTAGCCAATTAACACGTGCGAAATTCGCAGTTTTTCGGAAAGTACAACTGAAAAAAAACATTTGATCGTTGAAATTATTCGTAGCATGATCTTATTGGGGCTGAGTCAAGAACGAGTTGGGGCCCCCTTTGTGACCGAGACTCTGGTCCCAGTTGGCCCATGCCTTAAAACGTCCCTGGTCAGTGGCGCACACAAGGGCGTGTCCTAGGGGTTCGGACCCTCCCAAAGCCCTCAATTATTTTTCCGATTGATGATAATTCTAAGTATATAGTACGAAAAATTTAATTAATTATTTGTTATTAATGATTAATTTTATTAATTAATGCTAATTATTTATTCAATAATTAGTTTTTTACAGTTTTTGTTTCCGAAAATTGACAAAATCAAAAGGAGCATGATACAAGAATGGTGGACTTGCGGCCCTAGACACCCCCTCCCTTGAAAAATTTCTGTGTGCGCTACTGTCCCTGGTTATTTGTAAAATGTTTAAGAAATACTATGCGAATGTGAAATGTGTATAGACTCACAATATATTTTTTTTTCTTTTAATGTTCTTCTCTTCTTAAGCACTACATCCTGCTGCAGGCCAAGGCTGTCTTCTCCATCTGGCTCTATCAGAAGCAATAGTCCTGCATCGGCTTACTCCAATTACTCTTAAGTCATTTTCAATGATAGCCAGCCAGCTAGTTGATGGTCTTCATTTCTTTCGTTTACCATCGATTCTTGAAAAAGTTATCTTTTTAGTTGGAAATAAGTCATTAAATCTAAACATTATATCTCAGTAGCGCACACAGAAGTTTTCCAAGGGGGAGGGGGGGTCCAAGGTCGAAAGTCCACCATTCTTGTATCATGCTCCTTTTGATTTTGTCGATTTTGGGGAACAAAAAACAGTAAAAAAGTAATTATTGAAGAAATAATTAATATTAATTAATAAAATTAATCTCATTAAAAACAAATATTTAATTAAATTTTACTTATTATACACTTAAAATTTTTATCAATCGGAAAAAATATCAAGGGCTTTGGACCCCCCCTTGTGTGCGCCACTTGACCCAACCAAATAATGCGGGATCTTTAGACTATTTATTATCTAAATATTAATTACAGTTTTGGTGAAAGATATGGATAAAAACTTGGTGTATTATTGTAAGTTACCAAATATGCGATTAGATAATTCTAAAATCCCCCTCTCTTAAGATATTAGGGATTTGAAACATAATTTTACCCAAGATGATCCCATAAAGTAATGATATCTTCTGTATGAGTTGCTCGTAAATTTAACCAGCATTTTAGATTTTAACTCCATGCGTCCAGAAAACAAAGTATCAGCTCTAGCGTTGTTTTTGCCCTTAAAGATTTATGAACTCCATCGACAATAGTGCTATCTAGTGTAAATAAGTCTATTAATTATTTTTTTTATAAAAGCCGCGTCAGAATTTTTGTATTTATTTTCACTAAATTGGGTAATTCTTTCATGGCGTTAAAACCACGAAATTCAGTTGTACGTAGTTCTACGATGGTAAGTCAATCACATACGTGTTTTATCAATGTGTTTTTTATTCAATGCAGTAGATTAGTAGTAGAAAGCGGCATTACAACCGGAGAAAATTTGATTTCATCTAAGACCTATGGTAACCTATTGGTTATGGTCCCAAACTCGTGGCCGGCGTGTCATAAGTTCAAACCCTTATACCATTGAAAACTCGCCTTGCAGAGGAGCCGATTCACGTTAAATCTATCGTGGCTCAAAGACCTCTCGTTGGCGTGGGAGTGTGTGGAGAGGGAATGCCAACTCAGGTTTCACCCTCGTCACTTGACCAAGTTGAAAATTACGAAGTCAGTCGCCAATAACCCTTATACTGCTTTATAAAGCGGCGTTGATAATGCTTGCTGAATGTAGGTAATGGTATACTAAAAAATATGTCTTTGAAGCATGTAACAATGGGTAATCTGTGAGGTTTATCCTCTCTAACTCGGTTTTTTCCCCCTTCAAGCCAAATTAACACTTTGAGCTAAAACAACTCATCACCGCAAATAAACGTCACTACTAAATATCATAAAAATACTCAGTGAGATAGAGAAGAATTATTATGTGGAAAATATTGCCTTGTCTGTGGACAATATGTCTAGTGCTGCCTGAATTACAGTCGATATTAGAAGATTTTTCGTTAACGAGTTTCAGAGCTTGTATCTCGTTTCAGATAAGTAACAGTTATTTCTTATTTACACTCATGTCCATAAATTAAGGATAATTCAGAATCACACAGAAATTTAACTATAAAATAAAAATTTCACCTGTAGAATTATCACGCACATCTTGAAGAAGAATATGCAAATTACAGGAAACCACCAGATGGCGTGGATGGTACGTTACAATGACGAGAGTGTAAGAGAGGTGTATATAAGGAATGGTGGCAAAGAAGTAAAATTGTTCACAAGCACTTTAAAATCCTTTCAGTGCAATAACCACATAGTTATGGTACAAAGGAAGCATTTGGATGATTTTTTACGTGGTAGAATTATTGGACGACTGGAATGTGGACGTACCCAGCTGGAAGTATCCGAGGAACTTGGAATCACCCAGAGTATCATCTCCAGGCTTTGGCAACAATTCCAAGATCATGGTAATGTGAGTAGATGTTACAGCACAGGTCGCCCCCGAGTTACAACGCCGAATGAGGACCGGTATATTTGGCAGTTACTGCCAAAAGAAACAGACGGGGTACAGTATCAGACCTGTCTCGTCAGCTCTCTTCAACTACCGGTACGACAATTTCAAGGCAGACCGAGTACAGACGCTTAAGGCACATTGGTCTATATGCTCGTAGGCCTGTCAGACAATTTATTGTTTTAAAATTTAGTGGCAACACAACATTTCTTCCAATAGTTTGGCAATAAAAGATTGTGTTTACAAAATTTTCAATCGAATGGAATTTCTAAATCCATTTCAAGAAGTGAGTTTTTAAATCATATATATACTTCGGTGTAATTAATTTGATAGTTGTGAAAGTGTTATATAGTGCTTCATTAATTTGTATTTTAAAATCTTTTCATCATTTTCGCTGTATATATGTAAACTATAATAAGTATATATGTATTATAGGCCCCACAGACGTTGTCCTGTACACACGTCTTAAATCCGAAAATTTCACACTTTTTTGAATAAGTTGTACCAATCTGGACCGTTTTCATGAAAATTTTTATATAAAAAAAAGTTATTACAACATCTGACGTCATCACATGCATAGTTACCACAATTCTACCTATCGATTGCGTGTGAGTAAGTGTATACTCTCTACGAACTAAATTGAAAATAGTAAAAGCTATACAATGGCAGAATCTACTGAGAATGCTATTTATTCCAAATCAAAAAATAAAATAATCAGAAAAACGTTTTAATCGTTCCAATTCATGTTCATCATCATGGTTCTCAAGTCACAAACGCAGCAAAAGAACCTCGAAGGTAAAAAAAAAAAACACCAGCTCAGCGTGAGAGTACAGAGCCCGGAAAAAATTTACCTTCAGTTGACTAATGATTCTCCTTCAGTTGTTCATCATCAAGATGATGAAATTTTACAAGCTGATGATAATTTAAATAAATCGCATGAATTTGTTGGATTACCTTGTCAAGATATCAAAGCGACATGTAAAAAAAAACGCCAGCTGAGCGTATGCGAGATTATAGAACCCGCAAAAAAGCTCGCATTCAATCAACTAGTGATTCTCTTTCAGAGTTGCTCATCATCAAGAAGATGAAATACAATAAATTTTTTTTTTAGTATTATGTATTGAAAATGAAAATGTTGTTTATACTTATACCTTTTCCATCCTAATTATTTTTTTAAATGCAGTTTGAAATAATAATGATAATAATAAATTTGTTAATTATATATAAGATTACTTTAAAATAAAACTTAACTATACAATTCATTGCATGCAAACCAAAGAAGTTAACTACTACCGCGTGTTCACACTGATGCACGCAATTTTTTTTTCGTTTCGACTCAACATTTTATGAATATTCTTATCGTAATTCATCTATACTTCTAGTTAATTCAATTGAATAAAATCTGCCTTATACAAGTAATTTCGAGCGAAACTGAAACAGAAAAGTACAAGTGAACATCAAAACAGGAAATTGAGAAACAATGAACATGTAATGAAGATAATTACATGGTTGACGTTAAATTAGGAAATATTGACATGTTGGTTAAAGTAACACAAAATGACTGAATTCATATCGAACCGAAATAAACCAATATTATTTTTCGGTTCAATTCCGGTTTTCATTCCGTCCAAAATAACGGGGTTTTTTCCGGTTTAATTCTGGTTCGAAGCCCTGGATTTAATGGCTTCTTAATACCTACTACATTCGGATGCTCCCGGAAACCTCAACAATCAGCGAGATCTCCACCTCAAACAACACGAACAAAAGACACTGAGATAAACATAGGCTTCCTTTTCTATGACAAAATGCTTTTTTGAAGATATTTTTATCATACTTCTTCAGTTGAGTACTGTTTTTACTTACGAAAAGATTTATTGGATTGATAGAACTTAGAAATCACCATGTGAGGGCAGAAGCGCACACAGAAGTTTTCCAAGGGGATGGGGGTCCAGGGTCGAAAGTCCACCATTCTTGTATCGTGCTCCTTTTGATTTTGGGGAACAAAAAACAGTAAAAAACTTATTATTGAATGAATAATTAGTATTAATTAATAAAATTAATCATTAAAAACAAATATTTAATTAAATTAAATTTTACGTATTATATACTTAAAATTATAATCAATCGGGAAAAAATCAAGGGCTTGGGGGGGAGGCTCCGAACCCCTAGGAGCCCCCTTGTGTGCTCCACTGTGTGAGGGATTAGAAGTGTTAAGTAAGTGTCAGCTGACATTCGCGCCTGGGGAATCACGCCATATGTTACCTAGAATCCAAAATGGGGATCTTAAAAGTTGCATTGATTAGAATTAACTCTCAAAAGGCGTGAAACAAAAAATTTCGGAATCAACAACTTTTTTAAGAGCTATCCCGGCATCTGACCTCGGTTTAGAATTACGAAATCCACACCAGTTAAAGTCTACTGCGCATTTCTAGATCGGCGTTATAATCCAATCAGAATTCTTTGCCTCAGAAAAAAAAGTCATCGCCAAGGTAAACACTAGCATTGAATTCAGCTCACGGCATCTGTTGCCGATTAAAATCTTTCCCATCTCCGGTGGTAACCTTAAACTATCCCGGTGACATTTCATCGGACGGTCCATTGGAGCCGCATCCAGTGGAAGTGTGTTCTGGATGAATGGTGACAGCGCAAGGGAGATGCAATCGGCCACATGATAGATGCCTTCCCCGCACCACTTACGGGGGCCCCCCGCTTATCACTCATTCTTCATTATCCTGGCTTTTAGGACGGGAGACGGCTTTCCAGACGGAGAGCACCTCTTTTTTTCCTCTTCCACCCCGGCTTTGTACTTTCGCCATTCATCTTCGTTGATCTCCAAGAGAGATAGGGGGGTCGCCCGTCTCAAAATGCAATTTATTGGGTGGAGTTCGCTTCGCAGAGGTCGCTGCTTCACTGGGGTGGCGTGATTGCGTTTGGACAAGGCCTGCAGACGACAAATTTGATTTTGCTTTTTCTCTGAGGTTTCTTTTTGGGTTTTACGTTTGTTTCTGTCGCAGCGGATATGTCGGAGGATAAAATGGTTTTGTTTCTGTGTGATAGTCGAGTGTGATGATTTAAAGGTGTAACACTATCGATTGGATTTAGGAAGTGGGTCTTATTTCTATGGGTGATTTTGACGCTTTCAAATTCTGTCATTTCTTTTTACAGTAAAGAAAAGTAATAGTTAAACATAAAATAAGTAATTCATAAACTATGCTAAAGCATTACATTTTAAAAATGTATATTAGACATTTTTTTCTATTTAATTCTTATAGTTTTTGTAAAACAATATTTCCTTCTTAAGGAAACCGACTGCGTTCGGAACCGTGATTTTGCGAAATCGTATAAATGGATAATATTTATGATATTTAGTGTCCCTTAGATTAGAAAACGTATATAAAATTGTTTTAAGAATATTATTAGAATAAAAAATTATTTAAGTACAATATTTTGACAAAAAATTAACATAGAATGACCCATTTTCAAAACATTCTCCTTTTATGAAAAATGCTTCTATTCACTGGCGCACACAAGGGGGGTTCCTGGGGGTCCGGACCCCCCCAAAGCCCTTGATTTTTTTCCGATTGATTATAATTCTAAGTATATAGTACGTAAAATTTAATTAATTACTTGTTATTAATGATTAATTTTATTAATTAATGGTAATTATTTATTCAAAAATTAGTTTTTTACTGTGTTTTGTTCCCGAAAATCGACAAAATCAAAAGGAGCATGATACAAGAATGGTGAACTTTCGACCCCGGACCCCCCCTTGAAAAATTTCTGTGTGTGCCACTGCTTCTATTATTATAATATTTTGCCTGTACATAGCTCAGACCTCTCTACAGAGGCTGAACTAGAATTTTTTAAATATGTAACTTAGAAGTGGGTTTATCCATATTTTACTACAGCAGAGGAGAGGAATTTTAAGAAAAAAAAAATGCTGACAATTATTTCAATTAGTGGTAACTCTGAAAATAATGTGAATTTTTCAAAAATCCTAGTTCAGACTCTCTGGAGAAGTCTTTACTTTATATGAGCAAAACATTTTATTATTATGGAAGCATTTTGTGTATAAATGGAGAACGTTTTGAAAAAAGGTTATTCTAAGTTAATTTTTTGCCAAAATATTGTATTTAAATAATATATATATATGTATATATTTGATTCATGATTCCCATTCAATAATATGATAAACATGTAAAAATTATAAATTAATAATTGTCGTATATATATATATATATATTATAATTATTTTTTTTCTTCTAAAAACTGATAAATTGGATATTTTATTGGGAGGAACTAGTTTTTTGTATATTTTTGTCATATACTGCTGATATTGCTGTATACTATATGTTTTTGTAAAACTGCTGATTACATTCGTTTCTGAAGTATTCTTAGATAACGCCAAGAGGAAATAGTTTTTCTTTTAAACCTGCATACAGATAATTTTATCTATGCTGGATCAATATTAAACTTTGATTTAGTTTATAATACAGGTATTCTATTTACCATTTAAAATTGTACTTCTTTTCCTTCATTATCTATCTCAGTGATTCCCAAAGTGGTCTATATGGACCCCCAGGGGTCGTTGTAAATGGGTTGACGTTGTAAATGGGGATCTACGATAGTGGCTTTCATTAAACCAGTTTGTGACTTTAATTTTAATAGGAAATTTAATCAAGTGGAAAACAGACTTATCTATTTAATAGGTTTATTTACTTAATTTAATAAGATTAATTTACAGTTACAAGGTGACTGCATAAATTTCACTAAACTAGCTCCTCATTTCAGCTTTTCTTGCCAGAATTAAGCTAAGGAAGTATAACATAGGACAATTGTTACACATTATCTGCAAGGAAAAAGACGTTTTAGTCTATGTTCAACATTTAAATGCCCTTTTTCCAGAGTTTAAACTAGGTTTGAGAATGTTTTGACTAGGTAATATTACAGTAGGCAAATAATTCATATGGTCAAAATGTCAGATTACAAGAATTAGGCAATAGGAGGCGCTAACGAAGATTAGAAACGGATGTCAGCAATTTTGGCTTTAAAAAAAGATGTAAGTGTAATTCATCCCAAATTATGGATTATCTTGAGAAAGTTTTTAAATGTTTTTCCAATTGTGAAGGAGTTTTAGTACGTTTGTTAATCTCCAAAACAAAACAAAAACAGAAAAAAAAGAAGAAAAGGCGACATAATTAACCGAGGAGATATTTAATTTTAAACCTGAACAGATTGAAGCCGAATGTTGAAAATTGGTTATTACATCTTCAGATTCATCCCTCTTACTAAAAGCATTTGTTTGTTGCCCTGTTACTTTATGCGTTAATTAAATTTTAATTTATTTAATTAACATGTGTTTTCTTAAATTTTTAACACCATACTCTCCATGGTAGCTATATACCTGCTCTCTAAACACATTTAATTTGATGAATTTGCAAAAAAAGTAATAGTAGGTAAGTAGGGGGTCTACCAAAATCGAAAAACCTGGCAATGGGTCTATGAGGCAAAAAAGTTTGCGAATCTTTGATCTATCTGATCATGATTTAAAATTGCAGAGACTGCCGCCAGGTACGTTATCTGGCGATACTAATTCAAATCAGCGTCTTTATATCACATGGCACTTCATTTTTGAAGAAATACAGAATTTGGCATATTTTTCTTAAAGGAACATAGCACGCAATGCATTCAGTGAATAAAGAACATCGATACATTTCATAAATTTTTATTATTAAAAAACACAGTTTTGGAAGAGCTTTATCGAACTTTATAAAATTTCTCTAAAATGTAAATAATAGTATGCAGAAAGAGAGAAAATATAATCTAAATTTAAAACTAAATTACTGAATTAAGCTTTAAATTAAAAAAAATCTAATAACATTTTGTTTAAATCTAGGAATCATTGAATTTATTGACAATTCTGGATAGGTTCAATTAGCTCGACATATTGAGAAAAAACAATAAGTTCCTGTTTTTGTGTGAATGTAATGTAAACGACAACAATAAGAAAATCATTAAATTTAATTATTAAAATATAGATCAAGGGTTTATTTATAATTTTTATATAGTCAAAAGATATTCACTGGTTACGTAATTTAATGCATAAGAATGCTACTTTATCTTTTTGTATAAAATTTTTCCATCTGATAATAAAGAATAGTATACCCGATGCTAAAAATAATTAAGTGATGTTTCGTATTCTAAATATGTTTCTTTCACTTGGAGAAAAGATATGTATCGTGTGATTGACACACTGTGTGTGTGGTTGAACTTAATTAAACTTCGAATATATTTTCGAGATATAATTTTTTTGGAGATCATTTGAGTGTTTATAAGAATATAAGGGGTCGGTAGAGTACAGTGGCGCACACAGCAGTTTTTCAGGGTAGGGGGGCAGGGTCAAAAGTCCACCATTCTCGTATCATGCTCCAATACGCCGCCAAACATTTGCTTTTAATTTTGTCGATATTCCGGAACAAAAAACAGTAAAAAATTCATTATTGAATAAGTAATTAGCATTAATTAATGAAATTAATTATCAACAAATATTTAATTATATTTTAAGTACTATATACATAGGATTATAATCAATTGGAAATCATACAATTATAATCAAGGGTAAACCCCCCCCTCCCTTCTCCTTGTGTGCGCCACTGACCGTAGGTATAAAAAAAACTTATGAAAAAGCGGAAAATGTATTAAAATATACCGAGAGAAATTTTAAACAAGAAATTTAACTATAATTTCTCAAGAAGCACACAGTATAAAATTTTATGATTTTGAGGTATTTTTGTTCTCTTTTCAGATACTATCTCATGAAAATTTTTAAATATGTCTTAAAAATTTTTTTTCAATGCTTGAACTGTCATTGCCAGAGGTAATTATCCGCACCCCCCATATATAAAAGACAAGATGAATGAGAGTCATTCATTCACACACACACAAGATTATATAATAAACTGAAGGTTCATAGTGGTACACAAATAATTCTACCTCACCAGAAAATTAATTATTATTCCCTAAGTTTCAAGAGGAAGTTGCAGTATTAAAAAACCATATATTAAACGGCACTTGGAATATACAGCGCTATAGGAATTTCCCCCTAAAATCTTTTTTAACAAAACATTTATCTTTGAGAGATTCAAGAATCACTTCCAGAATTATAAAGCTCCGATTTTTTTTCCCATTTTCAATTAATACTTTTTAAATACAGTTTTTTTTCAGAATTTTAAACTAAATTGTTAAAATATATTGACAGGAATCAATTAAAAGTTTTAAAAAATGAATACGGATTTATAAAAATAAATAAATAAACAATAAAGAAAAAGTCACTTTTTTCGAACAGTATTTCTTCTCAATTTTTATTGTTTCTCCCCTTTCAATGGTTTTTTTTAAAAGATCTATTTTGCTGTGTTCTGCCTTTATTTTATAAATTTTTCTCTTATTTTTATATTTCAAATGACTTATTTGCCAAAAGTAACAAGTATATTACTAGAAGTATGATAAAATGCATTAATAATAAATTTTCAAGATTCTTTCTTAATTTGAAATATTTCAAAAAGTTAAAAGTTAGCCCGAGAAGGATAATCTCTGCTTTATGTCCTCTTCTACAATCCAAAGCAATGGAACTGTATTGCAATGTGTGATCAACCCCCGAAGCGGCGAAAATCGGCGGCATTTTTGCTTCCGTTTTGGCGCAGGTGTCGTCGCGAGGGTTGTCCATCACTTCGAAGCCTCCTCCCCTCCCCCTCCGGCACTCCCGCCGAGCCCCCAATTTCCAGAGCGAGCGAGTAATCACGTCCTTTCGTTCCATCTCTCTCGTTTGCCTCGGCATCTCCTCCTCCTCCACCACCCTCTTCTTTTTTGCCAAACGATCTTTCTTTCCGTTCTTTTTTTTCCTCCTCCGTAATATCTTTTTTTTCTGCTCTCTCTCGCGATCTTGTCCAAAAAGAGAAGAGTGTCGGCACTTAGAAGAGTGCTGGGGAAAAGGGCTAATGTCGAGAGAGAATAAAAAATAAAAAAAAAGGCAGGAGGGGGTTGTGAAAAGGGTGGAGGAGAATTTTCAGACGATGCAGTGCGCGCTGTCGTCCCGCTTATTTCGTTCGGGAAAAGAACCCTCGATGACGTTTTTCTCTTTTGCGAATAGGAAGCAGGTTGAAGAGTGAAGCAAAAAATTAGTTTACGGAAACGGAGCTAAAAATTTTTTTTTAAAAAAAAAAAGAGACGTAAAAAAAGGTTTCGATGGGTATCGTTTTCTACAATACTCCCCCTTCACCCAACCCTTTTCTAAATTAGTGTTTAGCACGTGTTTCTTTATCTCTCTAAGCTCTTATTTTTTTTCTTTTTGGAACTTTTTTTTGGAAGTATTTCTGTTCGTGATCGTGCTATTGGAATATTCATCAATCATAGTTGCTCAGCATTTGACTTTGTTTTTAGTTTGTGATCAAAATAAATTAAATAGTAAAAAATATTTCTTGACATATATTTTAAAAAAAATTGTGTGTCAGAAAATTTGTTAGTTTTCTTTTCTTTCTTTTCTTTTTATCCTTTTAATAATTCCAGGGATTTATTAATGCTGTACGCTTGTGACAACTTTTTCAAAATGCAGCTTGCGAACAATACAAACAAAATAAAGGGAAAAATTTCAAAACTTTATTTATTTGCAATCGGTTATTGGAAAAAAAAAAGAGGTAACTAAAATAAAAGATGTGAGAGTCGGGTATTTTGGAATAGTCGGGTAACATGGAACACCGAGATTTTGGCTCTGTTTGTAGCTGCTAATGCGAGGGGGAACCTTGAACTGCTAAAGAAACTCATGATGTATTGCTGTGAGAATCGACCGCTTGTTGCTGCAGTACAACTTGCTACAGAACAAAATGTGTTTTGCAATTTTCAAAAGTTTTCGCAGGTAAGTTTTCAAACATTTTTACTTACTAGTGCACATGTGACTCGAACATTGAAGTTAAGCATAATGTACATTTGAAGAATTGTAGTTTGTAATACTGTGATCGTTTTTTAGTTTACCATGTTTTGTCTTTCATTTTAAAGCAGTGATTCCCAAAGTGGTCTATGAGGACCTGCAAAGGGTCTACGCCAGTGAAAAAATAATTTGGAGGTCTATGAGGTGTAAATGGGGACTATAATAGTGGCTCGCATTAAACTAGATCATGACTTTAATATTAAGAAGGAAAAAAATGATCTAGTGGAAACCAGATTTTACTTGTTTAACTGATTTATTTACTAAATTTAGTGAGGTTAATTTATGGTTACTAGATGACAGCTTAAACTTTATTGAGACAAGGACCATTTCAGCATTTATTTCCAGAATTAAATTATGGAAAGATATTATTGGATGTCCCAAATTTACTCAATTTATCACAGACGATCTGTCAGGACATTTTAACCTACGTTAAATTTTTAAATGCCCTTCACTTAGATTTTGAAATTAGGGTTGAGATTGTTTTTTTATAGTAATACCACAGTAAACAATGAATTCATATATTCACATTGAAAAAAATTGTCATATTATAACAGGAACTGATCAGAACAGACTCTAACGATCTTAAAATAATGTTTAGAAATGGATGTCAGCAATTTTGGTTTTAAAAAGACATTCCTGTTATTTGTCGTGAATTATGGAATATTGTACGAAAGTTTTTAGTTGCTTTTTCTTGTGAGTGGGAGTTTCAGTGAGTTTGCCAAACTCAAAAACAAAACAAAAAAAGAATGGGAGGGGGGAGGGATGCTTACCACTTAATAACAAAGGAGATTTACTGTTAAACCCGAATAGATTGATATTAAATATTGAAAATTTGTTATTGAAATACCAGATTCATCCCTCTCATTAAAAACATTTGTTGTTCAGTTATTTTATATGCAACAATTGTTTTATATATTAAATTAATTAATTTTTATTTTAATTTAGTTCATTAACATGTGCTTCTTAAGTTTTAAACGCTATACTTCACTACAGTTAGAAATTTAATTCTTTTAAAGTAAGTAGTAATACTAACTGTCAAAAAGGCATTTAAGTTGATAAATTTGCAAAAATTCAGTATAAGTAACCAGGGGTCTACCTGAAATCGAAAAACAGGGTAAAAAAAGTTTGGGAACCTATGGTTTAAAGGCTCATTTTCCAAGATTGCCTGTCGGCAGTGGTGCACACAAGGGGGGTCCGATTGATTATAATTCTAAGTATTTAGTACGCAAAATTTAATTAAGTATTTGTATTTTATGATCAATATTATTAATTAATGCTAATTATTTTTTCAATAATTAGTTTTTTAACTTTTTTTGTTCCCGAAAATCGACAAAATCAAAAGGAGCATGATACAAGAATGGTGAACTTTCGACCTTGGATCCCCCCTCCTTGAAAAATTCCTGTGTGTCGGGTATGGAAGACCTTGTATTCCATAATACCCGACGTAGAAGTATAATATTCTAAACGACAAAATATACTAAAAAAAAATTTAACAAATGAGTTTTAAGTATAATATTGATAATAAAACAAAAGTTATTAATTATATGAATAGTAATATAGCCTTATTTAAAACTAAAGTACATTTTTATAGAAGTTGAATCCATTGGAATTTAAACAGAATATATACAACAGGCAGCAAACCTGGATTTTCGTTCATAATAAAGTACTTCCCATGTAAAAAAAAAGTCTTATATAAACAAAGCGCCTTTGTCTCTTAAAATAAGGCACTTTGTTAAGAAATCAGTCGAATTAGAGATGACTCCAGTATTAGCAGCCATGAATCGTTCATATTCTGATGAATCATATGTAATGGCCATGGCATGAATTAAAGAACCGGAAAACAAAGACGCTGAATGCATCTTCTGTAACGGAAAATTCTCCGATAATCTATGAGGGAAAGTTTGGATTCATTGCTCCAACTGTTTTCTGTGTGCTCACCTGGAATGTACTGGAGCAAAGAAAGAACATTATATTTGGGATTTTTGTAAATAAACTCAAAACAGAAATGAATTACGTATTGGCTACCACTAATAATGGCTTTTATAGTTAAAACAAGGTTTGATAAAATCTTAATTAGTTTTACAATGATTTAAAGTACTATTCCATATTACCTGACTATTTCCATGTTACCTTAAATTTATCATTTTAAAAAAATAAGCTTTTTTATAACAACAAAATAAATATTCTTCTTTTTGACAAGTGATAATTCCCAACAATCGTTTATAGTAATATCTCTGATGATTTTGGAGATTTTTTACAGTTGAAATGGGGGGGCATTCCATAATACCCTACATCGATGTATAACGCGCTCTTACATTTTCAAGCTTTAAAGATTGAGGAAAAGCTTGTAAGGACGGGCTGCCCCTTTCATGGGTGTTTGGGAGTTAAAATGAAGATCAGCCACTGTCAGAACAAATATAATTTATTAATCCTTACAAAATTTCAACAACCCAGATTAGGAAATGCACATTACTATAAAGTGTAGAAGCAACTTCACGGAAGAAAGGATATTTAATAATTTATAACGATTTAATTAACTTACGTTTAACATTTTAGACTTTTTCTGAAGCCCCATTCTTTTATAAATAATGTGTAAAAGATTCGAATCATTTAATTTTAATTTAAGGTATCCGACTACCCTAAAATCATGATTTTTTTCAAAAATTGACAAATTTTGTTTATGATATTATTTTATAGGCCATCATATAAGCTTAATAAAAATACCAAGTTTTTTATTTTCCATTCACTAGAACAAAAATTACAAGTGTTTTAGTAAAAGCAGATGCCATAACTTTACACAAGATGACAAACTTTAAAATGCGTTTTACTCGAAATGGGTTTTTTGCGAAAAGTTCAAACGGGGACAGCGATTGTTCAAAAAGTTTTGAAAATAATTTACTGAAATTTTTTGTGTAAGTTATGTATAACAGTAGAAGTGTTTTGATCTTCAGATTTATCAATCGCGGCTTTATTTTAAAATTTACAGTCCTTTATGTGAATATAATCACTTTCTTTTTAAGCAATTTCGTATAATCACTAAGATAAAGTGCTCTAGGTTTTGTAAAAATTGAAATATCTCTTTTCCTGAAGGTCATTTCAAACACGAATAATAAAGTAACACATAAAAATTGAAAAATTGAGAATTTTCTCATAAAAATTTTGTACAGAGCGGGCCCCGTTTATGTAATTTTGTGTACATTTTTACCAGTTTTTTCCCATTTTAATAATAATAAAAAAAATTTCTGCTTTCAACTTTAAGATTTTTTTCCTTAAAATATACTAAATAAATCTAAAAATCACAAAAAATCCTCATATTTCCATTTTTTCAAAAAAAAGTTGTCACAAGTAGTCGGATACCTTAAAAGAATAATAACTGTTTAAAAATTGTTTATATTTTCAGACCTCAAGAGAAATTTAACACCCCTGAGACCTCTTAAAAGAAGTAAATTTCCCCAAGAGGATTCGTGAGAAGTTCGCATTGAGATCCGTTAAAAACTTTTTAGGATACTGTAATACCTCTACTTACGTTACCCCTCCCCCCGACCTACATGAATTCGGAGTTAAGTGATTTTCAAATCTCGCTGATTTGTCTTTTTTTTTTTGTCATCATTAAAACTCAGGTGGAATCAGTGTCAGTGCCTGATGGAATTGGTAATGTGATTGAAGAAGTTGTCGATCTTCCCTGGCAAATAAATTCAGAAGAGGATAGTGATGACGTTCAAGAATTGCTGGATTCCTACAATCAAGATCTAACAATTGATGAACTTACAGAAATGCATGAGTAAGAGAGAGACATGGAAGAGCTTAAGAGGTCTCAGGGGTGTTAAATTTTTCTAGAGGTCTGAAAATATAAACACTTTTCAAACAGGTATAATTCTTTTAAATTAAAATTAAATGATTCGAATCTTTTACACATTATTTATAGAGGAATGGGGCTTCAGAAAAGTATAAAATGTTTAAAATATAATCATAATTTAAAAAATTATAAACATTTGAAAATAAGAAAATTTTCTATAAAAAAATATTTATTAAGTTTTACGTCGCGCATGCTTTTCTAAAATATTACCTTTAATTACTAGCTATAAGTTGATTTATAAAATTAAACATATTCTTATTACACTGTAGCTATTTTTATATAAATAGAATAATAACTTATATATTTTAATAAATAAAAAAGTACATTTTTAAAAAATATTTAAAAAATTGCAATATTTTCAAATATTATGAAAAACAAAAGATATAGAATACTAAAATTAGGTAGGGTTTAAAGAGTATGATGCATTTTATAATTCTACAAAGTTTTATACATCAGAGGCTACAATTTTAGAAAATAGCGTGCCCAACGTAAAAGTACTAAATATTTATTATAGAATTTTCATATGTTTATGATTTTTAAAATTCTTATTATATTTTAATAATTTTATACTTTTCTGAAGCCCCATTCTTTTATAAATAATGTGTAAAAGATTCGAATCATTTAATTTAAATTCAAAAGATTTATACCTGTTTGAAAATTGTTTATATTTTCAGACCTCTAGAGAAATTTAACACCCCTGAGACCTCTTAAGTCTGTAGACCCAGTTCAATCCGAAAATCGAATGATGGTTGGTAATGTAACAAGTCTCAGTTTAATTTTAAGGGTTACAAATTTTATAAAATACTGCTTCAATGAAGAGCGTGTGTTTTCAACAAAACAAGGAATAATAATAAAAAAAATTATTAGCATGCTACAAGCGAATTTTGCGGGTGAAAAAAAAAATTCTTGAGCTAGATTTTATGAAGCCTTCGTCGACATCAAAAATAACTTTGGTTTGCGATCCCCCCCCCTCCAAATTATTATTTTCTTTGATTTCCGGCCCCAACTAAAAATAATTTACATGTATCGATATGCAAATATGTATCCCGACTTACGCGAATTCGACTTTCGCGTTTATCACTCAGCCCCACCTATAGCGTAAGTTCGGGGTATCACTGTATTCACCATATAACGTGCACCCCTTTTTTTTATGAAGAAACCAGAAATGTATGTGTACAATGCTCTTATGTTTTGAAGTCATTTCTTATTCGAGGTATTATCCCGAGCTTTTGAAAAAATAGTATATTTCTAAACTACAACCTTTTAAGTTCATAAGAAATGTCCTTTCTTTTAAATAAACAGTATCTCGATCTATTTTGATGTCTAATTTTTTTATGCTAATCTCATTTTCATTTTTAAAACTATTATTTTTATACCCGGCGTATAACGCGCACCCGTAAATTTCGATCTTATTTTTTGCGTTAAAAGTGCGCGTTATACGCCGGATTTTACGGTTTATTATTTTTTTTATTGGTGTAGAAAAATCGATATATGTGCTGCGTTACTTTATATCTACAGTGATGACAAAAAGTCCTGAAAACACTCCATTTTTGCCTAATTTTTGCGTTCCGTTTAATTTTTCGTTATGAAATTATCGAACTAGCATGGCTATATTGTTATTGAATCTAATGTGTTTTTTCATATTGATTTTAAATCTGTAATTAGCTTTTTAATTTTGCAAGTATTTTTTGTAGTACATCTGCCTGAACACAAGAACGTGTAGTATGTACAGAATAACTCAATATAAGTAGCAAAATAACACACATTTATAAATGTGGTGCACTTACCATACACTTCGAAAAATACATGCTTTTGCTGCATGCTTGAACATTAGTATATTTTATAGGCCATCCATATTTGCTTCAATTACGTTTCTATAGAGTGGCACACATTGGAATTTTTCAAAGGGGCGGGGGATCCAGGGTCAAGAGAGAGAGATCGTATTATATCCGAGTACGCCACGAAACATATTATTTCGATTTTGTCGACTGTCGGGAACAAAAAACAGTGAAAAATATACGTTATTGCATAAATTACTAGCATTAATATAAGTAAAATTACTGTAAAATCCGTCGTATAACGCGCAGTTTGAAAACCAAAAATAAGATCGAAACTTCAGGGTGCGCTTTATACGACGGGTATATAAATGATAGTTTTAAAAATCACAAAAGAGATGAACATAAAAATTTTTTACCTCTATATGTATCTAAACGCTGTTTAATTAAAAGAAATGATTTGCCTTATGAACTAAAAGAGCTGTAGTTCTAGAATATACTATGTTTTGAAAAGACTGATAATACCTCAAATAAATGACTTCATAACCTAAAAGTAACGTATATTAATATTTCAAATTTTTTCGTTAAAAGGAGGTGCACGTTGTACGGCGAATATACTTAAAAATTAAAAAAATCAGCTTGAAAGAATAGGTGCGCGTTTTACGCCGGATTTTACGGTAAGTATTAATAACAAATACTTAATTAAATTTTACGTACTATACACATAAAATTATAATCAATGAAAAAAAATCAAAGGGTATGGGGGGGGGTCTGGACTAGGGAATCTCTATGGGCGCCACTGGTTCTACATCTTTTTCATATAGAATATACCCATTCAAGAAGTTCTTTCGTCACAACATAGTTGAAAAAAAAAACCATTAAAGCTTCAGTTAACTCCCGTTTCTTTAAAAGTTTTTTCTTTGAAATATCATAACCAATTTCATATCATAGGTTCTCTAATGGATAAAAATACCGGAACTGTCATAGCATACGTCTCAAAGGCCCTGATTTGGCAACCATGGACTTCGTTTCCTTTTTCACCGCTTGCCATCAATCTCTCTAAGCCTAACTGTTCGTTGATATGGCTAGCTCGAATACTGAAATTTAAATCCAGAATTTATCGAATTGCAATACTAAAATAATAATAATGAAATTATTAATAATAATAAAATAAATTAAATAGTAAAAAATAGTTTTTTTTTCTTTTATTGTTATTTATTTATACTTACCCATTATTTTTCTCATTGTATTTTTCGAGTACGCACACCATATTCCTGTCAGCGTATTCCATTTTTAGAGTTCATGCGGTTTTGGTTGAATGTCGCCAATATGGTTACAAAAGTACTAAGTAACAATATAATATACAGGCATTTCTCCAAGAAAATATAGCTATTTGCCACCCTATTCAACAACTTACTTAATCAGTCTTATATTGAAATATTAGACACAAAACCCACACTTTTATCAAAAAATAAAATAGAAATGAAACCAAGACGAAAAGGAAATAAATGGTACGGAATACATCCGAAATCAGCAGTATAATTAACTGCGAAATCCTTAGGCATGTTAATTTTAATCAACAGAAAACCCTCCTAGTATATTTTTTCATCATAATTGTCGATCTCGTGTAATGACTTGAATTAGTATAACACAGTGAAAGATATGAACGTCAACGCAAGGAGATAAGAAAAGTAAAAACCAGTTTTCTACTACTTCCAGTCTTTATCGACCTTTTCCAAAATAGACACTGCGGAGATGTGCCGAAATAGCTCAGTTGGGAGAGCGTTAGACTGAAGATCTAAAGGTCCCTGGTTCGATCCCGGGTTTCGGCAAGCTTTCTTATCCTCGGTAGTATAGTGGTCAGTATCCCCGCCTGTCACGCGGGAGACCGGGGTTCGATTCCCCGCCGGGGAGGAATTTTTTTTTTTTTTGATAAATTTAATAAATGATTTATTTCCAGTTATTTTAGATCCTTTGGGAAAATTCTGCTCAAATGATTAATTTTCTACGCAACATATAATTTTTATGCCTCACAAAGCAGAATGTCTTTTTTAAAAATTAAATTGTTCATTTATTTTTTTTTTTTTAAATTTTAGAATAACAAATTTCGGAGATTTGCTTCGATTCAGACATAAAGTAGAAATTTATTTTGAAAAATTACACAAAATAATACTTTTTAAAAATTTTATAGCAGTTTTTATTTATTTTGTATAATTTTAATTTTAGATGTATTTTAAAAAAAATTATAAGGTTCTTAATAAAAATCATTTGTTTTTTAAGATCACATATTGTTTATTCTTGAAAGCTTCAAGAGAACACTTGTGCTCGATAAAACTGTTTCAATACCGTTAAAATTATAAGAAAAGTAAAACAATGGATTTATATATAGTATGTATATATATATATATATATATATATATATATATATATATATATATATAATAGAAGTATATTCAAACAAAATAATCTAAATGTTTATTGAATTTTCACACAAATTCTTGTAATCTTATTTTCAAATTAAGTTCTTAAAAGTTCCCTTCTTTTTTGCTTGCTACATTAAAAAAAAAGTTTAAATATTTAAAATCTTTTTTTTAAAAAAAACACAATTTTGTCCAGTTTTTTTTCGGCAACAAAAAATTACGTTTTACACATAAAATTTTGAAAGCTGATAAAAAAAATTTACAATTTGAGGCAGCAATTATCGAAGTAAATCTGTTGTAATTTGAATCTTCTGTTCCCTCCCCTCTCCGTAAAAAGCTGATGAAAGCATTACAATTTCACTGAGTATGGTGGTATTTGGTAGATGAAATCACAATATCAGATGTTAAATTTATTAAAAAAAAACCACCTTGAAATTATTTTATTTAATCGTTTGAAATTTTAAAATTGTACGGCATTTTATTTTTTAAAAAATTTGTACAACATTAATATTGCGAAATCAAATGAGTTGTAATTATATATTACGTAAAAAACACTTTTCAGTAGTATTAATATATAATATATTGCATCACATTTGTAGTAATTAATTTGATAATAACTACAAATGATGTTTGTTTATCATTTTAGTTTGCTTCTTTTCACAAAAAAATCGGAAAAGCAATGTCAAATTATTTTTAAAAATTTGCAATTTAAAAATTGAAGTTAGATGTATGTCTGTAATAAATAACCAGACAATATTTTAACAAACCGTTATTTTAAATGGTATCACAAAGCAAACAAATTTTTAAAGTTATAATTATATAATTCACAAAAAAGAAATAAATAAATAAAATTCGAAATATAATTTTAACACATAAAAGAGATAGAAGAAAAAGAGGTAGCTGCTGAGAAACATTTTGAATCCGAGCTGGATTCGCAAAAATAAAGTAATATATAATAGTATTTTCTATATTTCAAACTCTTCGTCTATATAACTTAGTTTTAGAATAATCTGCTAATTTTATCTTCTTTATAATGAAAGACCTAAAAAATTTGCGTAATTAAGCATCTAAAGAAAATTATATCACGCGATTCGTTTTAAGGAAATAAAACTATGAATTAAAAAAATAATAAATTTCGACCTTCTTGCTACAGAATTTTGCTGAAAAATGAAGAAAAACTACAGAATGTAATGTAAAAACTACAAATTAAGCTGATTACTTTTGGACACTTTTGATATTTCTTTTCGTACGTATTACAAATTTCTGTTGGGTATGCAGATATATGGTGAAAATAAAGGCATTATTTTTTTAAAATTAAAATGTATGTAAACAGCATATAAACTTAATTATTTTTAATATAGTAAAATTGTTTATTATTTTTAAAATTTCTTATGATTTAATTATTTTTAAAAAGTTTTATAATTTAGTTATTTTTGAAAATTTATAGCTATTTTTTCCCTTATTTGGAATATTTATTAAACAATATTATTAGCTATTTCAATAACTCTTACGTTAAGTCTCTTGGAAAAAACTCTGTAAGCTTGAAAAGGAGAAAATTATTTATATTATGAGCAACAATGCAATCCGTACTATTTCTAACTGCTCAATTATCATATTTTCTTTCGTTTTTTAAACATATCTAAAAATTATAACAGAATTATCTGTTCTTGGGATAAAAAAAATTGAAGTAACAAGAAATTACGGGCTAAAATGTAGAACAAATCCTTTTGGATTTGACGATTTTTATCTAGATATTATGGTGAGATAACGAATTCATTCTGGTAAACTATATAATTTGGTAACCCTTGATTTTTGACATTTCTTATGCAGATAAGGTCACGTGTTCTTTTAATTAATTGCTATTGGTTATTTAAAAACTTTGCGGATGCTTTCTAAAAAGGCAGACGATTTTCAAATCAACAATTCCATCACTTATTTTTCAATTTATATTTTGCATTTAGATTTTGTCCGTGAAGAATTTTTTGAATTTTTCTGTGCAATTTTTAACTATTCTATTTCCTTGTTTTTCGTTTGTTTTTTCGATTTGTCCTGATGAGTATGTCTGAAAGGTATGATTTGCATTTTTTTCCTTTAGTGATTTGGAACGGAAGGGGAAATTGTCTGTGATACAGTGGTACATGGAAAAAGGAATGAATACTGCAGATGCTAAATTTTCAGTTTGTAGGAACGCTATGCGTTTGACTAAAAAGGATTCTAGTGATGGATATATTTGGGAATGCCGAAAGAAAGGAGCGAATGTGCATCGTATAAAAAGATCTATAAGGAAGAATAGCCGTTTCGAAGAAAGTAAATTGACTATGCTTTAGATTCTGATGTTGACAAATATGTGGGAGCAAAAGTCGAACCATGACTTCATTTCTTTCGAAAATGTTTCGTAGAAAACAGCCACGGATTGGATGAGAGTTATTGCAGAGAGGTATATTTGGAAATATGTGTGAAAGAAATTTACCCTCCTTTACAAGAACTTCCCTGAGCGCAGGTAAGCCTTTTTCTTCAATATTCTAATTTACGATTTCCTTTTATTTAAAAAAAAGTACAAATTTTACTTTTATGCATTATTGATAGCCTTACAAATATTTTTTTAGTTTCACATTAATAGTTCTTTATTTTTATTGCTAAATTACAATTTGTAAATTCTTGGAATACCTATCGCTAAATTATGATGCTTAGCTATCGATTCTGGTCGCCAAAAACACCTATAACTAAATGAAGTTGCTTGGCGACCTGAATCAGTCTAAAAAAAATTTGACATCGTCAAGCCCCCACCCCACCCCGGTTCTACACTAAAATTGAAATTTCGTATCATATTATAGTAAACAAACCACATAATAGGAAAAAAAAAAACCTGTTTACGTTTCTCGACTTGGAAAAGATGACATAACCACCTTGGATTACAATCCATCTGTGATGATAATTATGCAAAATAACTAGCTGATACACCCGTTCTTCGCACGGATAAATTGAAAAATTAAACAATACAGATTGAAGGATAAAGAAGTTTTTAATGAGTTAATTTTACGCGAATTGCAAATTAAACAAAACAAAAGAAAAGCTTTTTGCACACCTCAGCTGAACAAAAAAAACCCCCATGTTTGTTAAATTTCAAGTCTGTAGATCTAATAGCTGATAAAAGGATTTTTTTTAATTATAACTTCCCGTAACTCTCTTGTACGTCGATTTTTGAAAACACCTTCCTAAACTGATCTCTACTCAGCAAAAGTAACAGATTGTTACAAATTTTGTGCAATGAACGCTTAAAATAGTGTAAATAATTTATATCTGGATGTGCAATACGTTAATATTACTTTCTGTTGTACTTATTTTACGTTAAAATTGTAATATCCGCAAGCAACGCCTTCCTTAAATTATAATTGGGATTCAATGGAAACAGCAAAATGTTGTCGATAGAGTCAAGTTGGCAACTGTCTAGCTACTTTCACTGATCGAGCTTTTTTAGAGCTTTGGGAAAGATTAGACTTATGCTTTCGCGGCATAATTCTTAGTAGGTACTTTTTCTACACTTCCAAAAAATACAGTACAGTAATTATTACTATTTTTATACTTAAAAAATGCAATACCTGCCTATTCAATTAAAATTACTTCTAGTCACAAACAAATTATGCAAATTTGTCCAAATGATGCAGTGTTAAAGACAAAGTATATCTGCTTTAAATACCAGATGCGATAAAAGTATTTATTTTGATGTAAGGATCAATTTGTTACTACCAAATGTGCATAATAAAATCATTAAAAAATGTGTATAGAAATAAATTATCAATTTTTATTGTACTTGTGGTTCACTATTTTGGAGATAATGGCTTACACATGAAAAAAAATCAATAATAGCTATTCAAATAAAGAGATACTTAACACAACCTCTCCCTTTGATATCTAGTTTTATTATAAAATAAAAAAAAAATAGTGATTACACTTACCAAAGGAATAAATTAGAAGCGAGTACCTGGCGTAGACAAAACAAAAAGGGGAAAGTTTTGCTTCACACATAAATATAGATATATGCTGTCGCAGGCTTTTTCTGCAGAGCACGCCAGAATAGCAGAATGGCAGAATTTTTTCCTACTTACTTGAAAATTATCGTTATATTTTGGGAACTTCACAAAATATTTTTATAAATTATAGCCCATGTGTTATTCTGATGTATAAGCTACATTATTGTAAAGTTTCATTGAAATCCGTTCAATTGTTTTTGCGTGAAAGAGTAACAAACATCCATACATACAAACCTTTTGCGTTTATAATATTAGTAAGGATATAAAGCCAGAAATTATGTATGGATAGGAAAACTTATGCCTTGAGAGTCATTTACTTTTCTTAAAATCTCTAAGCAAACAAAAGGAGAGGGTTCGTACTCTCTTTCACACAATTAATACTTTTATTTTCTCTCAATCTAGTTGTCATCACTAATATAAACCAAAATATTGGCAACTTTCTTACCAAATAACTTCATTAGAATTCCATATTTTATTTTATTATTTTTTTACGAGGCTGAAATATTTTTAATTCAAAACTAAATGCACGCTGTCGACCCAAGCATGATTTCCGACTGGAGCCGAATGACTATAACGCACCCGAACCTGACCCTTCATTTAAGTTTACTTTAGCAAAACGCGCCTAAAGAAGTTATCACTTCATTAAAACTGGCTAAATTGTAATATAGGAATAAGTATAAAATTACGTGTACTGAAGTTGTTATAAACTAAGCATTATGTTAAATACACTCATGTCCATAAATTAAGGATAATGAAGTTCATGCAAAGAAAGAGGCAGAAGCAAAACAAATTTGACTTATTTGTAAAGTCTATTTATTTATTTACCAAAAGGTAAAGAGCAAAAAAGATGCTATATGTTTGACCATAACTAATAAAAATTGCGATTTTTACTCCTTGGAGCAAATTTCAAAAAAGAACCTATTTACAAAAAACAGTATAACATGGTTAGTATGATGGTTAATACGGAGTATGTCTCCCGGACGATGCAATACAGGCCTTACAACGCCTAGGCATGCTGAGTATCAAATTATCAATCTGATATTGGGGAATATTACACCACTCATCAAGCAATGCGCTCCGAAGTTCCGGTAGACAGGTGGGAGGGGGTTGACGGAAATGTTTCATTATCTGTTTTTTAATGAAATGCTGTTTTTTGATAGCAGTTTGAACGTTTACGTTTTGTTCTTGAAATTTCAAAATTACTTTTTGTCATATGTCAACTGCTTCATAAAACTTTTTTACAGTCAAACAAATGACTTAACGCAAAAAGGCATATAACGCTTCATTCGAAGTAATTATTTCTTCAGAAAAGATAGATCTTAATTAAAAAAGGTAGTGACACAACAAAGAAAATCTTAAAATCAATTTAAAAACTTTCTTTTAAAATCAATATTTAATTTCGAAAAATAATGTTTTTCATTAACTTTTTTTTCTTTCAAAATCAGTGAAGAAAAATCACTACTACATTAGGAAACAATAAGAGTTCTTACCGTGTTTTTCTTTAAATATAAAGTTCGAGTTACAAAAGTTATACTTAAAATGTGATGCAAGCAAATTTAAATTAAGAAAAAGTAAAGATTATATTAATTAGATCTGTATAAATTAATCTGCGTAAAAATGTAAAGAATTCCCAAGTAAAATATTTTTAATGTTATTCTAAATCTGATATAAGTTAGTAAAATAATGACAGAGAGAATTTTACAATGAAATAATTTATTTTATTAATAAAAACAAAAATATGAAATAAGTGTGAAGATTTTGTATTGTTGAAGCTTTAAAAACTATCATTAGTTGTATAATGATGGAATTTTAATGTTAAAAAGAAAAGAAGCAGTTATAAGAAATAACAAAAACTTTAAATGATGCGAAGTTCAAACTAAAAATGGAACATTTTTGTTCTAAGTCATAAAATGTGAAATCAGGCTATAAATGACAAAAAATATAAACATATTACTAATTATTCAAAACAATTAATTCAATGTGTAATTTGAAGGCACATGTTACGAAATTTTCGGCATCATTATAGAAACATTTATTGAACATTGTGTAAGTATGTCAAAAAAAAAAAATCGACTCTTCATTACGTACACTATTAATGAGTTTGTATTTTATTTTATATACGGTATTCTTTTTTTCTTTTAATATTTTTTAGTCTTTAAAGTTAAGACTAATTTACAAGTTTGTATAAATTTGACTTATTAAACATTTTAAAACCAATCAGAACAATATATTTGAGTGAAAAATGTTCCTCTGCATATGTGGAAACAAAAACAATTAAATTCGATAAAAAATGGAATGCGACTGCAAATAATTTCAGTTTAGATCTAGATTTCGATAAAGAAAACGCGTAAAGAATGTGTAACGAAATGCACGCATATCCTAGTTATTAAATATAATACATGAGTAGGGGACATCTGGAGCACAAATTAATATTATTAATAAATAAATTACATTATTTTTCAATAACAAATGCACAATGCATAAAATATGTATAACATGCTGATCTGCTTTAAATATTACTTTAAAATGTATCCTTCTAAGGGGATAAAAACATGGAATGGGGTTCTCTGAAAACACCTTACAGCAGTGTTTCTCAAACTGTGGGGAGCGCCCCCTGACGGGGGCGTGATAACTCTACAAGGGGGTCGCGAGCATATAGAAAAGTCGAAATAAGAGATTATATTTAGAAAATTATTAATTTATACTGAAAACTGACAAACGAAATACACTCTGACAAAATTAAAAATGAAATACACATTTATATTGATATAATACACTTATAAAAAATACATTGTGCAGCACTGATACATTTATAACTAATTTATAGCAATACTAAGTTAAGAGCAGTTTTAAAAATTACCAGTGACCCTATGGGCTTGTCATATATAAAATTATATACACTAAATTAACACCTATCTTGATAATTTGTACGGTTTATATTTACAATTAATCCCTTAAGTGCCGATTGAAAGTTATGCGATTTGCTCCTCAATGCCACCGTTTTCCACGTAAGCGCATATACTATGAGATGTTGTATGGGGGGGGAGAGAAAAGTAATAAATAATCATATTCTCTGATATAAGTAAATCCTTCTCAAACACAATCAAGGTTCTTTTATTGCATTCCAAGGCTTTCGGAATAACTTTATGGATAGCAGTACATAGAAAAGATCGTACTTCGGGAATACGTATATATATGGGCAATTAACGCTTTGGCTGAGCGAGACGTTTATATACGCCGGTGGCCCTTAAGAGGTTAAAGTCGTATTGCAGCTTTAGCGTCGAAGTATAGTATTATTTTTGGATTCAATATATTACATTTATGTGGAGGGGGGGGATGAAATTAATGATTGAATATTGGGTTGCAAGTATTGAAACTTTGAGAAGCCCTGCCTCACAGTTCTTATGGTTCCCGGAGTCGAAAAAATTTGAAGACTATTGATATACTAGATTGCAATCCGTGATTAAAAAAAAAGGTGGTACTTTTTTCCATTACGTATTTCTCTGATGTTTACTACGTAAGACATTCGGGGTGTTTTAAATTAAAATGTTTGGGAGGATTTTGGTTTTAACTCATAGTTCACTTTGTTTTAAGACTATTCGATGGCAGCTATTGACGTTGGATGTTAAAATTTTTAGTCAAAGTCAAGCGAAGAAAAAGAAACTTACCTTCGTAATTTCTTGTTCGATCTCATCAAAAGTTTTTACATAAAATAGACTGTGTCAACTACGTAGTAAAATTTTCAGCTTTTTTTACATGATGTATTTTTGAAAGCTTCCTTCTTAGTGTTAATCTAAAAGATTATATTTCGGAGTGCTTTTTCGAAAACAAAAATTACACAATAACAATATCAGTTCGTATGTTGTAGGACATTCTATATATCTTTATCAAACATTATTCGTAATATTCATAAATATTCAATTTAAAATGTAAGTTATCAATGTAAAAAAATCAATTTAGCTTTAATGTATAGGAGGTGATGCATTAGAGCATATTTTGTATGAGAAAACATGAATGAATAGTAATTCAGAATACTTGCCGTGGACCGAAGGTCGTGGGTGTAAGAGGGTTCGAGGAAGAAGCAGACATGATCTTAAAAATTGCTTTGTGAAATATATAATTTTATAACTTATGTCTGGGAACAAAATCTGAAATCCTAACCCTAATCGGATATACTAGATTATTGAAATGCACTTATCTGTAGTTGAAACTTCTTGTTATGACAGCTCGGTCAGCTCCAATGTTATTTACTTCCACGATTCCTGCTGGATTCTACGTCGACAAAAAATATCAAGACGCGCGACCACCCATTCGCTATTTATTTTTTCTAATACTTGGATTTCACGATTAACCATTCACACACGTATACTTAACGACAGGCAGTTAAATAGTAGTTATATTTGCATAAAATCAAGTCATCTCTTTTAAACTAAAATCTCAGTTTAAGAATGCTTTCCCTAAGAGGATAGTAGAAGAAATTTAATAGTACGCGTTACATACTATATTGAAAAATATGAGGTTTTCTACCGAAAAAGTGTGTTCCGATTTGGAAATCTATTCTTAAACGTTACTCAAAACAGTGTTAAAAATCGTCCATTTACGATAAGCACAAAATAGAGTAACAAACAAACATGTCCTATTTCCACTGCATACTTATTATCTAAAACTTGGGAAACTGCGTTAAGCTTTCCCGCAAGAGCCTCACATACTTCAAACAAAAGAACATAAAGAGCAAAACAAAAGGGAAAAGAATCCGAGGAACCTTTCCAAACATGGCAATTGGGGCGGATGATAAATGCCCGAGATATGGACAGCTATCGAAGATTCGCTTTCGGACGGTGAAGGGGGGAGAACTAATACAACACACTATCGAACCTTTTCTGCCGAGTCTTCTTTTCTCATTACTCATCCTCAAACGGGTTCATGCATTCTAATTTAGTGTTTAAAAAAAAAGGCAGTGGAAGCTGAATCCGAAAACTTGTAATCCATTTCTTGAAGTACCACAGCAGGAAAAGATGAGGGGGATGGATAGCAGCAGTTGAGAATTTAAAAAGGAGTTTACTTTGAAATTGTTCGCAATTAATCTTATTTTTTTCCAAGATGAGATAAACCAGTAATTTTAGGAATGGTTTTTAAAAAAATAAGGGATAGTTAGAAAAAATGTTTTGAATGATTTACGCGAATTGGGTCATGTTAGAACTATTCGTGGGTTTTAGTTGTTCTTTGTAAGAAAATATCTCCTTTTTTTTTTCTGTCTGAAGATACTTCAAAGTCGATATTCATATTTGTGGATCTATATCAGAGATGGTGAACCAGTCGCACGCATACCATCAATAACACGTGACCAGTGGCGCACACTGGGGGTCCGGACCCCCCCCCCCAAAGCCCTTGATTTTTTTCCAAATGATTATAATTCTAAGTATATAGTACGTAAAATTTAAATAATTATTTGTTATTAATGATTAATTTTATTAATTAATGCTAATTATTTATTCAATAATTTGTTTTTTACTGTGTTTTGTTCCCGTAAATCGACAAAATCAAAAGGAGCATTGTATAAGAATGGTGAACTTTTGACCCCGAACCCCCTCCTTGAAAAATTCCTGTGTGCGCTACTGCACGTGACACAATATTTTGAACACGCCAGTGATCAAAATAGTTTACTTTTCATTTCAAAATAACAAAGTTCACCATGATATATTACGAAAAAACGCGAATGATCGGTCGCGGGATGGCGGGGAGAACTTTCGATTGTTACTGTCTTGCCTTAGTTACGTCGTGGGACTACAGTTGCGTATAGGAATTGCAATACCGGGCTACCGAATACCGGTATTTTGAGCCATTTGTACAATTTTATAATACCAGTATTCACATGTTTAAATACAGGTTTTTCGGTATTTACTAGAAGTTTTTAAAATTGTCTCCACTATATGTTCAGGGATCACCAACATCGCAAAATAGTACTCGTTTTTGTTTTTATGTCTCCCTAAAGGGCGAAATTAATTGGACTGTAAATATAAAGTTGCATCGTACAATCAAAAGAGGTGATAAAATATGTGAATCATCCAAAGAGGCAGGTCAAAACTATACTATTGCAGCTCAGAGAGATACTGCACACGTTCAGGATTCGTAGTCTGACAGTCATATCTGTAAAAACAAGGTCGTAGTTGCGAAGCAAGTGCGTAATATTTCAATATTTTTAAAATTGGTGAGTTTGTTATTCACACTGTATTTGTATATCATACTTTAGGGTTCAAAATATTTTTCAGATCCATTATATGTAAATACTCATAAATAATTAACTCCAAGGAACAAAAAAATTTAGTTGATAATACTTCGGTTTGGTTTCATTATTTATGTGAAAAGAATATGGTGGCACAATGTAAAAAATGTTCAAGAGTTATTAAAATGAATGGAGGAAGTACAAACGGACTCCATACACATTTTAAAACGTTACATGATACAAATTTGTTAAAGAAGAAAGAATCTTATTGCGATAAAGATACAAATTTAAACACAGTTTCTAAGCCCAAGCCAAGGATTTTAGATTATTATTTTTTTTTTTTTTTTTTTAAAAAAGATGATTTGGATGAAATTATTGCTCAAAATTACGCTTCAAGCTTAATGACAGTGCAATTAGTGAATTGTGTTTTTTAAGAGATCACATTCTAAAAATTTGTAATAGTACCGCAGACTGAATAGTGATATTTACATTTTGTGATTTAAATAAATAAGACATTCTTTTACTTTTTTCTTTGTGATTCTTTATATATACTCTTATAATTTATAAGTTACAAATTATTTTTTATAATATTTACACTGTCTAATAAAACTGGCAAATATAAAACAAAAAAACAACTGTGTTTTCTTTTTTTCTAAAATTTCTACTACCGGTATTAAGATCTAAAAAATACCGAATACCGGTATTGAACTATTGGTCCGATAGTGCAATCCCTAGTTGCGTATGATGCAAAATTTGTCTACGCATAGCATAGTCAATTTCATTGCCACAACTATATATTAAAGTTTATTTGTATTATATTTACGAATTTTAGCTGCTATTTTACGTGGCTAGTTCAGCAAAAAGTGCAAGATAGTAAGTGTAACGGAGAATTTCAAACTTGATGAATCTATATAAAATTATGGCATTATTAGCAAAGGCGACAAAGCGATTTGTGTTTTATATTCTGGAACAATGGTATGCAGAACATCGTCTGTATAACCGCATTTTGAAGCAAATCACAAATCTTCTTGTCAAAAAAGGGAACCACCGCAACATAATTAATTGCTTAGAAACCATTTGGCAGATGATATTCCAATTCATCGTGCATTCTACAAAAAGTAACATCTTACAATACTAATATAAGTTATTCGTCATCCACACATAATCTGTAACAGCAGAAATTACACTAACGTTACTTTAATTTGAATTACACGTATTAGGTGTACAACTTTGCTTCCGCCGTTTTTTTCCGAAATTCGAGGCTTTATTGTAAAAAAAAACTGATTATATATATTTATGATTCAATAATTGCGTTCGATAACGATCGCCTGTGATTGTTTCAGTCGGTTTTAACAACTCATAATACACTAACTACGCCGAGCTGGTCCTACCAAATGCCATGCTGGTCTTCGACGTCAAAATCACCGTTCTTGAAGCGTTGAAACCACTCTCGGCACGTTCTTTCACTAATAGCGGCCTCACCATAGGTATTTGAGAGCATTCGATGAGCCTCAGCTGCATATTTCTTCATATTAAAGCAGAAAATTAAAACCTCCCGCAAATGACGAGAATTTGGTTCGTAAGCTGACATGTTTCATCGAGTATAACTTTATGATGCAGACACAAATCGACTAATATTTCGATGGTGTTATGTTTACAAATACTTAAACTTATTGTATGACATCTACGATCCATTTATTTCGACTACCACTTACCGCTACAGCCATCTATTGCAAAACGACGGAAGCAAAGTTGTACACCTAATATAACTAGAGCATTTACAACTATATAGTGCACACACAAAAGGTACTTTTTCGTAGTAAATAAAGAGTTTTTTGAGTTGTGTTAGGGGATTAAGTTGTATTATTTTCCAATAATTACGTCAAAATTATTTCACGGAACGTCTTTGCCTCACTTAACACTTCTTTGGGGGGGGGGAAATACCACGTTGATCCATAAAGGTCCGCCACCCCTAATTCATATGTTCTGAAAATGGAGACTTTCGGCTACAGATCTCAAGACTTTACAACATAAACTTCAATAGCGCAAAAGCACCAAGTGGGCCTTGGCCTTCTAAAGAATTTTCCTCCAGGTTTTTGTCTTTTTCGCGGCCATAGCTTTCCAGTGAGTTACTCTTAGGGTACCGAGATCTCTTTCCAGGCAGTCAATCTACCTCAGGTTGGGTGGATCCTTAGTTTTTGTTCCAAAAGTTTAGTTTGATCCTTAGTTTTTTTGGGGGGCTTATTCAAAAAGGTATTTTGTGTTGAACGTTCTTTGTTCATTCTAATATTACAACATAAACATATCTATATCTATTAGAGATTCGAATTTAGTTGCGTTGCCATTGTAATTACAAATCAATATCCAATTCTCAAAGCAGATATATAATCTTATTACAGAACCAGAAGCTTAGTTGTCTTCGTTTCAGCACATCTTTTTCTAAACATGGTTCACCACGAGAGTAATATGTATGGTAAAATCTCAAAACAAAATAGGGGAGCCTTTAAGGCACAGTAGCTCTTAAACTGTGGGCCGCAGACTCCCGGAAATCCACGAAGGTCTTTCATCTAATGTTGAAATTTCCCTCTTTTAGACTCTCAAAGACTTCGCGGAAAAATTGTCAGGTGTGCCATCCTAGACTAGATCCCTAAATTGCCCCCAATAAAAATATTTACTACAATCAGTAGCACACACAGGAATTTTTCAAGGGGTCCGGGGTCGAAAGTTCCCCATTATTGTATCATGCTCCTTTTGTTTTTGTCGATTTTCGGGAACAAAACACAGCAAAAAACTAATTATTGAATAAATGATTAGCATTAATTAATAAAATTAATCATTAATAGCAAATACTTAATATACTATATTCTTAGAATTATAATCAATCGGAAAAAAAATCAATAGCTTTGGGGTGGGGTGGGGGTCCGGGCCCCCAGGACCCCCCCCTTGTGTGCGCCACTGACTACAATATATATTTCGAATAAAGAATATTAATTCAGTTTTCAATTCCTACTATTAGCTCATACTCTCTATATATTTATTTTAGTGGAATTTTCAATCGTTAATAAAACACATTTTGATGCGCTCAATTGAGCTGAAATTTTATACACATGATTATTTTGGATGACAATACAGTAATTTAACTACAATTAATAAAAATTAATTGATTGAAACTAATTATTTAGATAATTACAAATACAGCCACGTCGGCATCATTTTTGGCGACTTAGCAACTCTTTTGGTGACTTGTGTCAAAACTTGAAAAGGTTTTTTTTTCCTCTCATTTTAAAGCATTCAATTGAGCTGAAATTTTATATACAAGATTGTTTTGGATGACAATACGATACTTTAATGATAATTAATACAAATTGATTTCCACTTAATGTTGTGATTCTGTGTCCTATGTATATAATACATATTTATATTAATTGTAACTATTTAATAAAAAGCAGCTAATGTAGAATTTTGTTTTGTTAATCTTAGTAGGAACTGACTTAATTTTTTTATATTGCTTGTTTATTGTTTGAACCTACAAAGCTATTATTAAAACGTAATATTTTCAAAAATATATATTAGAAACACATACGCAAAGATTAAAAACTAAATTCACATTGTGCGCCAATACAATAACGATCGCATTCATCTCGATTTCCTAATGGAATTGCGCCACATTATTTATTTATTTGAAACTAGTATTTTTTGTAACATTTTTATATACATATATAATTAGATTTCCATTGTTTTCTCAAGGGAAAACACACACAAGTAATATAAAAAAAATTTAAGTCAATTTCTACTTAGATTAACAAAGAAAAATTTTATTTTAGCTACTTTTTATTCAATAGTTACAATTAATATAAATATGTATATACATAGGACAGAATCACAACATTAAGTGGTAATTAATATTTATTAATTATCATTAAATTATCGTATTGTCATCCAAAACAATCGTGTATATAAAATTTCAGTTCAACTGAATGCTTTAAAACGTGAGAAAAACCTTTTTAAGTTTTGACACAAGTCGCCAAAAATGATGCCAACGTGGCTGTATTTGTAAATCTTTAAATAATTAGTTTTAATCAATTAATTTTTATTAATTACAATTAAATTATTGTATTGTCATCCAAAATAATCATGTATTTAAAATTTCAGCTCAATAAATATATAGAGAGTGTGAGCTAATAGTAGGAATTGAAAAAGAAGTTTTTAAAAAGTCTGTATAAATATCAGTGGCAATCTTAGGATTATTGAGGAACCTTTAAATCCCTCAGCTATGTTGTAGGAGTCAGGGAGGGGTGTTCAAAATTTTGGGGGTCCGCGATGGCAGAGAGATGCATAAAATGGGTCCAAGGCGGTCAAAAGTTTAAGAACCGCTGCTTTAAGGTATTCCTCCATTTATGGCTGTCTCAGCGTAATAATAATGAATAGGCCTTGAATTTGGATTCTATTTCAGATATAAAAATGCTTTAACTAATTTTTTATTCTAGCTTCTCTATGGTATAAAGAGCAGCACATATTATCAACTACTCATTTTTACTAGAGTTGATTAATTATTTTTTTTCTTTTTGGTACAAAATGAGTTTTTCAGTTTTTCTCCTACACCCTAATGCCGAATGAGCTATTCATTTACACGTTAAAACAAAATATTAATTATTTAAGAAATATTTCGGATTCTTAAATACGCTGTACTATAAATAGTGGTGTGTGTTGTATGATTTACATAGAACACTGCAAATTTTCATAAAAATTGAGTTTTACTTAGTTTCTCAATATTTTTTATATATTACTTATAATTTTTCCGCATTGATGTCATTTTAAATAGTCTAGATATAACAGCGGACTATTCAGTTGGATAAAACCGTGATCTCTTGCTCCCTTTTTGCATAATCTAAAAATTATTTTTTTATGCATAATTCCAAAATATATTTTTTTTGCATTGCATATGAAAATTATTAATTCGCAATTTATTAAAATGCAATACATATTTTTTATGTTACCATGTTGTATAATTATTCCTCCTTGCCACCAATTCTTTTAATAGATTAATTAATTTATTTAATTATAGCTTTTAGGCACATTTCTGTAATAAATACAATCGACAAAAAATTAGGAAAATTAGAAATCTTACATGAAAACTTATTAACCCTTATATTACTTATAAATGTGGATTGCTTTGGATGATATATATTTATACTATTAAATACTAATTTAAATACCCTTTAAATACAATTATCTTTAAATCTTTAATGTTAAATTTGTTAATTTAATGTTTCAGTTACTGAATTTTAAATTTTTAATTAGTTATGTTTTAATCCTAGTATTAATTGGATATTAAATTCACAGAAAATTTAGTTTAAATTTATGTAATATATGCTTGTATTATTTATATAACCCACACACATATTACCAAGTACAAATAACATAGAACAAGTACCAAGTACAAATAACATAAAACAAGTACCAAGTACAAGTAAACAAAAAAATTAGTAAATTTTTAGACTACATTCTTAATGTAATTATTAATTCTTAGGTTTTGTATTTTTTTCTGATTGAGTTTTACTGTTTATTTCAAATTGTGGTTTACGCTCGTTATTTTTAAAGTCTTTATTTGAAAGAGATGTTTTATTTCTTATTTTGATTCATGTAAAACTGATTTCTTTTTTAAATGAACAAAATTGAAACAGTTATATAAAATGGCGAGCAGACCTTACCTTTCTCTCTTTTCTTATAACTTTTTTCTTTGCGTTGAATTAGACATTATTAGTAGTCAGGATATTATTATTATAGCAGCCAATATTCTGAGAAAATGAAATAATGTCGTGAATTACATAGATAGACAGGCGAAAAATATTTTGCAGTTCCCTCCTTCTCAGTGCAGAAAAGCGGATTTTAATTGCTTGAAAGCGTGTTAGTAAGAAAATCAGGAGAAAACCTTTTTAACCAGAATCTCTCACACTATATTACAAGTGGAAGAAAAAAATCTTTAATATATTATTTATAACAGGCATTAAAAGGCAAGAATTACAAAAATAATTATTATCACCAAATTTAAAAAAAAAAAAAAAAAAAACTTATTTTAGTCCTTATTATACTGCTTTTCTTTTTATTGGAATATATTTCCCAAATAATGAAGAATTGTGAAATTTTAGCTAAGCAAAAAAAGTTAAATTAAGTTCCCTTCGCCATAATGTGTTTTGAGAAAATGCGTCATTCTAGGAGATTAAATAATCCTATTTAACGATTCTCTGATGTAATCATGTATAAGTTCACAGAAAGGAAAAATCTCGGCAATCTGTCATATACCATTTCGAAATCTCTTTTGAAATTTTTAAAATACCATCTAAGTTGTGCTAAATCAGTGATCGCCAAACCGTGGATCTCGAGCTACTAGTGGCTTACGAGAATATTTTCGGTAGAGCGCATTAAGGCTCTGGTGAGATCTGTACGAGATTATTTTTTCCAGTTCGAAATTTATTAAAAATTAGCACAGAAATATACTCCTTGATAAACATTTGGACAACTGTATTCGAATAGCACACATTACCTACTCTCCCAACCTCAAACGCCTTTCAAAACGTTGACAAAATCTCAAATTTTACAAATTTTGAACACAATATAAGTGTCTAAATATACGCCTGCAATTTCACAGAATATTGACTGTATCGAAGCTCCTTCCAAATACAATGCTGAATTCCTCTCATTTATCCACCTTTAAATATTCAGTTGAAAGAGAGGCAAAGGGGATAAAAAGTGCAAACATTTTCTGCAGTTCTAAATAGTTTGGTATGTAGTATTTATGGAGTTGAAAAAACAACAAACATCTATCAGTAACACCACAAGTCACAAGTAAATGAAAAAAATTGCTTTTACCCAGAAAACGTCAGTTTGTGGAATGACTAGATTATCAACACTGAATATTTCAAAGAATACAACTAATAGATGATCAGAGAAACAGGATATATTGTTCATTACAGAACGCTACTTAAACCCCTGCTTAAAAAGTGTCAAAAAGAAAAACAACTTCGGCAGATTTTAAATTACATGGCTTACGGTGAGAAGTGGTTTTCAATATTGCTCATTGGAGAAACACAACAGAATTTAAAGGACCTTGGTGGATGGACATGCTACTGTTATGACCTATGTAAAAACTCGAGTAGGTTTTACAGTAAGCGAAAAGGTACTCGGACTGTGAGGGATTTTGCAGGTTTTGCTCATAATGACAAGCTTCTTTAACTTTGCTTATACACAAAAATCCATTATCATATACACACTCTAGAAAGTCATTAACTAAATTTTAATGAACTTTCAGGTGGCCCAAACTGGGTATTATACGAAGCAGTGGTCTACAGTGAGAGGTTTGGTATTTCAAACCCCTCCCGTAGACCAACAGATTTTTTATTTTTGACATAAAGATTACATTTCAATGCTTTCGTGTATGTTTTTAGAAATGTAACACCTCCTACGTAAGTAATCAGTGCACGACACTGAACAAGACTTCTATTCACACTTCTCAAATTTCACAAAAAGCTTCTTGAATCGAAAAAATGTAAAAGTTTTGAATTGGCTCATATTTTGTCCGGATCTGAATGCCATAAAGAACGTATAAGACATCTTATGAAGGAAAGTTTGTGTAAATTGGAGTTATTTGATTTCTCCTTTAATGATCTGAAGAAAGCTACAGAGTGAGTATATTTAGAAAAATGAACGTGGAAACGTTATAAATTCGATACTTTCGAAGGTTGTGTATTTGAAATGATTCAGATTATATGTCCAGGAGTTATTTTGAGGTATTTATCTATATATTTTTGTTACAATTAAATTTTTTCAAAATTTCTGGGACGTAACTTTTTACGCATGCATTGCATTTTCTTTGTTCAGTTTGTACTACGTTGTTTATTATTTATCTTTTTAGTGAAATAAGCCATTGCATTTTTTTACAATTTATTCCGATTTTGTCAGTTTTCATTTCAAAACGTAGTCATTTTCTGAGATTTTGAGATAGATTGTACTACCTTTTCATCAAGAAAATAACATTAGAGATAGATAAAGATCATCAAAAACCCATGGTATAATATTGAGATAATTTACATACATATGATCTTTTATTAACTTTTAACAATTAAACAATTTATTACTTGATAATTATTTCACAACACCATTTTCATTAAGGCTGTCATCATTTCATGTTTAAAAATTGATCCCGAATTTAAATATTTTTTCAGATATATAAGAACTGAAATATTGATATTGCATTCTAGCTTCCCTATTCTGCGGAAAATCACTTACTTTATCGTTCACGCTTTTATAAGTTTCACTTGTATGTAATGAAATCTTTGAACTCGATTTTTACCCACTTTAAAAGGTCAGATTAATTAAAAATTTTGCACACTTGTCAAGGACCAATGACAATACAATAACTTCATAATTTTGTTTCATTGTCCTGATCAGATCCTCAAAATAAGGATTTTAAGGATTTCGAGATTTGGCGACTCATTCATTATATCGTTTCCAGATTTGGCGACTAATTGCATAAACCATTTTCAGACTTGGCGACTAATCCTATATGCCATTTCCAGATTTGGCGACTAATTCCAAATTTAGAGACTAAAAGATTAAAGTGCAACCCTAAAACCGTAAAAAGGCTTGTGATTGAAACAACTAAAACAAAAAAAAGTGTTCTTTTGTGAAAAAGGGTAGGGTGGGTGCGTAGTTTTTCTGAAAATGGAAATAAAAAAAAAGACTCGTGCATGTGAATAATAATAATTTATCTTCTAACCGCTAAATATTTCTTTTATAAAGCAATACGTTTAGAAGTGACGGTACGGTTTAATATTATAGCAATACGTTTAAAAAGTGATACAATGATGTTCTAACTGCTAAATGTTTTTTTTTTATTTTGATAAAGCAACATGCTTAGAAGTGATGATAAGAATTAACATTATAACAATAGGTTTAAAAGGTGATAATACGATTGACATTTAATATTTCTTCTTAACACACTTTTATTAGTTAGACCTGTATATATAGAGACGGCATCTTTGAAATGCAGCTATATGGGACTCATCCGAGGCCCCGTGAACGGAGAGAATAAATACCCTTCAGATTGATTGATTGATTGAATATTAACGTCGCACTGTTCAGCTACACGAGGGCTTTTGGCGACGGACCACGTAATTTTGAACCATGGTCAAGTGACGTGGACGACACCTGAGCTGGCACCCCCCTCTCCTAACTACCACACCACACCAACGGGAGGACGTTTCAGCTCTCGACAGATTTAACGTGCATCGCTGCCCTACACGGCAGGTCTTTAGTGGTACAGGGTTCGAACCCGTGACAAAGCAAGCCACGGTCCGATACCTATACCACTCGGCTACCGCGGCCACTAAATACCCTTCAGACCCATTAATTAATATCCATTGAAGAGCCAGACTAATTCCAGCAGCCATATAATTCCGGCTCCAAATATCAAACTCAAGGATAAATTCAACAAAGAATAAATGATAGTTTTAAAAACTAAAAAAAACAAAACAGGCTTTTATTGTAGATCGAACTAAAAAATGAAAAGTAAATAATAGTTTAAAAAAAACTAAAAGACACGCTTTTATAGTGTGTGTGTGTGAATCGAACTAAAAAGTAAAAAAATAATAATTCTTAATATACGAATAAAATGATTAACGAGAAAATGAATGTCATTGTGGTAAAAGCGTGGGGTGCTTCGCACTACATTTTTACACTAACTCAGCATTTCGGAATAGAACTAGTAAGAAATTATAACAATTAACATAGAGCACCCAACGCTTTTATCGCAATGACATAAATCATCCCGTTAATCACTTTATTCTTATTTTGAGAATTATTTTTATCTGAGTTTATCTGATTTCTTTGGTATAAAATATGTTTCGCATTTTTCTCTTATGCCGTATTGATAAAAAAAAAAATTATCCCTCTACGTGTTAAAATGAAAAAAAAAGTATTTATATAAAAATATGAAATATTTGAAATTTTAAAAACGTTATTTATAAACAAATGGATGAATTATATTAATGTGTTGGAAATTTTCAGGAAAATTGAGACTTTTTTCTGCCTGAAAATGTGATCTGCGTTTAGTTCAAATATTCGTACGACTGGCGAAGACAGCCTTAATTGTGAAATAATTAATGCACGAAAGTAACTTTTTAAATAATACAACTTTTGAAACTGACATGTGCGTTTTACTAAGACATATACACTTAAAAAAAAAACATTTTTTATTTTTGTTTTGAAGACCACAAAACCTAACTTTCTACTTTCTCAATCCTCTTATCCTCATGTCCTTAAAAATTTATAATTAAGAATTTAGGTAATTCAGAAGGGAATAAATGTTACAGGCTTCCGAGATGCTTGGATATTTTTAACGATAAAGTTTTCAAACTTGAAAAAAATCAAAGAAATGCATGCCACCAGGACTTTTTTTTAGACTGCCATCACTTTCTTCAAAGCATTTTTCTTTTGTTGTTGATCCAAAGACACGCCATATACGTAAAATTTCCAGCTGATCTTTGAATAGTTTTTTTTCTCTCAAAATAAAATACATCAAGTCCTTTCCTTCATGTTCTCCTATAGAATGAAAAACACACCTTTCAATCTTATTACATATCCTTCACACGTCCCACTCTCCTTTCCGTCCCAGCTCAAAACGAGGTTAAGTACTAAATTCAATTTGTAACGGACCCCGCTTTTACTTCTCTCGGGGGCGTGCGAGGCAACTTCACAGGGAGGTGGAGGAAGACCAACGCGAAAAGATGATTGTCCTTTCCCCCCTCCAGTCCCCATACAACCCCTTCCACCACCACCCGTGTTTACCCGGGCAAAACTTAATTTCTGGCCGGAAGTTTATGCGCTTCCCTCCTCTCTCTCCGCATCCTCTTTCCCCGCGCGAGCCCTGAGGGGAATCCTTATGAAGCCGAGGAGGAAAAGGAGGATGGAGAGCGAAGGGACGTTAGAGGCAGATGAATGAGAGAGGCTTCAAGCTGATTGCGAAAGGAGCGTTATGGCATCGCGTGGCGCCGTATGGGAAAGAGAGTGAGAGAGATAAAAAAGGATGGGAGATGCGAGAGAAAAGGAAGAGGAGGACGGGGGAGGATTTTAGGAGGTAATTGAAAGATGCATCCGAGGGGGTGTTTAGCGATACGCGAATATTGCGGTGTATTTTTAAAGGGTGTGGGGAAGATGAAAACCAAGGATGTGTCGGAAGAACGATCGACACGAAGAGGGAGTGTAGTAGAATTAGTGATTGGTTTCGCCTCGCGGTCATAGAGAGGAACAGAGGGATTGGGGGACAATTTCCCATAATTGTGAAGGTGTCCACGGTTTTTGGGAACTCATTGTCGGTGAAAAGATTCGGTGTCTCACAAGGTGATACATCAACCTTTTTAGAATGTGGTCGTGCTGTATGTGGGTGGGTATTCTCATTTACGGAAGAATGGGAAAGATGAAAGATAAACTTTAGTTGTGAGTTGAGGAAGTTAAGATTATTGAGAACGATAATGAAGTTATTAAGTTTACCAGTTAAAAAAACGTAAATAGAAATTTCTGATCTTTGAATGGAAGATCTAATTGTATGGGAAAGGTTCGAACCATCCGTAAACTTTTATGTCATGTATAGATTTTGTGATGAAAAACAAATAGCAATTAAAGAAATTTAAATTATTTTAGTCTATTGCAATACATCGATGCAATATGGCAATTTTTACCCCTTCAAAGTGAACTATCTACAGTATCTAAAAGCAAAACCCTATTCGAACACATTTTTTCTAATAGTAAAAGAGCCTATTATTTATAAAAGCTCGTGTGTTATAATAATGTATTCTTTCATATTCTGGTGACCTTAAAATTAAGAAATATTTTATAAAAGCCTATCATTTTTTTCATTTTAACACGGGGAAAGTATCACTAAAGTGTAAAAGAGGAACAGGGATCTAACACATACGGGAAAAAAGGATTAAGCAGAGAAGAGTAAATTTTCTAAAATATATCTGCTTTGCTTTACGACATCTATCTGAAAAAAAATTCTTTATCAAGTAAAACTAACTGTGAAAAAACTAAGGGGTTGCCCCAATTCATGAAAAATAATTAAAGACTTATGAAACTTGGAACTCTTTGGTAGCCAATTTTTTGAAAAAACAGTATAACTTAAGTTGAATTTCCGTAAGCTTTGGATAGCTGTTGAAATATAAATTAAGACAGTTTAACCATTCACTGCATAGAGAAAACGATATTCTACTTTTTTTTATTAGTTTGAATGAAAATTTAATTTTAAAAGTAAAAACTTGGGAATTTACGACGCAACATTACAGAACATTTTTACAGTACGTTCAGCACATATTTTATATTGGTAGATCTCTATAATATAATATGATCTGTAAAATACGATATAAAAAAGAAAGCATAAAATTCAGAAAGAAAAAGTAATTAAGTTGGCTTAGATACCACAAACAAAGCGTAGTAAAACATGCAACACACTTAGAACCAATTATTTAATGACAATTTTTCACTCTAATTTTAATTTTTTGTTCAAGAAACAAGGTTTTAAACTGATTTTCAGGAACCCTTATTTATTTACATTGGTCTTCTATTATTTACAAGTAGATTAATGATATTTTCTAACGCATAACGCTTCAACGGATGGGTAGGCATTTACGTTGAATGCCACCATACCATTTCGCCACAAACTGTGGAATGATTCGCTGTTTTTCCTGTGTTAAGCCGACGGTCACTGCTAATTTTTCATTAACGTTGCTTGTTACATTCGTCCCTACAGCTTGTTCTATGCATCATTGGAGGGCAGGCTGCATGGTTAAAGAGCTACTTCCTCCTTGGAAAAAGAACCAGTCATCATAGTCAGGAGCAGGACCGGTCTTAGAGTGCCCTCGCACAAAGACCTAATGAACCACCCTTTAGAGAATTTTTCATATTTTGACTAATACTTAACGTTGACGTTATGAACTCATCTACCTGCATAAAAGTAAAACATTAATAAAAATACAAACAGTGGCGCACACAAGGGGGGGTCCTGGGGTCTGGACCCCCCAAAGCCCTTGATTTTTTTCCCGATTGATTATAATTCTAAGTATATAGTACGTAAAATTTAATTAATTACTTGCTATTAATGATTAATTTTATTAATTAATGCTAATTATTTATTCAAAAACTAGTTTTTTACTGTGTTTTGTTCCCGAAAATCGACAAAATCAAACGGAGCATGATACAAGAATGGTGAACTTTCGACCCCGGCCCCCTTGAAAAATTCCTGTGTGTGCCACTGAATACAAATAAACACAAAAATCACTTCTTTCCTCTATTTTGTTTTTCTAAATGATAAGGTTTTTATTAAATCGAAAACTTTTAATTTCCCCCAATGCATATTGAATTTAAACACTCTTGTCTCTTAGGTAATATTAACCATACTAGATATTTTCGTAAAGCAACTTTAGCAAAAATATTTTTTGAGACGCCTTTGTCAAGCATTAATCCACTGTGCGCCACCAGTGCGGCTGATGAGCATGTAGGGGAGTGATGCACGTTAAATCTGTCGAGAGCTTAAACGTCCTCTCGTTAGTGTGGTGTGGTAGTTAGGAGAAGGGGATGCTAGCTCATGTGTTGTACTCGTCACTTGACCGTGGTTCAAAATTATGAGGTCCGTCGCTAAAAAGCCCTCGTGTTGCTGAACATTGCGTCGTTAATATTCACTCACTCGCCGCTGATGAGCAAGAAAGCCTTTTTTATTGCGGTATTGCCGGCTCCACCAATAATTTTGCTATCAAATTAAGAATGTATGCAAAGAGTAGACATTAATGAACAATCAACCAAAACACTGTGCACTAACATTCTAATTTTCTTATACTATGTTTTGCTATCGGGAAATCGGGACTTATTTTGATTTTTAATTATTTAAATTTCCGCATATTTATCCGTCTTATTATAAGTTTTATTTTGAGAAATTCATAAAAAATTTTGCTCGACTAATAGAATTATTTGCGGTCTGCGGCCACCTCTTGGCCACTCGTGTGCGGTTCAGGCGCTGTACACCTGCTAGGATCAGCCTTGTTTAGAAGCAGCGGTCGCCATCCAGTGGTCCACGGGCCAATGATGGTTTCTGAAAAATTTTTGATGATCCACCGAAAAATTGGGACATTATTTATATTTTAATAAAAATATAGTTTAAAAATGACGAGTGACAAAATGTAGTATGGAATTTAGATAATAAATTTTTAAAATTTTAGCTGCTACTTTTAGTGAAATTTCTTCTGAGTGAATTTTTAACTACTTTTACAGATGTATCTAGCGACATTTGAAAGCGAAAGTTGACAACCATTGTAAATGGGTGGCGTAACACTTCTATTTCTTGATATTGCTTTGTGTTGTTGGTTTGTTTTTGTTTTTTGTGAAGTTCTGAAAATGGAAATAGAAACATAAATAAATGACAAAATAGTTATAATAGTCCGCCATATGGAGGTCAATCATATTAGTGGTAGTAAAGTTTGATTCTAATCAATGGGCACGGAAACAAATTAAAAAAACCTGGCATTTAAATTTTAAAAATTAAGGTTTATTAAAAAAAAACATTTAAAGAAAACAGTTATTATACAGTTAGCAACACTCGGACATGACTTCACTCCGTCGTACCCAAAGACCGAATCCTTGCCACTTGCCATTCCACATTCAAGGGGGAGGGGAAACTACCCATTCCCCTTAGCTGGTGTCAATGGGCCTTCCCACTCCTACACCTCCCCTTAAAAGCTCATCCGTCATTCCAGGACGATGAAGCTGAAAAAAAACTATGAAAAAAAAAACACATGCACACATACATGGCAAGAAACAAGATAACGAGAGAAATTTTTTTCAGGTATCATGTAAAAAAGAGCTTTTGCTAATACAACTCCCAAGAAATAGATTTACAAATCACATAAATATGCTAGAAAATTAATATCCGTACAAGTTTTAACACAAAAAATACTCAAAAAAATATTAAAATATAAAAAGAAGTTACCAAAAATATATCATAAAATCTAAAATAATTATACGACATGTACTAGCAAAGCATATTTAGAAGCCAAAGTTTTAATCTTTAGAAATTTCCAGAAATTATGGTACTGAAAAACGTTAAGTACATATATAATCATTGGCATAAATCTTATCTATTTAACAGGAGCAGGCAACCTGAATAATTCATTACTTTTACATGCTTAAACCTTCAGCCAAACGTTAATTCTTTTATTGTACCAGGTTTAAACATTTTAAAAAATTCTCTTTCTCTTTTTCTTCCAATTTCTATGTAAAATGAAAGCAAGAAAAATCCTTTTCAGTCCCAAGAGTGACAAAAAACAATCAACGCATGTTATTGTCCATAAAATATCCTCGCGAACCTTAAGTATTTTCAATCCTGCCTTCAACTCCAAATTAACAATTCCTGTTATTGGATCACGACAACATTGCACCTGGGTTGAGTCAATAAAATTAGGGAATACATTCACTTACGGGGGCAACCACGCCTAGTACTATACAAGATTCCTTTTAAATTCACAAGTTAAGACAACCTCACCCTTGCTTTCTTTTATACCTTGTCCATTTGTTTGGACATTCGATCCATTAATTTTTACTGCAACCAAATCTCCGTTTGGAACATTCAATAAAGACTGTGTCTCAGGAAGTAGATCGGTGACCACTTCTTGGCTGCAAACTGATTTTGAATCTGTTGAACTAATAATTCCTTCTTTCTTTGAAGGTTCTCGGTCATTTGCGAGTTTTCTATTGATACTTCATAATCAGAGGAACAGATTAACATGTCGTTAACCAAATTTTTAGAGACAGGCACAACACCGTGCCTAAAGTCATTCAATTCCATGTTGGAATCTTTTACTTCACCCATTTCATGCTCCCCAAATGCAGACGTTATTTGATCTATTATTAATGCTTTGTCCTTCGACAACATCTGGCCTTACCACGGGCATCTGGGCACCTGTGTCTATGACAGCATTCACCATTTCTTGCTCACCCTTGACCTTGACGTAAACAACCCTTAAATCGTCCATTCCCTTTTCTTCCTTGATAGGAGTAGTTACTGGTATCGTAGCTTCAATCAACACAGCAGGAGACGTTTCCCTCACATGTTCCTCGGCCCTCCCCCGATACTAATTCGGTAATTTGAAGATGTCTTCTTACGATCTTCTGCACAACTCGTCCGCTTAACATTCGACCGAATACTTTCGATCTCTAACCGCAGTTCATTCAATTCTGATTTAAAATTGCGTGCTGCCTGGCGATTTTTTCCTCCTCGATTGCGAGCTGCCTGGCGATTTTTTCCTCACTTTCCCTTTCAAAGCGTTCCTCTAAAATAACAGATAACTGATCTCTAACGAACTCTTCTTCGTAATCTTTGCTACCGATTATGATATTTCCTTAGCTCTATATTCGTCATTTTTATCTGATACCTTTTGACCTAACTCCTCAGCCAACAAAACTAAATCTTGCTTTTTAGCCTTCCCCAAGAATGCCATTTGAAAAATTTCTTCTCTTAAAATATACTCAAACTAACCAATAATAGGACGAAAATAACACTAAAAGGAATTGCAAAAAATTAAGTACCACACATATATCCTTCATTAAAACACCCACAAACAACGTCCGCTATGCTAACTCAATACTCGATGAACTGGGAAGAAAACAAAATAATAGTCATGTGTTTCACAATATCCCAAAAAAATGTACTTAATACTCTATAAATAGAACTTAATATATTACTGATTATTCAATAATCACTTAAAAATATTATTGATACACAATAATCACTTAAAATATTGCTGACAAATCACTTAAAATATTACTGACACACAATAATCACTTAAAATATTATTGACACACAATAATCTCCTAACCTATTTCTGATATACACACTATAATCACTTAAAATATAACCGACATGCACCACTTAATCTATTCCTGGCTGGAATAATAGAACACTACAAAATATATTCGGTAGTTTTTCTCCAATTTAACTGATAATATATTTTTTTCACATTAATCGAAAAATACTATGCGTACATAAGCACAAAATAATTTTTGACATGAGATAAGTATTATTCTTTAACATTAATTTTTTTAACAAACCCAATTGCTATTCACTGACGTGAATTTATTACTGTGTACATTACAAAATAAATAAATATCATAAAGAAAAAAACATACAATCTTTCCTTAATTTATAGAACTGATGTTCTAAAACACTTTCCATTTATATGGAACAATAATAAAAATATATATACTGATGTATATATTGAACTGGCGTTCAAAATTTTTATAACTGCATGGATATGCAAATAAAATAAATATACTGAGAATTAATGATTTTGAAGTTTTCCTTAATTCATAGAACTGATGTTCTAAAACTTACTTTCCATTGATATGGAACAAGAAATAATAAAAATATACTGATATATAATAACTGAAATTTGAACTGGCGTTCAAAATTTTATAAATAACTGCATGGATATGCAATAAAATAATATACTGAGAGAATTAATGATTTTGAAGCTTCTTAATTTTTAGAACGGATGTTCTAAAACTTACTTTCCATTGATATGGAACAAGAATAATAAAAATATATATACTGATGTATATAATTAATTCAAAATTGAACTGGCGTTCAACAAGTTACAACTGCATGGATATGCAGAGCAAAAAACGTACACTGACGTATACAAAAATAAAATCAAAATTCTCTCTTAATAAATGGATATTAAACAGTATAATTTTATAAATTTCTCTCGTCTTACATTACAGGGAGTTGCAAGCAAAAACTCTTACCTGATTCATTTCACGCGGGAATTTTCTGTGGTGGGGTTTTCCACTGAGACTCGAATCCTACCGGCTGCGCCAGTAAAGTTTGATTCTAATCAATGGGCACGGAAACAAATTAAAAAAAAACCTGGCATTTAAATTTTAAAAATTAAGGTTTATTAAAAAAAAAAAAACATTTAAAGAAAACAGTTATTATACAGTTAGCAACACTCGGACATGACTTCACTCCGTCGTACCCAAAGACCGAATCCTTGCCACTTGCCATTCCACATTCCAAGGGGGAGGGAAACTACCCATTCCCCTTAGCTGGTGTCAATGGGCCTTCCCACTCCTACAGTGGTCCACCAATATAAAATTATATATTTAGTGGTGGATGAAATTTTGAACATTGGTGACCACTGGTCAAGAATATACTGGAATGCGAACTAGTATCACCGTCTTTCATTGTCCGTCCATGTCAATGCAGAAGGGCTACAGGTGTGAAGGCAGATCCAATGTAGGCAGATAACGCAAAAATATGGTAAGAACCTAAAAGGAATTTTTCGTACTAGCTATAACATAAGAAGCTGGAAATTGATTTAATATAATATGTGACCTATCCTGATGAGGCTGAATATTTCTAACTGGATGTAACATTACCCAAACACGGTCACCGAGTTAAAATTTAAATCTCGTTGTACGTTTCCTATTGGCATATTTCTTGCGTTCACATCCAAATGTTTTTCAACCAATTCATTTACTACTCTAGTAAAGTGTGCAAACCTTTTAAATAGGTTGCTATTTAGAACGAAATTGTTCTTATTTAAAATCTAAAGAAAATCTTGAAAATATATGTCATCTAATTCTTCCTTCAGAAATTTTTTCAGCATTATTGATAAACGGTGCTGTGACATTGTCACATGAGCTCTATTATCGGTATCAATATAGCGTTTTACCATAGACATTGACCTCTTGTCCATAATATACCTTCTGAAAATCTAATTTTTATTTTTTAGATTTTCAATAAAACATTAGCATTGTTACTGAATCCAGTATTTTGTAAGAAGCCTTGGTAGCCTGATGGTGATGGTCACGAACTCGTTGTCGGCGCGTCATGAGTTCGAGTCATGGTGCAACTGAAGACCAGCTGTGTAGAGGGGTTGGTGTTCATTAAATCTGTATGGCTCAAGGTCCTCCCTTTGATGCTATGTGGAAGTTAGGACAGAGATGTGTCAGCTCAGGAGCCGTCTTCGTCACTTGAACGTACTTCTAAATTGCGAGGTCCGTGGCCAATAGCCTTCGCAAAACTTTTTCTGCGACATTTTTTAATAAAGCCTCACTCACCCAAGAAATCAACTTCAAAAAGTACATGATTTCCTTTAGTTGATGGAAAAGTGACAAGGTAGAGAGTTGTGAAAATGACCTTCCCTTCAATTTTTCTATTCACGCAAAAGGTGTATAAACGTCAAAAATTTCCAGAAATTCATCACAGAAAAAGCGCATATTAATTTGTTTTGTTTGAAATATCATCCTTTGTTTTTGAAGGAAAGAGTAAAATATTTCACCAGCAAAAAATAATTGCCTTGATCCATCTTGTTAAAACTAGCTATTCTCCAATCTCTATTTAAAATACTTAACAACACTGTTGGGCAACACTTTACTCTTTAAGTTGTATCGAATACAACTAAATATAAGGTGTAAAGAGTGCCGTCAATTTTTATATTTTGGGGGAACAAACAGATAATAAAAAAATATAAATAAAACCTAACATAATAAAATCTAATTTTCCACATCCGTATCAATTAACTAGAGCTCGTTCTTTGCTTTCAAAATTGCAATCCCTTGGATACAACTTTTTTTTCTTTATGAGCTCCAATTTTCAATTCTGATTTTCTTTTATCGTTCTTTTGTTTGCGGAGTGTTTTTTATTCATAAAGCCATTGGGTAGATTTCTGCTTGTTTATGCCTCTAACTTCTATTTGCAACTTAGACTTCATTATGCTAACAATAAAAAGGAAATGCTTTCTATGCTCCTGAGAGGTTCCTTTCATTATTTGATCTGTTAGTATTAAGTTCGACAATTGTTCAAACGTTGTAACCTTTGATTTTGAAGTCTTACACTACAGGCTCAACTTCTCAGCTCTAAATAATAATCACGTCAGAAAGTGTCGTTATTTTTACGATGTTGAGAAAAAAAGATGACGCAGTCTTTTTGTACTCACCTTAAATCCTTATAAAAGTATATTTTTTATATACTCTCATAATCTTGAACATTTTCAAATAGTTAATTATTTTTCCAGCAACGAGCTGCCTGCCAATTCTTTAATTTTTCTTTTGTTTCAATACCTTAGCAAATCTCATACGAAATACTTTTAAGATGGAAAATACTATTTAAAATTTAAAAGAAAACATTTATATAAGAAATTAAAATAAATATTTTCGTTATCAGAAATGAAAGAAAAAAATAGTCTTTTATTTTACTTCTATTCATTTTTATATAATATCATATATATAATCTAAATACACATCTTTCTTATTTTATTTTTTTTTTTTCATTTTTTATATTTTCCTGTTTTAACTTAATTTGGAAGGGTAATTATTTATTTATATTGATATTTTGTTATTTTCAAGTGGATAAATCAGATTTCGAACTCATTACAATTAACCACGTGAGTAGGCAGTTTTGTTGGCCGTTATGTTTCATCTCAACATATGGATTATGGAATGTATCTGGTGTAAGCTTACGGTCACTGTTATTTCATGCTGGCGTCACTTGTTTTATAAGGTCTATTAAATTAATATGTAGATTTCATTTGTAAGAATTTACTTTACTGAATGATGTACGTCAATGGCGCGCACAAGGGGGGAGTCCTAGGGGTCTGGACCCCCCCAAGTCCTTGATTTTTTTCCAGATTGATTATAATTTTAAGTATATAATACGTAAAATTTAATTAAATATTTGTTTTAATGATTAATTTTATTAATTAATACTAATTTTTTATTCAATAATTAGTTTTTTACTGTTTTTTATTCCCCTAAAACGACAAAATCAAAAGGAGCATGATAGAAGAATGGCGGACTTTCGACCCTGGACCCCCCCTTGAAAACTTCTGTGTGCACTACTGATGTACGTGGATTACTCACATTATTTTTTTATAAGGAATTGTGATTTGAGTTTTTAAATTTTAATATATTTCAAGCTTATTTATCAAATTACCTCCAATGGGCTCAATTCATGAAGTCACATGATAAAAACAAACACGTGTTTTCCATTGAATTCAAAACAAACATTTAACTAATTGTAAGTGTTGTTCTACTTGTAAAACTAAGATAAAATTTCAAATTTTATATTTGAGTAAAGATGTTTAAATGTTAGGAAAAAAGAAATTCCTCAAAAAAAATTTTTTTAATTAAAAAAAATCATGTTTTATGTTCATACTTTTAAATAAGATGCATTTTGTATACACATATGTACTTTTCAAAAGAAAGTTTCTGCAAAGAACAAAACACCGGAGCGCAACACCGGAGTGCGTGAACTGATTAGCTGAAAACACTAGATAGTTTTATCGTTTGACTATGACGTTGCATGAGTTTTTGAATTTATTGGCTAGAATCACGTAGCTGTCACTATTATGTGGCTATGACGTCACATGAATTGAGCTGAATTGAGATCATAAGATTATTTTTAGAATGCTTCCGAGCTATAAATATTGTAGCAAAAATAGATCACTTCGGTTGCCATGGGCACGATCTACTGCTCGGACTCAAGCGCACGGCTGCGGCCGACTTGCCAAAAATAACTTCTTTTGTTTCCTTTGTATGGGGTCGATTCATCACCAGAGGGCGCTGAAATCGTTTGCCGGTTATAACGTGATTATCAAAAGTAAATAATAACAGCTAATCGTATTACACTTTACTTACGTTTTTCTTTATGTCTGCAAAATTAAAATTCTTTGAATTCAAAATGCTCAAAAAATATTTCAGACTGTTTTAAAACTTTAAATACCGTCGCCGTATTTGATAAAAACAGAAAATGTAGAAAATGAAATAATGGTACTTATGTATTATCGCAACCTATTGACAACATTATATGAAACGAAGTACATGATTGCTACTTCACCGCATACGACAGATGCGAAATCGAAGTCACCAACCTGGCGAGTTATCTTGAAGGTTGGTGAATGTTACGATAGTACGTAAGTGCCGAAATAATTAAAAAGTATTCACATTTCAGTCGAAATGTCTTTTGGAACATCTTTTAATTTCTGTGACACTGAAAATTATTTATTCCTTCTCTGCAAATTTTTTTGCGTAGATGGTGGCTCGGAAAATCAGAATTTTGTAGGAATTGAATTTGGTTTTAATGTCCTTTTGTTGATGAAAGCTGATACATAAAGCATGCTTCTTCAAAATGATCGGACCATACTGATGGATAGCTAGATGATTTGAAGTTTTTTCGACCTTAGTTTTGTATCCATTTTTTAAATAAATATGGATCCTTCACTGGAAACCGAGAAAACTTTTCATCCTACAGTCATTATGGCAATTTAATACGCTACAATATTTCATTTTGTTACATGATAGTAGATGCAAATCCGAAAATATCGCCAAAATACTCAGTCGAATCAAACAAAAATGAAACACATTGCTGTTTGTTTAGCGTCATATCATGTGATTATGACGTCAGATGAATCGAGCCCATTGACTTTAATTTTTGTGTCTCGTTCTTATTTTTATTAATTGTAATTCTTTCCTTCTCTCGTGCTTTTATTATTATTAATTATGCTTGTATTTATAAAAGTTAACTATAATTATAGTTATGGAAAGTTCTGGAGCTTTCAATGGCAATATGTAAGGAAAGGAAATTCTTATTTCGTGGAATAAAGCCTTAAGTTGTGTTTAGCAAGATTTGTTGTCATTTTGCTTAAGTATCAAATTACCACATTAATTTAATCTACGCGATAACATCATTTCATATTTATTGTAAAATTTAGTTTTTCGTGCTTAAATAAAATCCAATGATTTTAAAAAACAGTTATTTTTCCGAAATGATTACGAAGTTTACTTAAATTGTACCTTTTAACTTGAGCTATATCGATTTTATTTTAGTAACTTTTTTTTTATTTCTCTTTGTGACAACATTTTTTATAAGTCCATCCGTGTGAACTTGTCCAGCCACCTAAAATTTTTACACCTTATCCTATTTTAACATAACAAATAAATATATTTTTTCAAGCTGTTTGCACAGGGGTTATCATTACTTTTCTAACGTCTTTTTATTACAGTTATTATGTTTGAATAACCAAAATGTTCTCTTTATTTTATATATTCTTTAATTCTCTCTTTCCTATTCTTTTTTTTTTTTTTCCATCTCATGCTTCGCATCTCTAAGAATATCTACTTCTCTTTCATTTTAAACTCTGAAATTTTTTATTACTCTCATGAGGCTTTACTTTTTTATATGTTTCCATTCAATTGTTTAAAAAAATACATAAAGAATATTTATTTGATAAGCAGCGATAAAATGAAGTCAGCTGGTAATTACTTCAAATTAAAGTAGCAAAACCCTTGTAGAAATGATTGTATGGGCCAGTGAAAAAGATTGTATCTTTTAAATCATAATATTTATTGTATTATGTCTACCGGAAAGTTCTATCTGCTTTTAAAATAGTATGCGGAAAATAATACATTTTCACAACGGATACATTTAATAAATAATATAATCTCCTATAAGCTTTACCAATTTTGAAATATTAGAATATAATATAAATTTTCAACACGTTGTAATGGGACGCTTCCCCATCATCTTGTTAACCTAAAGCTGTAGGAGGGAACGATGAATGACCAAGACTATCCATGATAAATCTAATTTATTATTACCAAAGATAATATTCCAGAACAATCTATAAAGGAAACTCTTGGAGTGATATAATGAAAGCAACAACCTTATGGGAATAAGCGCACGAAACTTTTAATCAATCCTATCTCAATACTTCCAGATACACTAATTTATTTTAGTAGCTAAAGTCCGTCCTTTATTCTCTATGCGTAATTCTAACTCTTACCATAAGAACACTGCTTTCAGCGGCTCCATTTCTTCTGATTTACGATTATTCAACTTTAACTATATATACACTAACTAATTTGCATCTCGTGGTTTTTTCTTGAAAGGGATGGCTGTGAAATAACGCGATTGATGGCCCAAAGATTCCCCAAGAGAGATTTGATTAAAGTCGCGCAAAGCCCTGTCACAAGGTGTTGGTATTTGCTAAATAATATAAGTTCCATATCTCTTCTATATGTTCTTATTATCTCTTTACAGCTCGATCACGTCAAAACTGAATCTGAGCATCTCTGAGAGTATGTTATGCGTATCATGAAATGTTTAGAGCGGTGCTATGCAACCTTTTTATCGCTGCGGACCGGTCAACGTTTGATAATTTTACCGCGGCCCGCTGAGGGTGGGACACGTTCATTGTTTATATTTTAGATTGTTTTGATTTAACAATTTTAATTCAGTTACATTTAAATATGCCTTCAGAATAAAATATAGTTACACCAAAAATAAACAAAAGTGATTTAACGTAGAATATAAAGAGATTTCCGTCGAAAGATGCGCAAATTCGAGAGAAATGCATCACTTTAAATAAAACAGCAATAGTTTAATGTTCTTTAGGCAGCCCGGCACTCTTTGATTCACGGACCGGGGGTTGCGGATCACTGGTTTAGAGTATATTATGCATATCAATCATGAGATGCTAAGTGTGACGTTTGAGAAAATAATGGTAGCGTGATATTTATTAATTTAAATATTTGGTTTATTTAAGTCACAGCTATTAATTACAGTATATACATTGAAGTTATTAAAAATATTGTTTAGATCATTAGAGTCCCAAATTGATGGTTGTGGTGCAGGAGGAGGACACATCCATTCTCTGCGAATGTTTCAAACCGTCTTCTCTCTCTGCCCTTTCTAGGGTCTCGGGATGGTAGTGGTCGGCCTCTTTATCCTCGAGTTACATCCGGTTCGTGGGTGGAGGAATTCTCACGGTGTCAAAGATTGCCCGGGTGATGACAAAAGACAAGACCTCGCAATATTTTAAGGGTGCACGTGTTCATAGAAACGTGGTTATTCTACCCACAAAAAGAAGCCGATTTTGAGCTGTGTAACGAGAAAACGTCACATAAGAGTATGTTATGCATATCATGCATATCATGAGATGCGAAGAGTATGTTATACATATCATGAGATGCTAAGGGAATATTATGCGAATATCAATAGACTATAATACCAAGCTTCTTAAACCCAACGAAAAGCTTAATTCGCCATTGAACATTGCCCTCAAGAAAAAGAGATAAGGGATGATCAATAGAAAACAAATCACATTTTATCAAGACAACTGCTGGTCGTTTGCTGCTTTAACAACGAGCCAGAAAAATCACAAAAATATGCTGGGAAATTCTGTTGCACATCTAACACACTCTCCGGGTTAAGCATCATCTATTTATTGTTTGTAAATATGCCTCCAAAAATTTTTTTACTGAAAAAAAATTCAAAGTTAAGCAGGTATTAACCAAAGCTGTGACCACGATGGCCAAGTGTTCATGGTCGGGAACTCGTGATGGATTGTAGAGGTCGTGGATTCAAATCCTAGTGCCACGGAAGACCCGCCGTGCAGAGGGGTTGATGCACGTTAAATGTGACGAGGCTCAAAATTCTCCCGTCAATGTAATGTAAAAGTTTGAAGAGGGGCGGGGCAGCTCATGTGTCGTTCTTGTCACTTGACCGTGGTTCAGAATAAAAAAGTCCGTCACCAATAGCCATTGTATTGATTCATAGCCCGACGTAAATCGAATGAAATAAGTCAACCAAGTATAGCTCGGGTTTTTCACCTCCAAAAGCGAATACTTTTATTGAAATGGAATTCGGAAATTATCATCTTTTTGGGAAGAGATTTTAACTAACGAATGGAAGTGTATTGTTCCATAAATATTCATAAATGCATGAAAAATGGATTATTTTTTTATTTCATAAGCGGGTTGAACCTTTCAGCAAATCTTATACTGGTAACTGAGATAAAGATGTCAAACTACATCTACATTTTCGTGCGCCTTTTGGTGATGTCAAAGTGATCCTCATCTTGAATGAATCAATATGTAACCATACAATAAAACTTTTTATTTTGAAATCCTTCCACCACTTAGCGTAGGGCGTATGGGTATGGAATGCAAAACAATCTTTTCGTATTTTAAAAAGAATATCAAAACAACAGTTGTACATCATTTTTAAATCATTGTATGTCATCCACAAATCAAAAACCATTTTTAACTGTCAATAAAAAAAAATTTTAAGCAGTTGGAGACAGTTTTCCTCTTTAAATACTTTCGAAAATCCCCAATTGTTTTGATAACTATACAAACTCGTTTTATTTTCCTAAGCTATTTCTCGTAATCAATTCGTCATCTGAAGAAGTCTGTAGTTCCAGTAATACGCTTTGTTTTTCGTTTATTTTTTCAAACACGAAATTAATGCTTAGTTTTTAAGCAGTTACCTAAATTTATATATATTCATTTTACGTTAAATATTATTTTCCCTGGAGTGTCACTTTCAAAATAGATGATTTTTTTTTGCTTTCCAATTTTTTTTTTTTTAAAGATTTAGTTTCAAAGAATTGTGAGACACCTGTGAATTATATTTGTTGAAAAAGGGGGATTCTCTTAATGTAATAGAATTAACTGGCAATACTTTTTTTCGCTTTCAGAATAAAAAATTTCGCAATGGAATTGGAAACGACGCACATCTAGTCAATCATAGTACGCCCATTGAATTTAGAATCAATTAATACGCATATTTCATTTTATATACTTAAAAGATTCTGCCTCTATTAAATAATATGAAATGAAGACTGAACTATCCCATAATTGTATATAAGAAACTATCTAAACACAAATAAATAATGTATTATTATATGCTGCTCTCTAAACATTAAAGGAATTTGGAAAATGGCATTTATTTTGTAGTTTTCTGAATGATGAATTATTTCCGTTTTGAGCAGCAATGGTTGACAGTGGCGCACACAAGGGGGGAATGGTCCTGGGGGTCCGGACATTCCGCCCAAAGCCCTTGATATTTTTTCGATTGAATGTATTCCTATGTATATAGTACGTAACATTTAATTATTAGTTATTAATAATTATTTTTATTAATTAATGCTAATTATTCATTCAATAATTAATTTTTTACTGTTTTTTGTTCCCGAAAATCGCCAAAATCAAAACAATTTTTTGGGTAGCGTATTGGAGAGTGATACGAGAATAGTGGACTTTCGACCCTGACCCCCCCCTGAAAAATTCCAGCGTGCGCTACTGATGGGTGATGTTATGAAAGAACAGCATTAAAATCTTTCTAATTTTCATTAATAGATTAGCAGTCAAATAAACATGCTCTCGAAGCTATAATCATGCATATCAAATTATAGAAGATTTGACACTATTCAACAAATTTATGCATACTGCCTCAATAATGAAAATCTTAACTAGTTGCATAGTTGCAAAATATCACATTTATCAAGTAAATATATGGATTAGCAATAATGGAGAGGCTTATAAGGGCACATTCTTCAATAAAATACTTAATTGCTATATTTAGTTTTGAAGTTGAGACATAAATGCTCGAAAGTCCCTACAGATGCTCTCCTAGAAACAGGACCACTTTTCCGCTTAGGCACTCTAGGCACGTGTCTAGGGCGCAAAAAAGTGGAGGGCGAAAATAGAGGACAAATGAAAATTACAGCGAACGTACCACAGAGCCTGGCGAGTTATGAGAGGCGCATTCCTGCTCTTAAGAGAGTCAAAACTGAAATGAGATCTACTATGGAAAATGAAAAGCTTAATAGTTTGATGTTGCTATGCACTCAAAATGATATCACAATGGAAATTGATTACAATGATGTCGTTAATGATTTTGCAATGATCAAATCTCGAGGAAGACCTTTGTTGTACAAGTACTATGGCCGTGACACAATAAAGAATAAGTATTTCTAAAAATAAAAAATAGTAAAATGAGATAAGCAATGAAAAAAAAGGATAATTAACAAGTTGAAAACAATTCATACAACAATGTATACTCTATACTGTAACTGCAAAGGATTTCATTAATTTATTGTTCTAATTAACGAAAGGGTAGGTGAATGGTCCATGATAATGTAAGTTAAGAAATGAACAAGGGTGGCTAAACTATGCCGCTACCCTTTCCTTAAGGCTACCGGTTACTAGTCCAGGACACGGCGGGTTCATATCTAGTGTGGATAATGAAAAGACTCTCCAAACAAAAACAAAGAAAGGGAAAAGAGTGAGAGAGTTAAGAGAAAATCCCTCCCAAGTTAAAACTGGCAAGGTAAGGACTAAAGGAAGGAGGTGCTCTGGAAATTGTGGAAGGAGAAGGGGAGATCCATAACAATTTGAAATGCCTAGGGCGACGGATTGGTTAAAAAAACGGCCCTGTCTGGAAAACCAAAAAACTTTTTATAAAAATATTTAAGAAAAGCTATCTAAAAATCGTATTTGTTTTAAATTTCAAATCGCTCCTTTAATGTTTTCAACATGTAGTGAATGGTTATCATAATCTACTTTTCTCTGTAACAAAAAAAAGCTAACCAGTCACTCGTTGTTAATCAAAGAGACTTTTAGAAGAAAATGTGTAAAACGGATATTTAATGTTCATAATTATTACTATTATAGTTATGAAGATCAAATTTAGTCGTAGTACTAATTCTTAACTCAGGGATATGGGTATAACTTTGTCTTTTATTTCTTAATATTCATTTCTCTGATGTAATATAACTATTAAAAGCATATTATTTGGGAAAATCTGAAATAGATATTCATTATAATTAAATCACAACCAAGTAGCCCTCTTCGAGGAAGTTCTAAGTTCTTCTTCTTCTTTCCGAGCATACAGCCGGTTACCGGCCAAGGCTGTCTCAGTCAAATTATACAATCTTGATCTATTCGATGCTATATTCCACTTCTTCAAACTCCCATGTCCTTCAACCACTTTTCTACTTTATCCATCCACCTTGTTCTCGGTATTCCTTTTTTCCTTTTTCCCTCTGGAGTTTGGAAAACTATTTTCTTAACAGAATTTTCATCATTGTATCGAAATACATGTCCCGGCCACCTTACTTGGGAAGCATTGTATTGATCACTTTTACTATGTTGGGTTCTCTGTATTTCGATTGAAATTCAAGGTTGCATCGTATTCTTCACAGATTCCGTTTCCTCTAAATGCAACAAAAAATTTTCTTAAGATTTTTCTCTCGAAAGTCATCAGTTTCAATTCGTCTCCTTTGTTAAGTGTCCAGAATTCGCTGCGATGTAAAACAATTGGATTTACTAGAGTCTTGTATATCTGTATTTTTGTTTTGCTACCTATGCATTTAGATTTAAACTGATTTCGCCCTCTATGATAACATCTATTTGTCATCTTGATTCTATTTCTTTGTTTTTACATATAGGAAAAGGAATACATTCTATTTTAACACGATCATCGAAAAAAGTATACAGAATCAGAAAAAGATTTGAAGAAATCTTTATTTTACCGCAGAATATGGGCAATAATTTCCATCTCTTTTTTGTAAAAAGCTGTTATAAAACAGTACGCAGTGCGCAATTTTCAATCTAACAAGAAAATATCGAACCACTATTCTGAAATTTAAATGTCAAAAAACAAAAAAAATAATAACACACAATTCTACCCTCTGAAATCACCGCAGAAAAATTCCAATACCAACCATTCATTTCTTAAGAATTTCCAGTAATCAAAGCCGTGAAGTAACGAGTGCAATTTCAACACGAGCATTAAGACGGGGAAAGGGAAAAAAAAGAACCCTCCTTAGAAAGCTCCCATTTTCTAAGCCCGACGACAAGCTCGAACGACACCGTCGCCAACAACTTCCCTATAAGCCTCTCTCCAAATGCAATTAAAACCCTCAACACTTCCATTTGCTAAATTTCGCACCCCCTCCAACTTCCTTCTTAATTCGCTGCCAATCAAGCACGGCCTCGAGACTTGGTACCAAACGATACGGAGCCCTCTTCTCCATCTGTCGGAGCGTTCCATAAACACAAACTTCTCCAATCCCCCTCCCCAACAGTTTTGCATTCGATTCATCCCCCAGAATAACATCTCCACACACCCCGGAGGAGAGAGGAAGGTCCCAGAGAGGAATAAGGATTCCATCCTCTTCAGATGACTGGGAGGATGGAGAGCGGAATGATTCCGGGGAAATTCCTCCTCCCTTTGTGTCCGCCGGGAATGGAGGAGAGGGACGTAAAGAATGAATGCGCGCGTGGGATTTATTGGATGCGGGGTGGGGGAGGGTAGAAGGGGATGCTCGAGGGTCATCTGCTGTGGTATTCGGAATCGTTTAGCAGCCGCGCTTGAATTATAAAACAGTTTTTCCCCGACATGTGGAGGTGGTTTTGGCGTTTGTGTCAAAACTTCCAAAGAGCTATATCCCGGAGTGGATGTGTTGTTTTATATTTAGGGGGAGTTTTTGAATTATTTGAAAGGTTCTGTGGATTTTTCAGATGAGTGTTGTATTTTTAAAAATGGGATTCTGTGTTCGATATTTGTACCTCGTGTTAGTTAATTTAGGCTTTCGAACTTGTCGGGAGAACCTGTAACAAACTAGGAATGAGATGATTGCCAAATTCAACTGATCTTAAAGGGGAGGTGTCGTTATTAAATGAAACTTTCAAAATTTTAAGATAATGTGAACCTGAGTAATCATCTGATTACATATTAGTTTTATTATAGTCTTAAGAAAACATGCCTAACTGCATCCGCTTGAAAAGATATGAAGGTATTTATTATTTTGAAAGCATTAATTTAGATTTTTTCCCTTTGGTATATAACAGAAATCATGAACTTAGCGTATTTCCAGCATAATATCGATAAATACGGAGCAATGATTGATATATAAATGCAGAGTGTTAACGTAAATCCAATTTTTAGCTCATTGATTTGTTAGAACAATATTGGCATAATGTAATGAAATGGGAAATTTTTTTTTAATGAGAGACCCCAACTTCTTAATTTTATTAAATTATTGAATTTTTTTATTCTATCTTTAAACTAAGCACAAAAAAACATCTAAAAGGAAAAAAGTTGACTTTTTAAATTTATATTTGATAGTTACACGTATATTTATACTTAGTGAAACTGAATAGTAATGAAAAATTATATAATAAGAAATAACGGTTTTCAGAAAAATGTTAGCATACTTGTTTTTGTTTTTGAGACATAACCATTTTGTTTGTCTCAACATATATTTGTAGCATATTTGTTTTTGAGAAATAAATTAAAATTGAACATTGAATTTAATTCAGTTTGAAAAGCATGTGAGTTATGATAATTTTCAAAAAAGACAACACAAAAAGCTAAAACTGTATGTTTCTGACATTTGCAGAAAATTGAACTATCAAATCTTCCTTTTACGCCTTATAAGTTTTATAAAAATCCTCCGCGGCCTTTCTTTTAATATTTAGTGTAAAAATATAGATATAAAAAGCTCAAAAATATAGTGCAAAGGGGGGAGACAGATCAACATCCACTCAATCAGTATTTAACTGTACAAGTTTCTAGTCTATAAAATTTGTTAAAACACTAAAAATCAAGCAATGTGTATGCTTAATTAAAAGCTATTCAATGTTTAAAAACAAAATTAAGAAATAAATGTTGAATACAAATGTTATGATAAGAATAGAGATTTTTTCGCTACGCGAAATTGAAAAAATAATTCAAAAAATAAAATTTGTTTTCCTTTAATGGAGTTGCGAATTGGCATTCAAAAAATAAAATAAGAATGCAAATAAATTTCCTGCAATATCCAAATAATTTCACTTTTAACTTTCTTTGAAAAGACCAAAAAGCTAAATTAAAAGAAATAATTTGAAAATTATAAGCATACTCAGCGTATAATGAGAATTAACTTCAAATTTTAAAATTTCACTAGACCTCCCAAGCTACAGGGGCCCCAGCATGTGTAAGTAAAAAATCATGAAATGTTAAGGGGCTTCTAAAAAGATCCCCAAAGAATTTTTATACCGGACCCACTCAAGATTAACTACGCCAATGAATATAAGTATAATTTTCTACTTCCATTTTGTAGGTACTTATGTGTTATAACGTCGACAAAGTTCGTCAAATCAAAAGCCGTCGCCAAATGCTGTCATATACAGTCAATTGTGGAAACCATTCCCACGCTTGTTCGAACACAGTAATAATAGCGATGATAGAATTTGGCGACATTTTTTGAGTTGGCGATGTTTTTTCGTTTGGCGAAATTTGTCGACGATATAATACTGTTTTTATAATGTGTCTTCAATCTTATTTGTAGATATCTTCATTGCGATTAATTTGACATCCCACAGAAGCCGATGGCGTGCTTAACAACCTTAATTTGGCCGTTTCCAGCCTTGAGTATAAAAAACCGTTTATCTTACATAGCTACCAATAACAAAATCTATTAAGCATTCATAAATGAGGGGAGAAAAATTCCGTTTCACCTCTGAACTCCTCCAATGGTATTCATTGAATTGAATTCAATAGGGATAAAAAAAACTGTAAACGAACCCATTATTCCAGCGACTCTATAATCAAGCAATTCATCACCCATCCATCATATTTTTTTCCGACACTTCTCTCGGTATCGGACCATTATTCATAAGAAATCGCTTAGCGTTTCGTCAATTCATCATTGAAAACTTCCGTATATGAAACCGTTATTTTCTGCTTCATTACGTTTCGACGCATTGTTAATGAATTCCGGACTGTGCTTAAAAACAGTCCGGGATGATAACGCTACAAATAGAATCCTGAATTGCCTTTATCTCTTGAAAAGAATATTAATTATCCATTCAATAGTAGCTGCATAATTACGTTTTATTAGTTGATCTCTTGTATACACAACGCATTGTTGCTCATAGCTACGATTGGTGGGCCTAGAAAGACTAGAAACACCTCAACAATTTAATAAATTTGGAGTCGTTTTTGCGATCAATGGTTATAACAGTGGTTAAATCAATGGCTTATAACAGTAGCGCACACAGGCATTTTTCAATGGGGGTCGGGGTCGAAAGTTCACCATTCTTGTATCATGCTCCTTTTGATTTTGTCGATTTTCGGGAACAAAACACAGTAAAAAACTAATTATTGAATAAATAATTAGCATTAATAAATAACAAATATTTAATTAAATTTTACGAACTATATGCTTAGAATTATAATCGATCGGAAAAAAATCGAGGGCTATGGGGGTGGTCCGGACCCCTAGGACCCTTGTGTGCGCCACTGGCTTATAATTGTTTATGTATTGTAAAGGTTTTTAATGATTTATGCATGTTTGTCTTTCAGAAAATTATTACTTATTTCAGAGCACATTTTTACATTAATCATTCTGAAAGTATATTTTTAAAGGAATGGTCGTACTTTTCATACTGAATGTAACTACAATTTGTTATTAAAGTAAGCTTCGTCTACTACAGCGATACTTAACCTGCGGCCCGCCGAGCATTTTTAAGGGGTCCATTGCTCTGAGAAATTCCCTTATTTAAGAACATTGTATAAATAATTTGGTGGGAAATTCCTTGTTCAATGTAATTTATCAATTTAACTTTTGTTCTTTTTTTTCTTTTGAAATTGTTGCTTTTTTTCTCAATCAAATATATCAATTTTGCTTTTTGTTGTCGGTGTCGAACGGGTACGAATTGATATTCTTTTTTTTATTTGGAACAGTTACGGTTAGTGATAACAGACAACAGTGGAACGAACAGTGGGTGGAATTAAATTTTAACGATCTTATCTTGCAAGTGAAAAATATTCGAAGAAAATATATCGTTTCAAGACGATTGGGAAGTTGACTATTTTGTCGTGAAAAACAAACATGGATCAGTAAAGATGTGTCACGAAAGGGCTGCATTAAAAAAATACCAATAAACAGGAATCATTCATCGACAATTTTCCTCAAAGATCTCTTTCAAGAGTTTATAAATAGGCTTTTTCTTGAATAATCCTCGCAACAGCAACAAAGTGCTTTGTAAGTGGTAATATCACAGCGGTAACAAAGACATCCCATGAAGTTTGTTACATTATTGGTAATCATATGAAACCGTTTAATGATGCAGAGATTGTTTAGGAGTGTTTCTTCAATGCTTCTTATTTAGTGTTAGTAACAAAAATAAAAAAATATAAAGAATAATAATTAAAAAAAGGAAAACAGGAGTTATAATATTATGATCAATTTTCCACATTTTAAATTTCCGATGTTATTTTGATCTTATAAAGCATTTCTCCCCCCCCCATCCCCCATTTACCCTCAAATTGCGGCCCGCGTGAAATGGCTGACATATTTATGCGGCCCAGCAGAAAAAAGGTTGAGTACCCCTGGTCTAGTGTGTTAAGCAGCATAATTTTAATTCATACACTTTATGAACCATGATCCTATAATGATCATCATTTTTTGTAAGATCAGGTTGTTATAATTATTACTTGTGAATTATTACAAGTTTCGCCTTTTAAGAAAGTCCCTTGTTCATTGCAGATACAGATATTTTACAGCTTTTAATATACAGTGAAATACGGTTAACGCGAAAATGCATAAGACGAAATATCGGTTAAAACGAAATAATACCCCGCCAAACTACTATGTGCTATATTTATACATTTTTACTCTTAACACAAAAGATTCCCCTTTTGAAAGAACAAAATACGGAAAACACCAGCAACGTCGACATTTAATGAAATGTTTGTTGTCCTGTATAATTGAACTGCTCTTTTCTGCATCATCGGAAGAATTCGTTGCAGTAGATAATGGTAATGTGTTTACAGCCCCAATTATGATAGACAAAGACTTTTTGGAGTTTGATTAAAGCTCAGAAAGTATCATTGATGCAGATTCATACAACGAATATGAAATGAATAATGCAGCTCCTGATCTCACGTCATCCGAAATAAGGAGCCCCATGAAAAGTTGGTGCAGTTATTTAGACGTATATTCCACAATGGTGAAATGAATAACAAAATGGACGACATCAAACAGTTTGTTGACAATTTGATGCTAAAAAAGACAATACAAAGAAAAATATCCAATTTTTCAAAAACCTAAAAAATGTTTTATTTTCAAAATCTTGAAAATTTGTATTAAATTTCATTAAATTCTTGTAAATGATTTTGCTTCATTAATTTACTTTAATCCTTACATATATACTTATCTATGTAAATAAAATGTACTCTAATAAAATAAATTTTTTTTTTTGAATATATGTTTTTTTCTCTTTTACAATATCCTTTAACACGAAATTCGTTTAACTCGAAAATATATTTCAGTCTCTCTCAGTTTCGTGTTAAACGATTTTCACCGTAGTTGCATTACGTATATTTCAACTTTATCCGCAAGATGGAGCTTCTGTAGTTTTTTTTTATTTCTTCTAAGTAAGGATTTTGTAATCGAGTTCTGCATTTGGCGCCATTTTTGTTCATGTTGATGTTATGAGCATGTAATCGTGTGGATATCATTTATGTGTTTTTCAGCCGAAAACAAACAAATGAAAAAGAAATCGTGTTGCTTCTAAAAGTTGTGATAAAAATTCCGAAATCCTTTTCACGGCGAGAGGTAGTGACTTATACGATTCTTATCATGCCATGTTTATTCTTTATTCTATTAAATACTATATTTCAGTATTTTTCAATCGGAGGGGGGCGGTCTTTCATCCAATGCTATCAGCAACAGCATTGAGTTGGGAGAGAGGAAAGAATTGCAGTTAAAAATAGACTTCACTAAATCTTCAGCTTGAAAGAACAATGCATCTCTTTCTAGTCTCACAGAAGCTGAGAATCCATGCGAGAGACTTTATTTTTATATATTTTGTAGAAGCAGTGTATGTGACTCGAAAATGATGAAGAGATCTTTTGAGTAATCAGTTATTGGAGAAGGCAACGGCGACGAAAACGCCCAGAAAGAAAAACAAGAAATTATTTATGCCGATGCTAAAACAACATTGAATTTAGCAATGTCTAACATCGATAACAGAAGAGTTCTCTACAACTAATGTTATATTCGAGTAGAGAAATAACCAAGTAGAATTAAACAAAAAAAAAAAAAAATTCAGAGACTGTGATTCCTGAAAAGGGCTAAAATAGTATCAAAATGCAATGCTGAACACCGAAATGTTCAATGCTATTCAAAGTTTAAATCGGTAAGGGCAAAGTAGCGCCCACGGGTCAGATCCAGTTTGGACAAATGTTCTTATCTTCTCACTGATAACGTTTATATAATATACTATATTATAACAATAATAAAGAAATTTTAAAACTCAACGTTTGTTGTTGTTGCCGTGCGTTTCATCCCGAGATACATACGAAAGATGAGAAAGAGATGAACACACACACACAAAAACATAAAATACTATCACAGAAGAATATTTACTTTATTACAGACGATGATTTATTACATACTGGATGGGCAGCAATTCATTATTTAAAAATGCAATTTTTCCCCCTCGCGCGTGCGATATATAGTATTAGATTACTCAAAAATACAATTTAAGGATGTACATGTAATTTTTTTTTGCATGTGCTGATATATATTATTGAGAGTTTGTATAAAAAACAAGTATATATATATAATATATAAAAAAAGAAATTTAAGTCAATTCCTATTTAGATCAAAGCAAAATTTTATTTTAGCTACTTTTTATTAAATAGTTACAATATTAGCATAAATATGTATATACATATGAAAGAATCACAACATTAAGAGGTAATAAATTTTTATTAATTATCATTAAAGTATCGTACTGTCATCCAAAACAATCGTGTATATATAAAATTTCAGTTCAACTGAATGCTTTAAAACGTGAGCAAAAAACCTTTTCAAGTTTTGACACAAATTGCCAAAAGGGTCGCTAAGTCGCCAAAAAGGATGCCAACGTGGTTGTATTTGTAATTCTTTAAATTATTAGTTTTGATCAATTAATTTTTATTAATTATTATTATATTATTGTATTGTCATCCAATATAAATTTCAGTTCAACTGAATACTTTAACACGTGAGAAAAAAACCTTTTCAAGTTCTGACACAAGTCGCCAAAAGTGATGCCAACGTGGCTGTATTTGAAATTCTTTAAATAATTAGTTTTAATCAATGAATTTTTATTCATTATAATTAAATTATTGTATTGTCATCCAAAATAATCATGTATTCTGAATTTCAGCTCAATTGAGCGCTTTAAAATGTGTTTTATTAACGATTGAGAATTCCATCAAGATAATTAAATAAATAAATATATAGAGAGTGTGAGTTAATTTCAGGAATTAAATAATTAATCTTTTGCATCTGCCCTAAAGCGAATCGAAATATTTTTTTTTCAGAATTTCAAAACTTACCTATGCAGAAAAGATGTTCTCTGGTATACACATGAAAATAAATAATTATATTAAATACGATAACAAGGGGAATAAAGTTGAGTATTTGATGTTATTTATGGGAAAAGTCAAAGTAACTTTTTAACATTTATTGCGAAGAGAGGAAGCATATGCTAAGCAGTTAAAGAAAAGAAAACAACAGGTACATTTAACAGCTTCGTTAGTATCAATTTTTTTCTGAAAAAAGTACACGGATTGAGTGCTATATTAATGTGCATGATAAAGCGGGATGAAAAAATGTTTTGATAGGACAGATTTGACGGAGCTAGGACAGAGAGAGATGAATTATTAAATGTTGTAATGTGTACGATGTTGTTACTAATGGCACCTGTCTGACGTAGTCAGATCGAGGCCCACGAAATTCATCGTGGCAAGGGGCTAGAAGTACGCCTGTCGTTGGCCTTGAGCACCATACAGGTGACAGTATGATTTAGCTCGGCGAAATTCCCCGAAGGTACGATAGATGGCGACACCCCCTATCTCCACCTCCACAATTTCTGCATGGAACTGAAGGGGAGGGAAATAATCTCCAGTCCCTGTGCTCGTGTGATTCAGTCCACAAGACTTCGGACCCACTGATTTAACGAGCACGCACTCCGTGTGTACTCGGAGGGCATTTGGTGGCATCGGGCATCGAACCCAGGCCTTCCGGTCTGGTGTCCAATGCTCTAACCACTAGGCTACCCACAGTTACTCATTACTTAATATTTAATCATCAGAAAAAATTACTTTGGGTTATTTGTATTGTAGAAAGATAATTATTTTGAGTTTAAAATCAACCAACCAAAATTAAATCCTTTTCCATTCATTACAGAAATTGAACACCCTTTGTGGCAATATTAAATTTTGAAAATATTTTTTTGAATAATTTTTTTATAATCTTTATTCCATAGAAACTCTTTTCTGCATATGGTAGCCTTCGATTAATATTTTTTTTTCGGTATAACCGCGATTTTCCCTAATGTGCTCATAACTGAAGCAGCCCTAATAAACATGCATAGAATTATTAAAATATACTTATTAACCTTTATATTTATTTTTTTCATTATTCAAAACGTGAAAAAAATCATAAACGTGAAATGCAAATAATTATAGCTTTATTCTACCGACTAGTACAGCATAATTTCCAAAACGTATCGTTGTTTAGTCTTTAACGCAATTTATAATAGATTAAATTAGCTCACCAAAAGTTTTTTTTGTGCCCTTATACATACAAAACAGTTTGTCAATCTTTTTTGTAATGATTGTACTGCATACTCCAAGGTAAATTTGTATTCAATGGTGGTTGGCTGCTGTTCTTCTTTTATGTGATTTAAAGCATTCATATCTCCTTAGTATGCACTAAATATGAATTCAGTTTTTTCTTATCCTAGCATATCTGTTTAGGTAATTTCGATGGATTAACTAAAAGAAGTAGAAATTATGGAACAGAATAGAGAATAAAATCATTTTAAACTAAAAAAAAAAGAGAGGGAATTTTATACCATGAGATAAAGCCTTTTTTGTGATGATTTCGAAGCAGTGAGAGTATACTGATTTTTTCCCACCTTGCAAAATGAGGCGTATCTAACGCATTTTCTACTAAAATTAAATTTTTTGTCCAGAGTTCTCACGAGGACCAGTTATTCAAACTACATGAATAAATATAACTCAAACTCAGTGGCTCAACAGCCCATGAGGGCCAGGGTCTACTGTGCCCATTCCAGTATACGTGACCGTTGGGCGCTGAGGTGCATGAACAGATGTCCTGATCAGGTGGTCAGTCTAAAGCGAGACCCCCGGTATTTAAGTCACCAAGCAAGCTTGGTACTCATTTGGGCTGTTAAGCCCCCCTTCCTTGCGCTCCTCCATTCCTGCCCGCGTAACGTACATTTGTCTCGTTTTCGTCTGGCCGCTTCTTCCTCCATCCTCCCCAGTGCGGGGGAGTGTATTCAGATATTGATTTTCATTGCTACTTTCTCTCCGCGAATTTGGGTATAAGCGATTCATTTCGCTGACACCCGTTTAATCTAATTTTCGTTTTCGGTACTCATTTATCGACGCACTGCTACAGGGGTGAAAGGCTGAGTCGACCTAGCCCAGTCCGGAATACATAAATAAATATACCATTCGGATTTCTAAAAATTAAAATTTTGCTGGATTGAATTAACATTGAAATGGACAATGCTGAGATTAAACTAATCAATAATAACGCAAAATTTCCGAATATATTTTCTAAATATAAATCTTACGGAAGATGGCATCATGAGCATCAACGTTACTTTGAAGTATATCGAACGCGGATTAATTGTTTAAAAGACGTAGCAGAAAAATTCAAAACACCAATAATTTGCAGCATCGTTTAGAGTACGAAAAGGCGTTAAGAGCACTGTTTGTCTGTCAAGGGCAATAACATGTTAATGACTGTTCGTAGACTGATAATTAGATGTACAGAAGGCTTGTTTCGGTTTGTGCACTTTGAACTCTTTAATAATAAGATATTTCCAAAACTTGATTTCACAGTATAATGTACACTACACAAAGGTTGCAACCAATATTCTTAGATGGAATAGATAGAATATTCTCATGGCATAATTTTTCTTTTTGACTTTTGCAGTAGAGATACAGCAGGAATGATCTTCAAATCTCCCTTGTCCTGATTTCTACTACCCATGAAAAGTGTGACTCGACCTCCCAGGTGTCCCCCCCCCTCCTGGACAGCATTTTGCCAATACAAATATCCTGACTAGCTCATTTCATCATCATTTCACTGAAACAGTTCAGGGTTTGATAAAATCACTTACTTTCATCATGGAAATGACATTGAAGAGACGTTATTTTAAAATATTGGCAAAATGCTGTCCAGGAAAGGAGGAAACCTGGGAGGTCAAGTCCTTGTACATCCTAACCCTTCAGGTCAAAAATCCTCGGAGCTATGGAAAGTTTTAAAAATTTTAAAATTGTTCAAAAACGTGAAATGGGGGGAAGGAACGGGGCTATTGAGATAAAATTACATATTTGAAGAGCTCATGGAAAGAACAATCAAATCTAGCCGTTGCGGTCGACCAAGGTAGCATAGGATTCGAGTTATTAATGGGAAAGCCCTGTAAGGGAAGGGAGTACCGGAGGGGGTTAATTCCACGTAAAGCTCGAGCATACATGAAAATATGATGGACCTCCAAAAATTAAGTCACAAGCTCAATTCCTTAGGGGAGGGGGGCAAAAAATTTTCAGACCCCATAGGATTAACATGGGAGCATGATATTATAGTGCTTAAGCCCTCCACATGCTTACGCAATGGGAGTCAAGTAGATGACTGGATGGTTCTCAACGAGTAGAACAGATTCGAGTCCCAAACTGGAGCCAAGATATTGTGGATTTAAATAAATTTAAAAAGTTTAAAACAATTAAAAACTATATAAGGAATAGCCCTATGAACATGCCATTATAATAACTGGAAGAGCGATCAGAGAAGGATCGAATGAGCCAGGTCCGAATGGACTGTGAGGCTCGGGTGTCGAGGTATTGGCCAAAAAGCTGTAGAGGGAGGAATGCACCGGGGGGATGCGTCCCAGCAGATCCTAACCATTACAAAAGTTATTACGATCCCTCAAATATCAGTCCCCTAGCTCCCCAAAAGTAGCATGTTTAAAAATCTATTTCCCCATAGGAATAACATGGATGACTGCCTGAATATATATATGTATCAACCCCATATTTTTTAAAAAAAATGGCTGACTTGTTCATTTTATCATTTCACTAAAACAGTTCGGGGATTTAATTAATTCACTTACTTACAACAGAGAAAATACCTCAAAGAGACGTTATTTTAACATTTTGCGTGAATTGATCATCTTCTCTAGGGATTTGACGAAAGCCCAAATTTCATCGTTTCCCTGCGACATATATATATATCTTGTTCAAATTTTCAATCGTTAATAAAATACTTTTTATTCATCCACTCAAGTTCGAATAAATCTTTTTAAACTTGTAGTGGATGACACACACACTTAATGTTAATACAGTTTTTTCAAATATTATAATTCATTAAATAAATTTAATTAACTAAAATAAAAAAAAGTTTTGTTGACCTATGTAGGAATTGACTTAATTTTTTTTCTTATATAACTTGTTTTTGTTTATTACCAACAACATTTTTGAGCTATCTCAAAAATCAAAGGAAAATACATTTTTGTGGCTATATTCGAATTTTTTTTAAAAATTATTACACCTCTCCGATACCGTTCTAAAATTTCATGAAACGGAATAAATAAGTAATTAATTCAGTATTTCAGCGGGTATTTGGACTGCTAGCTTAGATCAAATATTTTCGGAATTACCTTTCTGTTAAATTTATACAAGAATGATAGCTATAAACAGTTGAACCCCTATTCCCCGAGCCTCTATTTAAAGAATTTTCATTTCACCCGATTAAAATGAGGGCAATATCCCCTTTTTGACGAATAATAAACAACAATAAGTCAACAAATTATTTCAGCAGCCGAAAAAGAAAACTTTTTTACTAGTTTAGATTATAAAAAATTTAGATTTCTTATCAAATAACATATCCTTTTAGTTCGGAACCCAAAAAGACTTTTCTTGTAAGCAGCAAATTCTGACGGAAAAGTGTTTCTACCCATTATTAAACTTTACAGGTGCAAATGAGTCACGAATGTAACCTATCGCGTGAATTTTAAATAGAACAGGAAATTCCATCCTGAAACTCATATCAAAACAGTTAAATTTACTAAATGGTTTGCATTGTTTGCAAACTGTGAAAACATACCACATGCAGCAGGATGAAATGGCGCAGTTTTTTTTTTTCTCTTTCTAAAGCCGAAAAAGAGCACGCCGAGTCATGAATAAAAAGGATTGTTAAGCATCTATCAAAGTGTATTTTAAAATTTCCTATTAACTTGTCCTTATTAAATCACTAATAGCATTTATAGCTGGTGAATAAAAAGTGTGTTGCTTTTAACTATGAATGTTTTTTGTGTTGTGTGAAGAATGCTTATTGTGTGTGCGTAGAATTTCCAAAAGGTATGTGCAAAACTTTTTTATTTTTTTGGACCCCTATATAACGAATAATCTTGAACTAACGAATAAAATGTTCGATCCCGATCAGTGGCGCACACAAGGGGGAGTCCTAGGGGTCCGGACCCCCCTAGAGCCCTTGAATTTTGTTTTCCAATTTATTCTAATTCTAAGTCTATAATACGTAAAATTTAATCCAATAGTTGCTATTAATGATTAATTTTATTAATTAATACTAGTTATTTATTCAATAGTTAGTTTCTTACTGTTTTTTGTTCCCGAAAACCGACAAAATCAAAAGGAGCACGATACAAAAATTGTGGACTTTCGACCCTGGACATCCCCCTTGAAAAACTCCCGTCTGCGCTACTGATCATGATGAATTCGTTAAATAGGGGTCCTGTGGTAATAAGAAATTTAAATATTTCAGTTCACATTACTTTTATTTGATTTTGTAAGAGCTAAACATTTTTGTTGTTACACTATATCAACTCTATTTTTCCTTTTCAGTGTGTTGTTGATGCATGAATACTGGGGTCAATTATTTGTCCTCTTCACGTTCAGACTGAGTAAAGGAAAGAAGACTTTGTAAACGTTACTTTAAAAAGGGAGCTGAATTGCATATAATTTACATGAGCAGGAAAAGTTTTCTTGTGCATTGTTGTCCTGGTAAAACGCTTCTCAAAGGCTGGATCTACTTATTTTTTTTAATATATAAACAAAAATATGTGGGACTTTCCTTCAAGAGTTGGCTTGGAGTTTGCTGTAGTTGAGTTAAGCATCTTAGTAACGCGTGAATTAATTTTTAGCTTCTAAAGCGAGCTATCCCGTCTAACTTTTAATGGTTCGCCAGACAGGAGAACCCAAACAAATTCATCTTCCACGTTCTTAAAAATCAACCTCACAATATTCTGCCTTTCTTTTTCCGTAGCTGTAACTGTAAACGAATGATGATCTCCCCTTTCCTTTCACGCGCGAATGTGGACGGAAAAGAGAACAAAAGACGTAGAAGAGGACCCGGAGAGAAAAATTTGCGCCCGCACCGCTCCGAGCACATTTTCCTCGTTACTTTTCCCAACTGCTGGCAGCAGCCTTTTCGCGAAAAGAAGTTTTCTCATTACTTTTACTACTGACGCCGCGAGATGGCTCTGTTTTCGCGTCTTCTTTTCATCTCGGAGCAGGCAATCACTGGGAAGGAAAAAGAACAAAAAAAGAAAAAGAAGAGAAAAAAGGAGGAAGTGAGAGAGAGAGAGAAGAGGATGTCGACGACAGTTAGCGAGAGAATAAAAATAAAAACAAGAAGCAAGGAGGCGCAGCGTGAAAAGAGCTTCCCACCGAATTAAATGCCAGCGATCGGTTCGGCGAGAGAATTTAAGACCGGCGTTGTTATTTGGGTCTCGACATCGTCCGTCGAAAAGTTGATCGATTTCTTTTCTTCACCGAGTTCAGTCTATTACGGCCGGAGGTGTGGAAACGTTGCCGATGCGCTTTTCCTCGGGATGGGCGCGATTCGGAGAAAATTTCTTTTTGCATTCCGTCGAGAGGATCATCGGAACGTTGGGGCAGAGAAATGATGCGTTTCGGGCGACGTGTAACTCGAAGTTTTAAAAGTAGAATTCGACAGCAGGAAAAAGGTAGGTAATTGATTTTAGAAATTTTTTTCTTGAAGTATATACAGTACACTATTTTCTTAATCAACTTCCATTCAAGAAGAGTCTCCGGTTTAACTAGACATTTAATTTCAGACATGTATTATACGACACTTCTCGTCGCGTGTTTTTTAAATGTATATGTAACAATTCACTTAAATTTTAATTAATAATGATGTAGCACCCTACAAAACTTCACATCATTATTTTTATATTACCCACCAAACGGGAACTAACTCCAACCTCATCTCTCAAAAAACTAAAAGGTTAGCGTTTTTAAATCAGGATAATGCAATCTTGCATCTCCCGTAGATGTGGACCAATCAGAAGTGCCTTTCCTGGAATTCATACGATTTTAATAGCTTCCGGTTGACCATGACTATAAAGGGTTGAGATTTTTTGAGCGAAGAAAGGCTGTTTTGTGAATGTCATGTCTTGTTTGTTTTATGTTGGTGTTGAGTTTTCTACATAACTAAATAAATATGGACTAATTAACAAAAGATGCTTCCTCTTCAATTTAGATATGATAATCAGCAGAAACAAGATCCTAATAAATTATTGTTATTCACAAGTTGCAAATTACTTCATATACAGTCGACTCTCGCTAATTCAAATCTTCGATAATACGAACCTCTCGCTGTTTCGAAGTATATGCTCAGCCCCTGGAAAAACTCTTGATATTTCGAAATAAAAGGATACGTTTTGGTGCACTCAAGATTTCGAAGTAAAATCTGTGGCTGGTCAGACTACAACACGCGATAATTCGAAATTATCTTTATATCTCTCGACAATTCGAACACTCACTATCATGTAGAGTCTTGCAGAACACGGGTTTGAGCTCGTATGTTTTGTATTGTATTGTCTCTGCGTGTCTCCCCTGTAATGTAGCCCCTGTGATGACCATCTGTTTGTCATCTCTTCTTTGTGTTTCCCGGTTTCTTAAGCGAAAAGACACTTTTATTGCTATCCATTTGCAGGTGGACAACAAACCGGCCGCACTTGTTGTCAGGCGTCCATATCTTTCGTTTAACACTTTGCCTTGCTACACATGTGTTCAGAAAGGATGCTCCGCTATTGTGATGCGTTGGGTTGTGTATGAATATGTAACGTCATGAGTAGCTGTTCGAGCATGCGCAGTGGGCGCCGCGCGGTGGTGAATAAGTGTATTAAGAGAAACGCGAATTTAGTTTTTCAGTGTGTGTGTGGGAGATCAGACGAGCGAGAGCGCAGAAACGGTGCCCATCGTAAGTGTTCCGACATACTCCCTGAGTAACCGAGTTTGGAAATAAAAGAGTTGTATCAACATCCTCGTCTGGTTTCCTGAGACAAAAACACATAGGGACCACTTCCACAACATGGTCCGTCCAGCTGAGCCGGAGAAGTGAGCTATTCAAGGTGACGTGAGTAGTGGTCTTTTTTGTGTTTTATTATTATAAATTGAGGACTAAATTAATTTTAGAGAAAAATGTTTAAGAACTGCCGTAAGGAAGATCTTCGGATCGTAGCTCTTGAACTTGGTGAGACTGTTGCTGAAAAAGTAACTATCGTTGAGTTAACTGAAATTATTAAAGAAAATAAATATTTTAAAGAGGATGTTGAATTTGTTAAAGAATTAATTCAATATACGATCGAGGACCGTAAGAGAGCAGAGGAGGACCGTAAGAGAGCAGAGGAAGACCGTAAGCGAATGCAAATAGAGGAAGACCGTAAAAAAGAAGCCGAAAATAGGTTACGAGAAAAAGAGCTTGAGCTTGAACTAGCACGTTTAAATGTTAATTCAGATAACGAGAGAACAGGTGAGGGTTGTAACACGCTGGATGCGTTGGTGAAAAGTGTTCGAATCCTAACGGTGAAGGTGCCTAATAGACCTGAAGGTTGGGCATTCTTTTTCGCTTCGCTAGAAAGAGCCTTTGTATCAAAAAAATGTGCCCGAGAAATTCAAGTCGGAGATTTTATTAAATTTGTTGGGAGAAAAAGCTTCAAATGTGTTAACATATGTTAAAGATGACGAGCTTAACAATTATGAACAACTAAAATCAATAATACTAAGAGAATATGAGCCAAGTGCAAATCAATTACTTGAACAATTTAAAAAAGCTACGCGTCATCCAAATGAAACATTTATTCAATATACTTCTCGCTTAATTACAAATTGGCAGTATTACTTAAAATTAAGAAAGGTCTCTGATTTTGACAACTTAAACGATCTTATTGTGTCCGACAAAATTTTCAGTTCGCTTGAAAAAGAGGTAGCGTCACACATTTCCGTTCGAGCAGGAAATGATTGGTTTCGCCCACTAGAGCTTGCCAAAGAGATAGACTTGTATAATACTTCTCGGGGAAAGAGCTTAAAAACTTTGCCGAATGTTCTTACTAGAAATAATCCAGTGAAAAACGCGTCAAGGGTATTTTTGAGTGAAATTAAAGATTCTAAATGTATTTGTTGCGCTGAATCGCATCCATTATATAAGTGTGCAGTGTATTTAAAACTTCCCATAAATAAGAGAATTGATCTGATTAAAACTAATAACCTTTGCTTTAATTGCCTTTCTACATCTCATAGAGCGAAAGACTGTAAATCGAGATTTGTTTGCTCTGAGTGTCAAAAGAGACATCATAAAACGATACATTATACAGAGCGCCAGCCAAACCAGGAAGTAAGGAACTCCACCTTTGAACCTCTTAACATTTCAGCGCCAGTCTTCGAGTCTCGAGTAGAAAATCATAACTTATTAACCGCAACGAGTATAAACAGAAAAAATGTGTTTTGCTAAGCTCAGCAATTTGTTATATAAAATGTGAAAATGGTTTATTCCCAGTCAAAGCAATTTTAGATAGCGGATCTACCTCGAACTTTTAATGAGCAACTTATGCGATTTAATTGGATTGAAAAATACAAGACTAAGGTTTCGGTTTCGGGACTAAACAAAACAGTAATTCCAATAGACTCGCGTGTTTCAGTATCTATTAGCAATAAAGAAGGGAGTTACATTAAAACATTAGACTTTTTTTTGGTACCTACAATAACGGAAGATCTTGTTCCAACAACGAAAATCGATTTTAATCTGAATAATATTCCCAATCTTAAATTAGCTGACAAAAATTTCAATATTCCAGAGCGCGTGCAAATGCTATTAGGTGCAGAAGTATTTTATGAATTAATGTTACCCGGACAGTTCAAGACGGAGGGTTCAAATGTTATTTTTCAAAACACTGTTTTCGGATTTATCGTTTCCGGATCTACTTCTTCAGACGCGAAGGGAAAAGAACATTGTGGGTTTATTCAGGCTGCGGATAATCTAGAGCATTCAATTAAGAAGTTTTGGGAAATCGAAAATGTAGAAATAGATTCTGTTAAAACCAGTGAATTAGATATTTGCGAAAACCATTTTAAAAGCACTCATTCGAGAGATGACCAGGGGAGATATACGGTGGCGATGCCATTAAAAGAAGATCCTTCATGTCTTGGTGAATCCAGACAAACCGCGATTCAGAGATTAAACTCTTTGTGGAAACGACTGAGTAGAGATAAAGAATATTTGTCCCTGTATGAGAAATTTTTACAGGAATATGAGGATTTGGGCCACATGAGGGAAATCAAGGCGGATTGATCTGAAGTTTCATTTTACATGCCACACCATGGTGTTTATCGCCCCGAAAAGTCTACAACTAAAATGAGAACTGTCTTTAATGCATCAAGTCCTTCAACGAGTGGGAAATCTCTAAATTCAATTCAATTTAATGGCGGACTGGTCCAAGAAGACCTCTTTTCCATTATGGTTCGCTTCCGAAAGCACAAGTATGCCTTTACTACGGATATAGAGAAAATGTTTCGCATGATAAACATACATCCGGAGCAAACGTGTTTGCAAAGAATTCTGTGGAAGAAGGGCATAGGAGAGCCAATAAAAACGTACGAGTTAACTACAGTAACCTACGGCACAGTTAGCGCACCTTATCTAGCCACGAGAACTTTGAAACAGTTAGCGATGGATGAAGCTAATAATTTTCCTTTAGCAGCTCCTGTGGTGCTGAGTGACTGCTACATGGATGACATACTATCGGGATCTGAGAGTATAGAAGAGGTAATCGAATTGCAGCATCAATTAATAGAAATGTTCAAGACCGCAGGGATGCATCTTCATAAGTGGTGTGGAAATTTAACCGAGATAACTTCCAATCTACAAGAGTATGCTTTTTTGGAGTATGAGGAGACTAAAGCGCTAGGAATCATTTGGAATCCTAAGTTAGACTGTTTTCTTTTCAGAATAGAGCAACAAAGGCCAACTTTATTCACCAAAAGAATGGTTTTGTCTACTATTGCAAGAATCTTTGACCCTTTGGGTCTCCTCGGACCGATCATAACTTGGGCAAAGATATTCATGCAAAGATTGTGGTTGCTGGAATTGGGATGGAGTGATGAACTTCCCTTTAAAGAACAAAAAAAAGGAGTGGCGTCGATTTATCGACTCTTTGAAAGCCGTGAATAACATCTCTATTGACAGATGTATTGTGATTCATACAGCGGAGAGCATTGAGTTACATGCATTTAGCGACGCATCGGAAAAGGCGTATGGTTCATCCATTTATCTCAAGTCTATATCTGCGCTTGGAGAAGTCAAAGTGTGTCTCGTAACGAGTAAAAGCCGAGTGTCGCCTCTGAAGCAGATTTCCATTCCAAGACTTGAACTGTGTGGGGCAGTTCTTGCCGCTAAATTGATGAAGAAGGTGAAGGAGGCATTGAATCTTCAGATTACAGCTGTGCATTTTTGGTCGGATTCAACTATTGTGATTTCATGGATACATCGAGAATCAAGAGAATTGAAGACGTTCGTGGCTAATCGAGTGTCTAAGATTCATCAACTTAGTTCCCGTGACCAGTGGCATCACATTGCATCAGAACAGAATCCTGCAGATGTGTTATCTAGAGGACTACTTCCTGAGGAGCTTCGTGACGACTCTCTATGGTGGCATGGTCCTGAGCTTCTACAGAGTACTTATTCAACTACTGTCATTGCAGAACCAACCCAGAGAGATGACTTTGACTACGAACTAAGGGTGTCTGAGAGAACTCTGGAGACTTCATTGCTGAATTCCAAGAACTTTGACTTTTTCAACCATCTTATGGACCTTTCTAATAATTATTTTAAAATAATACATATTGTTTCTTATATTTATAGATTTATTGAAAATTGCAGATCCAAGGTGAAAAAGAGGGGACCTTTAACTACAAGTGAGGTAAATGATGCAGAAACCTGGCTTATTAAACAGGACCAGAGTGGCATTAACTTAAGTGACCCGGCAGGTAATCTTAAATCTTTGAATATATTCCAGGATGATAAAGGAATCCTGAGAGTTGGTGGAAGGCTGGAAAAAGCTTCCATACCCTACAGCCAAAAGCATCCAGCTATACTGGCTAAAAATTCTAAATTAAGTAAAATATATTTCATAACTTTGCATAAGAAATTATTTCACGTTGGTCCACAAGGACTGCTGAATGCAGTAAGATTGAGATTTTGGGCTTTAGGAGGTAGAAACCTAGCTAGGAAAACGGTTCATACTTGTGTGGTGTGTTTCAAGTGTAAACCAATTCCCTCTTCTCAAATAATGGGCAATCTTCCATATGAAAGAGTAAATATGGCCCCTCCATTCAGTATAACTGGACTAGATTTGGGAGGTCCATATTTTGTAACTTACAAACACCAGAGAAAGGGCGTTTTGAATAAAATTTATGTTTGTGTTTGTATTTGCTTTGTGACTCGTGCCATCCACCTAGAAATTCTTTCCGATTTGACTTCGGATGCAATAATTGCGACCCTTAAGAGATTCATGTCTAGGCGAGGAAAATGTTCCAAAATTTTTACGGATAATGCAACAAATTTTGTTGGTGCGAATTCTCAACTAAAGGTATTTTATAAGACCCTTAACTTTCCAGATCAAAATCTGGCGGCATATTTCACTGAGGAAGGTATTGAATGGAATTTTATTCCACCAAGGGCCCCACATATGGGAGGTCTTTGGGAGGCGGGCATAAAGTCAGTGAAATATCACCTCAAGCGAGCACTGGGAAGATCCCGACTCACCTACGAGGAGTTTGAAACAGTAATTATCCAGGTAGAAGGAATTTTAAATTCCTGACCCCTTACACCAATATCCAATGATTTTGATAACTTTGAAGTATTAACGCCTGCGCATTTCTTGATTGGTAGATCAATTAATTCTATTCTTGAGCCCCTAGTAATTAATATTAGTGACAATAGATTAAGCCGTTGGCAGAGAACAACAAAGGTAATTCAGGTAGTTTGGAAAAAATGGAGTACCGATTGTCTGAATACTCTCCAACAGAGAGGAAAGTGGATGATCGAGAAGGACAATGTAATGTGTGGTACAATGGTAATTGTAAAGGAGGATTTTACACCAGTTTGCAACTGGCTTTTAGGGCGCGTCGTTGAGGTCTATCATGGTTCTGATGGTAAAGTGAGAACAGTCAGGATTAAAACAAAGAACGGAGAATTTAGGAGGCCCATAACTAAGATCTGTATTCTACCTATAGATGTAAATAATTAAGGTTAATTTCCATTTAAGAAATTATGTGTTTATCTTTAAATTGTGCTATTGTAATTTTAACTTCTTTTTTTTTTTTTTTTTTACTGAAAATTTATAGTACCTTTTATATATATAATAATTTTGAAACCAATTGTGTAATTTTTGTGAAACTTGTTGTGAATTGTGAAACTGTATTGCTATTGTTGAATATTAATATTGCAAGGCCGGGGGGTATGTTCGAGCATGCGCAGTGGGCGCCGCGCGGTGGTGAATAAGTGTATTAAGAGAAACGCGAATTTAGTTTTTCAGTGTGTGTGTGGGAGATCAGACGAGCGAGAGCGCAGAAACGGTGCCCATCGTAAGTGTTCCAACATACTCCCTGAGTAACCGAGTTTGGAAATAAAAGAGTTGTATCAACATCCTCGTCTGGTTTCCTGAGACAAAAACACATAGGGACCACTTCCACAACAGTAGCTAACAATCAATAAATTGTCACAGTCTAATTTGAAAATAAAAGGTTTGCTTATTTGCTCGACAAATTGCTATTGAAGCAATAAATTACAGTTTATACGCCAAGCCGGTACAGTCAGTATATATCACTCTAATTCTCCAACGCCACCGGCGTTCATCGTCTCTCCTTCCTTTCCCCTCCAATCTCGGTCCAAGACTCTTTTTTTAGCGCTCTCCTCAAGTTCTCTCAATCCAGGGCAGGGCTCTTCTCTCATCTCCTGAAAAAAACCTTTTTAAACACCAGGGGCGGGTCCACAACACGCCCCTCGTCTCTTCTCATTGGCAAGCCACAAAAGTCTCTCTCGGCCTCCCTAGTCCTATTTGTGTGTAACACACAAATACACACCCGAACCATCTGGACCAAGGCGCCATAGTTCCTTGTCCAACATCTGGACACACTTGTCCATCACACCACCTGTGTTCTTTTATCCCATTCTCTCGACACCAGCCGAAGTGACAGGATTCTTTTAAGACAGGCTTCGCCTATTATCAATGGGGTGACGGCTCTCCTTTACCATTATGGCTGCCAGTCTGGGTGTCGGCATTCCCCCGAGGTCAAACAATAAACAATGGCCCCATGGCGACGTGCACTCGTCACATAACATCTGGTTGAAGCCATAAAACTTAGTGTGAATCGAGAGGTGTGGGTTCACAACAATCGAAGACGTTGCACTTGTCATTTAACATCTTGTGGAAGCCATAAAATTTAGTGTGAATTGAAGGGCGGGGTTCACCCCAATCGAAAACGTCACAAATATATTGAATGTATTCTTTAAAAAATGCAGGACTTTTAACTTCTGTGTAATATTTATACTGTATAATATGTACTTTTTGAAAATAGTTTTATGCATACGTACAATTGTTGTTTTATTACATAGTTTCGACTTTTCTTCGTGTATTTTGGGAGTTTTTTTCTCTACCCTCTTAATAATTCGAAGTTTTTCATTGGTCCATCCACCTTCGAATTATCGAGAGTCGACTGTAGGTGTAATGGATGTAACGATGAGAGCTGTTCATTTTGTGAGTTGTAATCACAGCAGTAAAAAAAATTCTTGATATTGATCACATTGCCGTTTATTTAATTTTAACAACAAGACATTTACTTTGAGCAGGCTCTTCGCACAAGTAAAAAAATGCGAATTATTCGGTTTCTAGATTTGAAAACACAAAGAAAACAGGGAAAAATGAAATCTATAAAAAATGTAATCACCTAAACGGAAATACAAATTATATTTTTAGAAATTACATCAGAGTTTTAGGGGAAGTTTCCACGAGACTCTTTAAGACACGTGTAAGATAGGAATACTGCGAATAATCAATAAATTTGTCAGATATTCTAGGTCTAATAATTTTAAGGGGGTCCGGAACGTCCATAGGAGGCAAATATTATTAAAAATATTACATTTTGAGAAACAGGTTTTAAAGTAAAAATTTGCAATTTTTTGAGCGTTTATTTATTTTTTTAGTATTTTCTCAGAAGCATTATTTTTACTCTCTGCTCATACGAAAGACTCTTCTAATTTAATTTTTTTCATTATTTTTAACAATTTTGCCTTTTTTGGAGAATCTCAAGATGCTTTCGTTGGGCTGCACGAATCCTACGTGTAACCCGTTTTTTGAAGCATGGCACACATTTATAACTTTGCTTAGTATCGCTATGTTTTAAAATCATTAATTTTGCTACATGACTCATATTGAACTTTGCATAGCCATATTTACCCCTAATTTTAGAATTTTTATTTGCGCAAATATAGATCTTGGAATCAATGACCATATGGTGTTATTGACTGACTCATTTGGGTTCTGAGTGTTTCCATGTAACCATTTTCTTAATAACAAAGAATCACCTAGATCTACAAAAATGGGCTTTATTAATTTATTAGGGTATATGGTATGTATGATGTGTTTATGATCATAGTGACTTTCGTTACAACCAGCTTCTATCTTTTGAAATTTGCACCAGGCATTTATATCCTCGGGACGTAGTCCCTGTTGAGGGCTGTCGTTTGTAGACAGAAGATGAAAATAAACAACCCAAAGAGCAATTTTCATGCTGCGTAGATCATAGATATTTTTCTAATATCCATACTATAATATCTTTGAATTTTTTTATATTAAAATGTCGGGGAGTCTGTTACAAGCACTTAGGCTTTTCCCACCACTTAACTTTTTTCCCTCTGTTTTTGCTTTTAAGATCCAAAAGACGCGTGTACCCATACACTTTTGAATATGCCCAGTACATTCTTATTTTCCCACTTGAACATCATATGTGTTTGCGCTCATCAGAAACTTATGCAAGGGGAAACACAGGTGCTCCTAGCAGAGTTCATTTGATGCGCGTCAAGGAGTAGCTTCCTTTAAAAAATTTTTTTTAAAAATACTTCTAACTATCATATTTCCTCATATTATATATCATTTTATACAGAAATGATAGATCTTTTAGAAAAGATAAAAAAGTGAAAAGCGATGATTTTTCGAAAATTCATGTGCCGGACTCTTAATGAAGAATCGCTTGTAAATCTATCAGAATATAGGTTTTAATCCTTTCATGCGAGATGAAATGAGACGTGTTTCGAAATAGGATATAAGGAATTATGATTTAGTGAAAAATAATACGAAGTTATTACATTGTAACGTCGAGACATGGTAACGCTTTTGGTCACACAGCAAGACATTAAAAAAAATTTCTTTATTAATGATCGAAGTCCATATTATTTCAATTCAAGCGGTATCATGAAAATCGTAGACTAATTAGTCCCCTGTTTGCACGTATAAATAACAAAATACAGTCCCGTGTTGAATGGACTAAATTCATGTGGGGTCATAATCACGTGATAACTGATCCACGTGTTTTCGACCAATTAGTTCATAAATTAATGCGACATCATAATTATATCATAATTATAATCACGCGTTTCCAGCCAATTAGTTCATGTGCTTCACTGCTGCCAACTTTTTCTTTTTGAAGAAACTTTCTTTTAGAAAGTACATATTTGTCAACGATATAATAATGCACATAGTTAAACAAACTGCACTTAATTTAAAAGTTTTTTTTTTTAATTTTGAAAACTGTTTGAAGAATTTTAACGTGTGTGATCTCTTTACCCAATCATCAAATTTTAAGTGTTATATAAACTTTACAAGTTGAACAACTAGTATATCAATTTTTAATCAATGGGAACACGTGATTGCCGTTATAATGTGACCATCATGAATTTAGTCCATTGGCTTCACGGTAACCTAACCGTTGTGCACACACACACAACCGCCGGATATTTTTTTTCCCGACCCTTTCTCTATTCTCCGGAGGGATTTCGCCCTACACAGTTTTCGTCAACATCACCAGCTCTTTTAGAAGACTCCGCTCTGTATCACCTTTACGACCCGGCCAACATGCGCGAAGAGCGTTTTCTCCCGTTTCTTACTCTGTGCAAAACCATCAGTTCTCGTCTCGATCTCTTCCTCCTCCCGAAAATAACCACTACACGCCTCTCGTCATTTCTCAATGGCAGGCCCACCAAAGTCTGCCCACGACCCTCAGACACATTAGTGCCCTGTTGGCGTGGATCTAACAATGGCTCTCTCTGGTCCTTCTCGAATGCACCGGCGACAAATGGCCCGTCCAAACATCTGGATACTTTGTCCACCATGTCACCATCCCTTTTTTTTCGAAGAAACCTACCAAGATGTCAGTCTGCTAAGTCAGACAGGCTCCATCAATGGATACACAAAGGGTCTACGCACACAGGGGGGATCCTGGGGGTCCGGACCCCCCCCAAAGCCCTTGATTTTTTTCCGAATGATTATAATTCCAAGTATATAGTACGTAAAATTTAATTAATTACTTGTTATTAATGATTAATTTTATTAATTAATGCTAATTATTTATTCAATAATTAGTTTTTTACTGTGTTTTGTTCACGAAAATCGACAAAATCGAAAGGAGCTTGATACAAGAATGGTGAACTTTCGACCCCCTCCTTCAAAAATTCCTGTGTGTGCTACTGGATTACACTCCAATCAGAATTCAAACAATGAGCATTGACCTCCAAAGCCACGTGCTCAGTCTCCTACCCACAAGCGAGCCACATGCTTTCCATCTGTCAAACTAGACATGTTTAGAGAGGTGTGGGTCGTATCAATGCGTCGTCGTTACAACATATGCATCCATTTTTCATCTAAAATACTTCTTAATTTATAAGGGGGACGTATTGTTTTTATTATTTAACAGATGTTGTAATTGTTTTGTTGCTGATTTTTACTCAAGATAATTTAACATATTTGTTTTCCATTATCCTGCTTAAATGGCATTTCATTGAGATTATTGGTAATCTCTTCGAAAGGGAATTTTAAACGTATCTTCCCTATCTGATGGAAAAATTCAAACAATTAAAAGGGAAGTAATTGTTTCGTATGGGTCTGTGGCAACGATAATTCTTGTATAGATTTATTTTTATTAAATCGATTACTGTTTGTAAACGTTGTCATCCGATTTCACGTTGTTATTCTACATGATTTTTGTATGTCGGTAAAATGGTAGAAGAAAATTTTGTAACATTTGCTTGAATTGAGCAGCATCTTAAAATAATTAAATATTTTATAGTTTCGTTAAGAAGCTGCTTAAAAAAATACTGCCATGGTCTTACATTTCGTTTTCATAATCATTCATGCTAATAGAGTTCTAATTGATTTTTACATTAAAAAAGAAATATTTTTAAATACTTCCTTCCATTTCTGTTTTTATGACTTAATATAAATATTACGGAGCTTATCAAAAGTAAAAAAAAATATTTTATAACATTAAATCCTTAGAGTGCTGGAAAATAGTTAAAAAGTTGGAATTTCAATCAAAGCTAATGTGAACATTTATGTTGTGATGTGTAGGGAATCCTAAGATACGTGACCACCCAAAATTCGCCGTTTTGGTGAAAAATTTCAAAATTTCTTTTATGTTTTTATTTTATAGCTCATACATTTAAGATTCCATGAACACTCTATTTTTGTTTCTACGATATCTAGAAGCAAAGTTATAGCATAATTAGTAAACCGGAAATGGAGTTTACAAAACCAGAAGTAGATCCATACATAAAATATTTTTAAGTTATTGAATTGAAATTTTTAAAACATGTTTTTTTTTGTTCTATCTGTGTTTTGAATCAAAATTTGTGTTTATATTTATGTAGTTTATTGCTTTTTTATAAAAAAAAAGTTATTAATTTTATAAAAAATCATGTTTTTGCATAAAATTTGGCATATTTAAAAAACTTTCAAAAAAGTATTATAAATCTTTTAATTTCTAACATATATAAAGATGTTATACACACGTACTGTATAAATATTATTTGAATACATTTATTAGAATTTTGTGTAACTGCGATTTTTCATCAAAATTTCACTAAAAACGACAATTGTTATTGTCTATAACACTCTCCAGAAAACATCAAAAGGTTAAAAAAAAGTCCAAATTAGTTAAGCATGAATCTAAAAAGATCTTGACCTATAAATATGATGGATTTAAAAATGTACAATTAGTAGAACATTTTTCATACTATATTAAAATCTTTAAATGCATTTTCTGAAAAACTATGTTTTTCAATTTCTTGCTTCACGGTAAAGTTCACTACAAAATTTCTTTTTAAGATATTGAATTAAAATTTTCCTAAAATGTTTTATTTAGTTTTATCTCCTGTCTAGACTATAATTTAATCTCTGTGTGTATATTTATGTATTTTATTGCACTTTTTGTGAGAAAATAACATTAGTTTTTTGTAAAAAAACTGAGTTCTTGCATAAAAAATGACATATTTCAAAAACTTTCATAAGTATTACAAATCTTATATCTCTAAACACAGATAATGATGTTATTTATGTACTGTATAGATATTATTCAAACATATATTGATTAGAATTTTCAATACAAGCCTTACCGTAACTGCAATTTTTCACTAAAATTTCTCTCAAAATTCCCAATATATCCAAATTATTTTTAATTTTGTGAAAATTGTACTTGAATTATTAGTTTTAAGCCCTATTTCAAATAAAAAAGTGTTTATTTAGTAGAAAATTTATATATTTAAAAAAAAGTGCTCCGAAGGTAGTCATTTACCTTTAAGAAAGTGTTTTTCGACAGCTAGCTAACAAATTTTATTTTGTGCTTACACTGGTAGGAATTTTCCACGAAAGAAAAAAAAAATGATTTTGAATAAATCTATTGGGACAGATCCTGTATTTTATAAAAAGGCTTTCAATAGACGTAATCTTATAAAAGTTTAAGACCATAGCACATATCTCTCGGTTTTTTTCTCTGTGTAATTACTATTTTCTATTATTACAACTTCACAAATATCATTTTGGAAGTCGGTTAAGGTCTTTTTTTTTTTGACGATGATGACTGCACTGATAGATAGAATAAATAACCCATCGCGCAATTAAAAAACCAAACCAAAATTTCTTTACTTGAAGGTCGAAGTTTACATGCTTAAACTCGAATAAACAAGTAATAAAAAAAAAAAATTTTTATGTCAATTCCTACTTAGATCAACAGAGAAATTTTTTATTTTAACTACTTTTTAAAAAAAGTTAAAATTAATATAAATATGTTTTTACATATGACAGAATCACAACATTAAGTGGTAATTAATTTTTTTAATTATCATTAAAGTATCGTATTGGCATCCAAAATAATCGTGTATATAAAATTTCAGTTCAATGGAGCGCTTTAAAATGAATTTCTTAACGATTGAAAATTCTACCAAGATAAATAAATATATAGAGAGTGTGAGATAATAGTAGGAATTAAAAAGATAATAAATGATAGATATATTCCCGCGTCTTTTAAAACATATAGGCAGAATAAGATGTTTGGTACATTGAATAATTTCATAATCGTAACTTCGTAAGCCCAAGGTTGCAAGTTTGATCTCGGCTGGAGTCGATAGATTTTCTGGATGGGAAAAACGTTAGCATGCATATCATATGATTATGTGGCATGTTAAAGATCCCTTGAGTATCTATTTGGCTCTGGTGCTCTTGGCAAAATTAATTCATGGTAATATTTAGCATCCGACGAATTAAAATTAATTTGAGCATCAAATTTGGTAGTGAGAGCCGCCACTAGATGGTGCCACCGTGAAATAGCTATAATGTTTGGGGACTTGCCGTGACTACAAAGGCTTTGTTGCCAATATGCAACCCATTAGCAAAAAGAACAAAAAATCACACTGAAGCAGTATTGGAGTTTTTTTTTTGTATTGAACATCAAAACAGATCAAAGGTGCAATAAAGGTCATGGAAAAAGCAAGTGCCGGACAAATTTCGGGATTCAAAATTTGATTTCTCCAAAGATCGTAGTGTGGAAATATTGAAGATGTTGCATGATACATGTAAATTGTTCTTTTAAGATCTCGTGGAGTGATGTGATAGTAAGGAAAGGTAGATCTGGCTCTGAAAAGGACTCAGAATTGTGTAGTTTGTCAGCTGCATTCAATGACAAGTAAATAAATCACTTTCCCGTAAGATGTCTCTTATCTTAAAAAAGTTAAGGATTTTGATGTTGGAATAAGTGGTGAAATGTATTCGAAAATTTTAAAACAGATAAAACATTTCCCCAATTTCTAACAGTTTATTTAGGTATAATTATTGTTTTTACATGTTTTGAGAAAACAGCTATTTCTTATTATTTATATCTTCGTAATGTAATCCTTAATGTTCAGATATGCAATGTGAAAAGAGCAGTGGTGCACACAAGGGGGGTCCTGAGGGTCCGGACCCCCCAAAGCTCTTGATTTTTTTTTCAGATTGATTATAATTGTAAGTATATAGTATGTAAAATTTAATTAATTACTTGTTATTACTGATTAATTTTATTAATTAATGCTAATTATTTATTAAAAAATTAGTTTTTTATTTTGTTCCCGAAAATCGACAAAATCAAAAGGATCACGATACAAGAATGGTGAACTTTCAACCCCGGATCCCCCCCCCCCTTGAAAAATTCCTGTGTGCGCCACTGGAAAAGAGTATAGGTTTTTAATAATAGAACTTTCTTTCCGAATAATCTTCCTTTAAGCAAATTTTCTCAAATTTCAAATTGATAGATTCTTTCCCTCAATAGCAATGGATGTATTTCTAAGCCTAAAAAGATACTCTGGTCTTCTGGAAACATTCGAGATTAATGTCTTAAATGAGAACAACTTTGTAAATAATGAAATGGAAATTTTCTTTCAAAATAATTTCTGCAATTCAGAGACAAGAAATTGAGAATAATAATGACAACAACTGAAATTTCTCATAACTATTTTAATAATAAACACTAATTTTTTTCAACTTTGTTTATTGACATGAAAACCGATAGCAGAAATATATTTGAAAAGGAAAGAGCAGCTCCTCAGTCCTGTTCGATGGACGGGTATACATTCCACATTTGTAACCTTAAAGCTTTTAAGACTCGTCCGTTTTACAAGCACAAATGATCATTAAGATTTAAGGAAAACTTATACACCTGACAGCTACGGATTTAACTGGGATCGGGAGCTAAGCAAAGATTCCGTTTCTCCCGCTTCGAAACGGTTCATTAGAAGGTGGCGGCAAAGTAATGAGGTTGTCATTCATTCGGGATACTCACGTCCTAAAGATTTGTCCAGTGATAAGGTTCCAGTTGTTTATTAGGACTGCTTTTACACCCCGTTTGTCTTTTGTTTTATTTAAGACTGTTTTCTGCTAATGTTAAGGAATAGGACCCAAATTTGGAATATTTTTTCAGATATAAAAGTACTCAAACCTTATAGTTTTATATTCTGGCTCCACTATCCTGAATCTACTCGTTTATTTTATCATATTACTCATTTTTATCTGAGTTGATACTTTTTTTCTATTATAAAATGTGTTTTGCACTTTTTCTACTATACCGTAACGATAAATGACCTATCCCTTTACATGTTAACAGGAAAAACTAATTATTTATGAAATATTTTGAAATTTTAAAAACATTATATTATAAACAAATGCATGAGTTACAATGTCACAAAATTTTAATAAAATTGAGGCGTTTTTTCTGTCCGAAAATGTGCTCCGCGTTAAGTTCACGCTCTTGTGTATGTACCGAAAACAGCCGTAAGAGCGGGAAAGGGAAACATTGAGGGATTATATTATTTATGAAGTAATTCTTTCATGTTACTTAAGGCTGTTTTTACCATATGTACGAGAGCGTGAACTTAATTAAAAAATTATTCCAAACAAAAATACATTAAGTTATATATATGCGTGTCTGTGTGTCTTTTAAGAAATTAAAAAGCAAAAAATACAATCATAGCTTCCATTCATCGTATCAGTTCTAAGTAGTTTAAAAAATATTAGCTTCTTTTTAGTTTTTATTGCCCTTAAGGTATCCGAACACGTCGAAAATGACCAAATTAGGTCAAGACAGATATTTTTGTTTTCTCTTTTATTGAATTGAGTTATCTTTTGGCTTTACAAAACATATTTTGTTTTGTTTCTACTCTACTTAGAGGCCAAGCTACAATCAATTTTATTAAGTTAGAAAAACCGGAAGTGGGTCTTTGATCTACCAGAAGTGGGCATTTAAATTACTCGAAATCTATCATGGCGAGTCTGATTACTCAAAATATTACAAATGTATTTCTATAAAACTTTTTGAACCTGATATTTATGCTATTTTCTAGAGAATGTACTAAAATATTTCTTATTGTATGAATATTTTTTGAGATAGGGCTTGTTATTTAAATAATGGTCTCATAAAGAATGTGATTTTTCTTATAATGTTTACTCAATCTCAATTCTAAAATTTTCAAATTTTAACTAAACAATAAAATTTTAGTACATTCTCTAGATAATTGCATCTAGATTGTTTTGGCAATACTTTTACTAATATAAGTTTATTACTTTTTTCTTTAATTGCTTTGAAGTTTTACAAAAATGTTGCTAAAATTTCACTTATAATTGTGATTTTTGTGAAATTTAGGCAATTTATTTTAAATAGTGTTAGTTAAATATTAGTATTTATTGGTATTGAGTCCTAAAAAAGCCTTTATAATGTTTAAATATATTATTTTGTTAAAAAGTGCTCCGAACGTGTTCGGATACCTTAATAATAAACTAAACTAGCCCACTCTTATGAAAGTTTACCAATCATTGTGCGATAGCTTGATATTTCATCTCCATTTTATAATAAAACATATCAAAACTGGAATATCAGTACTTTTTGCTATAAATTTTGAGGAATTGTTCAAAAAATGTAAGTGGGGAAAAGTAGAAATATTATTGAAAATATTGAATAATTCTCCTATTTTCTCACAGATTGTTAGTTATAATCGAATGGAATAAATCTCTCTATATTAAGCGAAGGTTCTGTATTGTTTCGATCCAGAAATATCGACATTTAAATCGTTGAACATAAGCTGAAAGAAGCTCTAGGAAAAGAATCGTGCGGTCTGAAAAGTTTCCGATATAGTTCGGGGAATCATAACACGTAGAGGGTGTAGTCAAAGATATATAGACCGTGTACTGCGTCAAAATCGATCTTTGCTAAAAGCACGGCGCGTGAACAATGTGTGCAAGTACAGACACCCCCTTCCCAACCTTTGCATAGTATATCCTTATCGAACTTCCTCTTGGCTCTTCCAAGTTTTGAGAATAACTAAGACGTCGCACTCAGATTAATATTTGGGTTTTATCTTTCCTAACAGGAAATAATAATGGGGCCGAAAGTGAGAAATTGTGGATTGTACTTTGCTTAAATTTTAAGAATTTCTAGCTTGATAGTTTGGAACTAATAATAATTTAAAACAATTCATTTTACGATTAAAATAATGCAGAAGTTTGATAAATATGCCATTTCATCAATTTTTTTAATGCTACATTCAATAGAAAAATGATAAATTGATCACTAGCATCGAAAAAATATACTGCTGATCTTAATTTCCACAAACCCAGATCAATCCTGATTGATCCTGCTTTTCTTTAATTCTTAAAAAATGCTCTCTTTTATCTATATTACTTTTCTTTTAATTTTATTCTTAAACTATCTCTATTACTACTCAATGATTGGTCGAACTTCTCACCTAATCTTAAATGAAAAAGTAGCTGACCTCTTTAATCAGCCATTCACAGAAGCTCCACTCGATACCAGCTTATTTTAACTTTTTACATCAAAATATTTTCTCTCTTTAATTCGAACTCCTTTGCTAAAACCGGATTGGCTGGGCATCACTCCTCCCATTTCCATCATGAAAAAAAAAATTGTTTTTTCTAAATTAAGATTTTTTTTTATAAATTTTTATTTTTATTTTAATGATATTTGTAAATTTATTATATCAAAGTAATTTTTCTTTTTATTAATTTTCATTAGCTATATTTTAAATTTTAAATATTATTTATTAAAAAGGGCAATTTTTGAAAGCGTTTTAATATCATCCAAAATGTCATGAGCTAAGTGCTCCCACCCCACCAAACTACAACTACAATAGAAAAATGAAACATATAAAGTCATTCACCATGGCTTGAATGTCAATGTGTTTTCACTTTTTAATTGAGGTATTGTAATTACAACTAACTTGTAACTAATCATGACTTTAAAGATAAATAATTTATCAAAGCATTTATGCCATAACCATTTTAAAGCATTATGTCATTATGCTATTTTTAAAAATTTTCAGGTAACTTTTTAAGAATTATTTGTCATTTAAAAAAAATAAGCGATTTAAGTTGTTTTTAAACGTTTTTGTAGGATACTTCAATTTTTCTTTTTCGCGTCTGACTGACCACTTGACCGAAACATCTGCACATGCACCTCAGCAACTAAGGTCATGTAAACCGAGATAGGCACAGTAGGCCTTGGTCCTCATGGGCTGTTGTGCCACTGAGTTGAATTAATTATTCTTAATAAAATCTTTAAAAAATGAACTTAGGTTATTTTTATCGCCAGGCTTTTTTGTTTAGAATTTTTGTGATTTTTTAGTAATAAATTTTAACTAATGTTCACACACACAGAACTAACTAATGTTCACATATTTAGTAAATTTGGAGTTTCAAAGTTAAAAATCCTTCAATTTTTATTCTACAGATTCTTTTCGATATGATCTACATTTAATAATCTTGGTGGTGAAAATATTAATTTATTCCAATATTACGGATAAAATAATTATTTAATGAAGAAATGTTATTATATTAACTTTTATAAAATTACGCTAACGTTTCTCTTTGCGTAATGTAATTAATAATAATAACTGTATAGGTAATTTAATAATTTATTTAAAAAAACTCCATGACGATATAAATTTAAGCAACTAACATAAATTAATAATTTTCATATTGGTTAATTTATAAATTAGTCGATACAAAAATTAAACGAATATTTGAAAGGAACTAGTGCAGAAGAATAGAAAATATGTTCGACAAGATTTATTATTAAGTCTCAATGTAACCAACATTTTCAAGCATTTAATTGTAGAATTTTATCTTGAATAGCTAGTTTCTTACTTAGCTATAGAATTAGCTACAACTGAGGACTATCAATTCAGAGAACTTCTCAATTTGACGAGTTTATATGGTTTTATGAAGGAAAAAAAAGATGATCATTCTAATTACATTTTACAGCTATATTTCGTATATATTTGTTAAAATAAAACACATTCATAAATTGATCAACTACAATAATTTTATTTCCCACAAAAATCTCTTTCATATTGAAAGTACTCAAGTTTGCTTAGAGATGATCGATTGCAGCTATTTTAGTGATTATTTTTAAGGTTATTAACGGGGGGAAGAAAAATGTGAAAATTATTTTAAAAAGTTTCTTTTTATATAAAATTTCTCGCCACTAAGTGGTCCACTTCTCTGGGTATTTTATGTGATGCTCTATGATTATATAATTACAAATTATTTATATCTTAAATCCTAGCATTAAGGTATCCGACTACGTTCGGAACCGTGATTTTAAAAAAGCGCATAAATGGATATTTTTTCATGATATTTAGTGTCACTTAGATTAAAATATATGCATGAAATTGTTTTAAGGACATTTTGACAAAAAAAAATTATTTAAATATAATATTTTGGCAAAAAATTAACTTAGAATAATCTTTTTTCAAAATGTTCTCCTTTTGTGAAAAATGCTTCTATTATAATAATATTTTGCCTGTATATAGCTCAGACCTCTCTACAGAGGCTCAATTAGAATTTTAAAAAAATTCACATTATTTTCAGAGTTACCACCAATTGAAATAATTAGTGGTGGTTATTTTCTTAAAATTGCTCCCTTCTGTTGTCGTAAAATATGAATAAATCCACTTCTAAGTTATATATTTCAAAAATTCTAGTTGAGCCTCTGTAGAGAGGTCTGAGCTATATACAGGCAAAATATTATTAATATTATTATTATAATAGAAGCATTTTTCATAAAAGGAGAACATTTGGAAAAAAGATTATTCTAAGTTAGTTTCTAGTTGATGAACATTATGATTCAATATTGGGTCGCAAGTATTGAAAGTTTGAGAAGCACTGCTATAACCGATAAGTACAAAAGCAGTTTCATGTATATACCGTTCATGTGTATATTGCGCAATATTTCAGCATTCATGGACATACTTATACAGATCCGTGGCGTAGCGTGGAGGGTGCAGAGGCGGCCATGGCCCAAGGCGGCATACGAAAAGGAGCGGCGGCAAGCACTACGATATTTAAATTCAAAAATATTTCAAACTCCAAATCGCGCTAGCGCAACGAAACAGACGGGAAAGGAGTAAAAGCTTTAATACACACGCACAGATGCAGGAAGTTTACTAGTCGCTATGCAATCGCATTCGTTTTTATGTTACTTAGACTTATATGTTACTTATTCGTTTTTATGTTACTTATTGCAGGTAACCGGTACTGTGTGAAGTCAGTGATGCTCAAAATTATTTGCAAAGAGAGAGACTAAGTATCCATCAATGTGCTAAAAAAATATGTGCTTTACAGACCGTAATAGAAGCAAAATGAGAGGAATTCACGGATGATGCTTTAATATATGCTAAAAGTTTATGTGAATAGTTTGAAATTTCTTTTGAAACCCCAAAATAAATCAGGAGGTAAGCATATATTGGGCGACGGAAGTAAAGATGTTGAGTTATCGTACGAAGATGACTTGAAGCGAACAATGTTTTCTTCAATAGACATAGTAACTGCAGAAATTCGAGAAAGAATTCCAACAGTTGTAGAATCTTGTGCAAAAATATGCTTTTTTTTTAAGGTTTGAAGTGATATTAAGTATGACGAGCTTAACTTATATCAAGCTCCTCAAGACATTAACAAAGAAGAATTCCAACTTAAGCGCGTACGTCTACAATCTTTCGTAACTACAACAGTCCCAGGCTGTAAAAAAGAATTCATTAGGTCCGGCTCTCTGGGTTTATTAAAATATATTATTGAGTCCAAACTTGAAGATCGCTTACCAAACATTGTCATAATGTTGAGAATTTTTTTTAGCATTTGCCATCAGTAATGCCAGTTGCGAGAGAAGCTGCTCTCTCTCTCTCTATATATATATATAGAGAGAGAGAGAGAGAGAGAGATCTACTATGTCCTCAGATTTACTAATAAATTTAGCTATTCTGGAAATTGAACATGACAATTGTATAAAAGATTTTGCTATGAAAAAACACGAAAAGTGTATTTTTAATCAATAAAAAAAAAATTTTAAGTTGCTTTTTTGACTTTTACTAATTTTCTTAACTAATAATTAAAATAGAGAGGTGACAAATTTCCGGTCGGACCCAGACGGTGAAAGTCCACGTTACGCCACTGATACAGATTAATGTGAGTGTTCACATGTATACTAGACATATTTTTCATACTTTTACTAAGATGCATCTCTCTCTATGCATATTTCAGATAAAGTATTTTCGAATACTTAACAAAAGGTTAAAAGGGAACCCAAAGACGTATTTCACTCAGAATGTCAGAAAGCGTTAATTTAAATAGCTATGTTGCTTTAAATAAAGTCACGAGCTTTACAACTCATTGAGATCCGACAAAAAGGCTGAAGCAAGTACTCAAGGGGGCTATACAGTGGCGCACACAAGCCCTCCATAGCCCTCGATTTTTTTCCCGATTGTTTATAATCCTATGTATGTAGTACGTAAAATTTAATTAAATATTTGTTATTAACAATTAATTTTATAACTAAATGCTAATTATTTATTCAATAATTTTTTGTTTTTGTTTTTTGTTCCCGATAATCGACAAAATGAAAAGAATATGTTTGACGGCGTATAGTGAAATGATACGAGAATGGTGGACTTTCACCCCTACCTCCCCCTCCCTTTAAAAATTCCTGTGTGTGCGTCACTGGTGCTATAATATAGTTCGATCCTAAAATGGAAGGTTGTTCCTTCCTGTCGCTGTTTAACTTGTCCGCGCAATCCCTCTAATACAGTGCTTCTCAAACTTTCAATACTGGCGCCCCCCTTTTCAATCTCAATTTTTATCGCGCCCCCCCCCCTTATACATTAGTAATGTACTGAATGCAATAATAATGAACTTTGATGCTAAAGCTACAATAGGCGATCTTAATTATAAACCATACAAATTAGTAACATAAGTATTAAATTTTGTATACTACTTTTAAGTAATAAATAAATAAATAAATAAATAATATAATAGGATAATTATTACGTGTGTTATTTTTCCTTTCTCTAATTTTTAAATTGAACATATTGCAAAATGCGGTGACTGCTTAGAAAACAAAATATGGATATCTGCTAAATATAGAAAAAGAACTCCGAAGGTCAATTTCTAATCATAAGCATTCCTTATAAAAACTTTGCTTTGCAAGACAAGCCCATGGAAGTCGTTAGTACTTACTAAACTTGTTCTTAATTTAGTATTAATGAGTTAGTTATAAACTACTATGGAGTACTCATACATTAAAAGTATACCGGCTGAAGTACCCGCTTGCACGAGTTCATTTATAAGAAAATAAAACATTATTGAAATAATCGCTGAATTTTGTAAGGAGCGTAAAGCCAAGTGCGTGACAATATTTACAAAAATGTAAAATGATTTTTTTTTAAATGATTGCTCAAAGTATAATCAGTTTAAAGCGAACTATAATTTTAAGCCTTGCAGAATTATGATTTAGAATTGATGTTGAATAATGAACAATAATATAAAATTCAGATGAAGAATAATTGTATTATTTTTAATATTTAAAGCGAAAAGACTTCAACATGTTTTAACCCTGGAGCAGGCGCGCACTCGATACTAAGGGTCCAGCGGGGTTATTGAGTCACCCCAATCCTTTTTTTTATAATTATTTTTATAGTACACACTAAAAATCGTAATTCCAGTGAATAATTTAACTATGAGAAAATATGCTTACCTACTTTCAAGGACTTTTCAATTTTTCTTTGGTAACAAATAAACAGTTTTGCCAGAATTAACGATTTCGTAATCTGTGCGTCCCGCGTGACCACTTCCGGGTAAAAAGTGTATTCATTATGATAATATATATATTACTAATAAAAAATTTTGTAAAACGTTTTTCGTTGTGCTTTATATATTTTAGAATACTCTTAAATACTCTCCGTGGTTTTCCAAATATCATAAAACTCTTTTCATGGAAAAAAGTGCAACAGAGAAATACATTACTTACAACTTCCCTAAATGAGAAACAAACACATAAGAGAGGGGTCATAAGTAACTGTATCAATAACATAGAAGGTCAAACAGATTACAGATATAATGTGCAGTATTTCAAAAATAATGACAGTGATGAATTTTTTATGTTACTAAATTTTTTCGATTCTGGGTACGGGATCTGTTTTTTCTCTGAATGAGTAGTATGTTAGGATTAAAAAGGAAGCGTAATAAAAAAATCTCTCATCATTGGATTACAGCAAATCAAATAAAAGTTTTTTTTGTTTGGTTATAGGATCAAAGATAGCTAATTAGGTATTGAAGAAGTTTTTATTTTTGATGACTTACTATCGGCGCGCGCCTATAAATTAAATCAGAGTAAAAGTGCATTTTTTATTATGTCTGAAAGAATTTTGTTTTACTTCATTCCAATAAATTAAATATTTTTAAATCTTTTATTTTCGATATGCTCGCGCCCCCCTCGTAAGGCCCCAGGGGGGCGCGCCCCACAGTTTGAGAAACACTGCTCTACTAGTAAAACACGAATATACTAAATGTAAAGCTGACTATTGCCAGACAGTAACTACATACGCAGACAGTGGCGTAACAGAGAATATTAGGCTATCCTGCTTAGTCAGGTTTTGGACAAGCCCAAATATGTTCTTGGGGTAGGTCGGGGGTGCACGTTTTACCACTGTTAAGCAGATATAGAGAGTGGAGGCATCACTTTTGGTATCAATATCTCATCTTCTGATTATATTTCAAAATTATAATTACTGTGAGATTATTGATCCTCTGAGTCACGCAGAAATGAACAATTGGAAGCATTTGGTACTTTTTTTTTCAAAAAAAAAGGAAAAAAAGAAAATAGTACTACACATTTTTGTACGAGATTATTATTTTATTTGCATTTTCTATGTGACTTTGTCGATATGACCGCCGTACCTGAGTGCCATGCTTTCACGCTCGTGGCTGGTGAGCCTTGATTCACCCATTCAAGTCTTGATTTCCCCAAAAATACACTGTGTAGAGATGTTGATACACGTTATGTCTTAAGGAGCTCAAAGACTGGCTAGGCTTGAATGTGGAGAGTGGGGAACCAGATCAGGTTTTGACTTAGTCACCTGACAGTGGTTTAAGAACCCTATTGACTATAATTACTGTTCTCTTATTTTGAGTAGAAATAAAGAGCTTTAAGTGTTCAACAGGAAATATACATATCAGGCTAACTGGTCTCTACCTTAGCGTGGGGAGAGAGGCCTTTTTCCATAAACAACCCAGCTTCAATAAGATCATGTGATCTGAAAAATTTTAATCATCCAATCTTATTCTCTGTCATATTCTGCGAAAATGTGGGAATTTTATATTATATAACAACTAGCAACAGTGTCAAGACTGCATTATTATGTCATTTCAGTCATCCGTGTCTGGACCTAGGGCGTACCACCATACACACTCATTACTCATTTAGTCGAAAGCCGGCAATGTGCCTAAGTTCGCTAGATTTTGAGTCACGCACATTTATTTGTTATGGGTTATCGTTCGTATGAATATTTGACAACGTGAATGCTACACTGGAAATATTCCATATGAAAGTACGACGAGATTATTTGGAGAGAACCAGGCAGCCGCTACCTGCCCTACAATGTTCAAGAAATCGACCATTACGATAAAGGAGGCTTGATGGTCTAGGTAGGCATCTCATTGGATGGCCACACACACCTCCATGCCTTTGAAAGAGGCACTGTGACTGTTGTGTGGTATAAGGATGAGTTCTTGAAGCCCCTTTCCCCAAGGGTGCAGTTGGCTCTAATTTTATTTTATTGGAGTGCACATAGAGCTCATTTGATTGACGAGTTTCTGGAAAGGGAAGATATTTGCCGAAAGGATTGATCAGAAAGATCTCCAGATCTCATTCGTATAGAGCATGCATGGGACGCTTTGGGGAGAGCCATTAAAAATTGCAAACTCCCTCCGAGAACCATCCAAGATTTGAAAACAGAGTTGCTGGATGCTGAGGGATTAATTGCTACAGGAACTCAAAAATTCCCTTATTTCCTGTATAAAATCATGCTTATCTGAAAGAGAGGACCAATACCAACACCCAAATTAACCAATTTTTCTTTGTATTGTTCTGCAACTGCTGTTTCATACCTCCCGATTTCGATGAGTGTTACGCACTATCATACGTGAGTATCTTAACTGTTCGGTGGTTATTTTTTTGCATTATATCAACCCTATGTACATACCAAATTCCACTGAAATCTCTCTAGTAATTCTACCGATAATCGAAAAAATCTAAAAGTTTTCTTAATTCTGACCATCAGCATTTATATAGTCTACTTAAAAGGATCGCAGATGAAATCTGCTTTTGTGTAGAGGCCTTGAACCTCAAAAAGTGTTAAAAAGTCACTGGTGTTCTGTATAGAAAAAGAGCAAACGTGAGAGAATTCTAAATTCTTTGCATAGTGTTGTAAATTTAAAAGCGACATCTTCAGATATAAATTTAGGAAAATGAATAAGCAAGAAAGATTTAGAAAATTGATATATATTTCAATGCCTTTTTTTAAGTGAATCCGTTTTTAACTATCAACATTTTCTTATACGGATCCAAACGCAAAATGGTTGATAACAATTGGTATCAAAAGTTGAAATGAGATCTACAGTTTGATATAATTGTAATGAAATTACATAGTTAATGTATCTCATAATAATGTGTGGGGGGGGAGGGCTAATTTTTAATTTTGGGGGAGTTTTTTTTTTCTTTTTTTGCTACAAAATAATCAATATCGTTACTTTTTTTTGTATTATTTTGAAATTTTCAACAAAGTTCCAAAACATGCACTTCAATTTTTGATTCAAACTGCTGCTGGACTGCTACAATGACTTACAGAGGTAGTCTAGTGGTTATGATAGCGAACTCGGGGTCGGAGTGTCATGAGTACCACTCACTTTAAAATTAGGTAGAATAACCATTTTCACGAATAATCTGACGATACTTAGCGGGAATATTCTTTGAAATCCTCTCTTCCAAGATATATGGCTGCACGGATTCTATGATGAGTATTTTAGCGGGGAAGGCGAATAGTTTTATAGCAGAAATTGCGTTTTTAGCTGACGGCGTTTTGAGTGGATTGCCAAGATTATCATTTTTGTCCCGAAAAAATAGCTAATGTCAAAATTTAAGTGTTTTTATTTTGTATGTTAATGAAGACCTTAGAAAGCGATTTGACTATTTATTTTAAGTGAACAGTGTGTATAAATAATTTTACAGCTGAATATCTTTAATTAATTCATTAGCTCTAACTTATTAAATTTCCCAAAGTTGAGTATTTTGCTTATGTATATCCCTTAATTTTCAATGTAGTGATCCAAAAAAAATATATATTGCTTGAAAAAAAATTGCAGTAAATCATAATGCGGTAGATAAAGGGTTAAAATTATCGAGGCTCAAAGTCCTTCCAGATTGCATAATTTGGTAGTTTGGAGAGAGGGTGCTAGCCAGCTCAGACATATCGTCTTCGTTTCTTGACCGTTGTTCAAAATTTACGAAGTCCCTCGCCAATGGTCATCGTGTTGCTTTATAGTGTGACGATAGCAAATACTCAATCAAATACTGACCCCTTACTAAATACAAACATATTTTCTCCAGAGCCTGAAACTTAGATCCAGGGGCGTAGATTAATGGTTTGGGACCCCAACATGTGTAACATTTTGATACTTTCCAATGTTTTATTAGAGCGACCATTTTTATTTATTTTCTGTGAAAGGGCCCCCAAAGAATTTTGATTCTGGCCCTCTCAGCACCAGCTACGCCAGTGCTTAGATCATTTCTATTCCAACAACGAAATTAAAAAGCGATATTAACAGATTAAAATTTTCCGTCAAAAAAAAAAGGTCATTCTAAGTTGGATTCCGTACTTTATCGCTAAGCAAACATAGCCATAATATCTTCCCTCGCAAATTCCAAATCCCTCTTCCAATGGTCAATAACTGGAAACATACTCACAAAAAAAGTCTTTGCCAAATGATTTATCATTCATTCGAGCGAGAAGTTAAAAGCGAAGATAAACCCCGACGTCGTGTTTGCTCGGATCGCATCACTCCGCGGTTATTTTGGAACGAGTCTCGATTTACGGATCAACGACGCGATGGTGCGATTTCAGTTTTTGAATCGGCAATGGCTCGTAAAAGAATAAAGAGAGTCGAAAGAAAAAGAAGGATTCCACCAACCCGGACAGCCCGTTCCCATTCCTATTAGGTTCGCGGGATTGCCGGGAATCTTTACGGCCAGAAAATCGTTTTCTCTCTCTCCGATTTGTTGTTCGTATTTTTGTTGCTCCCTCCGGCGCATGCGATGTCGAGGGCGGAGGAGGTAGTTTTCCCAGAAGAATTCTCAGAGAGAGGCTGGCATTTTTTTTTTTTTTTTTTTCTTCTCTTCTCGTCGTCGTCGTCGGAAATTTTATTCTTCGGAAGGAAGAAGGCATCATCTTAAGGCGCGCACTTTTCTTCCCTTCCTTCCTCCTCCGACTATTTTTCTTTTGCCCTCTTTTTCCCTTCGGAATGACCCGAGAAGCTTAGCTTGTGTTCCTACACAAAAATCGAGGGAGGGACCATCTTACAATTGCACTTAAAATGGAGTTTATTCTGTGAGTACATTTCTACTCTTGGTTGTAGTAACATTGCTCCGATGCAACACAGTGGGAAATGGACGACGAACTTCAGAAATTCGAATCAAGGTCAAAGTGACGATCAAAACAAATGAGTTGGTGTTCACTCTGCTCGGTGGTTCTACCAAAGACTTTAATTGCAGATTGCTACACCAGGGTCAGCTCTGGCAGTTTTGCCGCACCGGACAAAAATGGAAAATGCCGCTGTCGTATCTCGCAATTACTTTCTACCCTTCTTCTCCATATAATCAACTATTTCTCAATATAATCAATTCAAACACAATTACTTGATTATCACTACAGTCAAATAAACACTGTCCGTTGTGTTAAAAAAAGCCCCAAGAAACTCTTTCTTGGTACAGCAAACCGCATGCCATGCGGCGGTTCTCCATCAAATTAACTCGCTTTATTTGATCCCCGTCAAGCGCCCCACGCTTCCAAAAACAAGAGACTCTCTTTTCCCTGACCACCTCGCTAGAGGTCAAAAACCCTTCTCCCTTCAAAACACAGTAATCCCTCACCCCGCAGGTGTAGGAACGTCACCAACTCCTGAAGAATTTACCACCAAACAGTAGTCAGACACTACAGCCGCCCCTCTCTCTAAAGCAAAATGCTATGATTAAAAAAGATAAATTTTCACATAGATGCACACCAAAAAACTTGAATAATTCTTGCGAACAAAAAGGCAACATAACAACATTATATATGTATATATATGCATATTATTTTATCAAATACAAAATAATTCTAAATTAAGGACATAATTATCTACTATTAATTGAAACGAGTAAAATGTAAGAGAAGGAATCACCCATTTCAGCAGGCCAGTTTCTTCTAAAAAGAGTTTAATGATTGTGGGGATCACAAGCCTTTATTTTACTTTATAGTAACCACACTCAAGACTAAAATAAAGCATCTCCTGTGACACTCTCCCTACAAAAAACTCTTATTGCCCCTGTCGGATAGCCAACACCGGAGAAAGGAATGCCCATAGTGACCCCACTTCGGGATGGGGAGAAAGTTAATAGTAAAAGATACGTAAACATATCAAAAACTTCACGTTTGAACAAAAGATCCTGCATAGAACTCTTTAAGTTTCAACATAAAAAGAAAACTGACATTAAACATACAGAGTATAAAATAAGGAAGCAAGATACAATAAATGAAATACCAAATTCACACCCAATAGTATTTCAGAAAATATATCAAATTTTTTGTAACAAAAGAAATACATTTTCCATATTCAATCCAAATGCCTCCTTTAAAACTTGCCCCCGGGTAGGGGACAGGTTTGTCCGGCCCTAGAGTCACCCCTGATGCTACTGAACTTCAAGTCTTCCAGCAATGAGGGACTTCTTAAGACATGGACAGGGATGTCCTACGCATGGACCAACTGGGCCTGGGCCTCGGTCACAATAGGAGCCTCGTGTCGTTCTCTACCCATCCTTAATAAGATCCTGATTCGAATACTTTCTGCGATTAAATGTCAGTTCCGTTTGCATTCACGGAAAAACTGGGAATTTCGGACAATATGCCAACTGGCTACATGTGATGACCGTCGTCCATGTATAAGTCTAGGCCTACCACCATGCACCATCATTACGCATTCAATCAAAAGGAGGCAGTGAGTCGAGCCAGTTTGTGCAATTGTAAATCATGTGCATTTATTTGTTTCGGGTTATTGTTTGTACGAGTATTTAACAAGTATGCTATGTACTGTATGTGTCTATTTGTAAGGGTCTTAGGTGGGTCCTACATTTGTGTAGAAGCGCCCAGGACCTCAAGAAGTCAAGAAGGATATGGGCCAACTGGGACTAGGTCTAGGGCCTCATCTCCTTCTCGACTCCGCCTCAATGAGATCATGATCGGAATAATTTTAAACATCAAATGTTATTTTCGAACATAGTCTCAGAAAAAGTGGGAATTTCGAACTATATACCAGCTGACAATTGTGGCAAGAATCCATTAATATGTGATAACCTTCGTCCATGTTTAGGCCTTGGTCTTCTACTATACACCACTGCTATTCATTTAATCGAAACGCTGCAGTTGGTCGAGCCGATTTGTGCTAAGTTTGTGAATCATACACATTTGCTTCGGGTTTTCACATAGTATTTTGCAACGTATGCTACATACTATCTACTTTTAAGGGTGACAGGTGAGGCCTACTTTTACATATAGGTCCAGGGACTCAGAAAGTTTTGAGACATCCCTGCTTGTGGAAGTTAAGAGAATGAGTTACCAACTTGAGTATCTTCGCGTCGTCTGTTTGCGGTTTAAAAAAATTTCGAAGTTCATCCTTAAGAGCCTTCATCTAATTCTATAGTGACAATGAACAGGTCAGATTAAAAGAAAATTCGAAAAGAAACAAACATTTTATTTTTTTGCTAAAGAAAAAAGAAACTTAGGAATAATTTAGTATAATATTCTGCCATTATACTTAAGGAACATAACATACTTTATTTAGATAAGAACAGATGAATGAATTCACATTATTTAATCTAAGCTATATGTATGAAAAATTATTTTTTTAAAAACCATTCAAATGATTTTTTTATGAATCCAAGTGAAGGAATTTCCTTTCCTTTGCTATTAGGTGCAAAGAAGAGAGACAACAAGTTCCTTATTCAATAAAATAAAAATTTTCAAACATATTTCTCGAAACATAATCACTCATAAAGTCGTCTTGTTAGTCACACAAAGGGACTGTTTTTTAAATACCAATATGAATTGTCCCTCTTGATCTTTTTTTAAAATTGAAATAGTACAACATGTGCTAATGCTCGTAAACATTTATTTTTGCATGTCAGCGCCATGTTCAATCAATCAAACGAGTAATACTATATATTAGTGGCTTAGAGGCGGGAAGGGATGGGGGGGTATATTCTCTTTCTCCACTTGAAGGATTGTTGTATATAGAAATACTTAACAGATCACTAGTAATAAAATAAAATAACTTCTATGCTTTCTTCTTCTTTTTATCGTAATGTAGTGTTAGAAGTTAAGAGATTTTTCTGAAGAGAGAGAAAAATGAAAGGAAAAAACATCTAATCGCTTGTCATCCTCTCGATAAAGATTTTTTTTTATAAATACTTTAATAACAAAGACTGTGTTTGAGTATGAGAAGGAAATTTCTTATTCGAAGCTATACGAATTCTTGTATAGCACACACATTCTTGTTGATGCAGTAAATAATCTAATCACCAGGAGTAATGGCGCACACAAGGGGGTCCACCGCCCCCAAAGCCCTTGATTTTTTTTCCCGATTGATTATAATTCTAAGTATATAGTACGTAAAATTTAATTAATTTGTTATTAATGATTAATTTTATTAATTAATGCTAATTATTTATTCACGAATTAGTTTTTTACTGTGCTTTGTTCCCGAAAATCGACAAAATCAAAAAGAGAAGAATGGTGAACTTTCGACCCCCCCCTTGAAAAATTTCTGTGTGCGCTACTGACCAGGAGTAATCAGACTCATATTTGATACATGCAAAACTTATATATCTATCGGAACTTCATACAAACACCATAAGCTAAATTTTGGAAAAAAAAAACACATTTTGCACTCAGAACAGTTTAGTTCGTCCCAGTATCGATTTAAGGTCATTTCGGGCCCTGGGCGCCTGAATATCAATAGGCCTCCTTGACCCCAGCTTATCCGGGCCCTTCTGGACTCCTCCGGACCCTGGGCGTCCGCACTAAGCGCCCAATAAATACAAGGACACTGGTTCGGGCTTTATTTAGCGACGGAGAAAAAATGTAAGTGATGGCAGTGATGAAAGTGAATGTATGGCGAGGACTAATAATACTTTCCAAGCAAAAAAGGCATTGGTAGCCGAGCGATTCTGCTTGCAAGTTCCTCGTGGCCTGCTTTATTTGCGTCGAATTTCGGACACCAGTCTCGATGCTAGTAAAGACTCGTCTTGTAAAAAAAGGTGTTGCATGTTAAATATATCCATGGTCAAAGTCCTCAAGTTGGTATGGCGTGGAAATTAGGAGAATAGAGTGTGCCACTTGGTCGAGATTTAAAATTATGAAATACGTCGTCAATAGTCCTCACATTGCTTCGAAGAACGATGTTAATTAACAATCAATATCAATGCCTACAAAGAATACAGTTCCAACTGTCAAGGATGTAATTGGATTTGTGTATGTCTGGGTGTTGTAACATTTGGGGAAATTGATGGGTGGCGTGAGAGTAATAAATAAAATAATTGATTTATTTCGTTCACAGCTATGTGCAGTAGGTTACAACTTATTCAAACTATTGAGTATTTCCATTCAACAGAATACGTTATTTGTGAAGGAGAAGGCAAACACAGCCGTTTTTTCCAGTGTTTCAAAACGGACTGCCTTCCCACTCTGTTGGGCTGGAGGAGGTTCGTAGATGGAGTGGTGTGTTTTCAAGGTCACTGATTGTCGGGGCGATGTCAGATTAAAAGACCACGCAATATTTTTGGGATGCACGTGTTGATATGAGAACGGTGTTATGCTATCTACATAAAAAGCCGATTGAGCAACTGGGTAGCGCAGTGTGGATACACGTTACAGAGTGAACGGCATTCAGAAAGGTTGGGAAACTTGCAGTTGTCGACAGATAACCAAATTGTCTTTTTCGATATTCTTGAAGAAATTATAAGGCAACACGAGGCTATTAGTGGTGGTGGACCTCTTAACATTTAACTTCCGTCAAATGACGAGGATGACACCGTAGCTTCCCCATCGTAAGGTCTTTCATCCTTGAAAGATTTAATGTGCATTAGCTCTTCTACACAGTGGGTTTTTATTGGCCCCTGGACTCGAATCCTTGACTCTACAAAAATAATACTAGTCACGAGTTCATGACCAAGGCATGTCCACAACCACGATCTCAATATATTATCAAGATAAGGATTTCAAGCACAGAGAAAACTTAAAAAAAGAATATCTTCTGTACAGTTAGTTTTACATATCTGCTGAAGTTATCTCCACTATCTCCTGAACTTAATCTATGAAAATTTATAGAACCATTTTAAGACAATAGAACCATTATTAATAAAGATATACACCACATTATTAATAAAGAGAATCTGAGCTTTAAATTGTACGAGGAATGAAAAAAAAATTTCTTCCGAAATAATTAAAAATCCTGTCGATTTAACCCGTTGAATACCATGTAACCACTACTGGATACATGCTTTGTATAGAGCAAATCCCATTGTAACCTCATGTGAATACATGGTTTATTTGGATGTACACCAGTATAACGAGCACAGGAAACATTATAAGTTAGATTTTTTTTATTGGAATTGTATAATATAAAAAAAAAAAAAAAAAAAATTACAATGTCTGGGTTATAAAAATTTGAAAAAAATAGGAAAATTAAAATTAAAGTTACAAATATTTGCGAAATTGCTCCAAATGTTCCTTGGAGCAAAAAGCTTTCCCACATGCGTTACATAAGCGTACTTTCATCTTTGTTCTACATTTCTTTATCTTCTTCAAAACAAATACACATATTTAGATTGATTCACTGTCGTATTCATCGGTTTCCGGCAAACATTTTCTTTCAGTATCACTTTCGTTGAAATCCAACGACTAGGTCATATTGGCGAGAAACATTAAAAATAAACAACAAAAACAGTTATATAGGGTGTTTTTTTAGAGGTATAGAACTTTAAATTGCAATAAAACAACGATGTATTATTCGATTGACATGAATTTTTTTTATTCGAAAGATAATCTTGTGGCATTACATTTTAAATATGATCAAGCAAGGCGTAGATTCGTCGAATGGGCCCCAAACGAGATTGCCGTTGTTCCCGATTTTCATAAGCGAATTTTGTTTAGCGATGAAGCACACTTCTGGTTGAATGGCTACGTCAACAAACAAAACTGCCGCATTTGGAGTGAAGCTAATCCACAAGTGTATGTCGAAACACCGTTACATCCAGAAAAACTGACTGTTTGGTGCGCTTTATGGGCTGGTGGAATCCTTCTTTAAAAACGATGAAGGCCACAACGTTACAGTCAATGGTGATCGGTATAGAGCCATGATTACTAACTTTTTCATTCCTGAATTGAACAATCATGATGTCCAGGAGCTGTGGTTCCAACAAGACGGCGCAACATGTCACACAGCTCGTGCCACAATCCATTTATTGAAAGACACGTTTGGTGACCGCCTAATTTCACGTTTTGGACCTGTGAATTGGCCTCCAAGATCTTGTGATTTAACACCGCTAGACTATTTTCTGTGGGGCTATGTAAAGTCATTGGTCTATGCGGATAAGCCACAAACGCTTGACCATTTGGAAGACAACATTCGCCGTGTTATTGCCGATATACGGCCACAAATGTTGCAAAAAGTCATCGAAAATTGGACGTCCAGATTGGACTACATCCGAGCCAGCCGTGGCAGTCCTATGCCAGAAATCATATTTAAAATGTAATGCCACAAGATTATCTTTCGAATAAAAAAATTCATGTCAATCGAATAATACATCGTTGTTTTATTGCAATTTAAAGTTCTATACCTCTAAAAAAAACATCTTTTACAAACTGTGGAAAGTGAAACGAAACACGAACGAATGTGCACCTTAGCTTCAAAATGAAAAATGAAGCGTGCTTCGTAACGTCAAGGTCAGTACCCCAGAAATTGGTGATTTAAATTTGTGATTTCTGGGGATACAAGAAAGCGCAATCTGGTTCTCAAGGGGTTAATGTTATGTCGGTTGGAAGAAGTTATTAGAATAAGGTATACTGAAGAAGCATTAGTTAAACATTTTTCTTTTTATGCGGGGGAATTTGCATATACACTCAATTTTGGAAGATAAATTCTTGTTCATTACCTTTCTCATACCCTCTAAAAAAGATAGTATTTTTCATATTAAATTCTTACTTTTTGTTTATCAAATAATGGTAAAAGTGTATAACATTCGAATTAATTTCATTTCAAAGCCTTAGAGAGATTTTCACAGTGATTCGTTATTTAATATTTTGTATTAAAATAATAGTTGTTCTGAATTCAAATGAAATATAGGTCTTAAGGTATGGGTCAACTGGGTCCGGGCCCAGAGCTTCGCCACAAAGGGGGTCTCGACTTAGCCTTAATAAGGTCATGATTCGAATAATTTCAACGGTCAAATGTTGTTTTTGGTTGTATTATCCTAAAAACTGGGTATTTCGGACAATATGTCAATTATGGCTGCAGTCGATCGAGCCGGTCAGTGCAATTGTAAGACATGCACATTTATTTATTTGTTTCGGGTTATTGTTTGTGCAAGTACATATGTGACAACGTATGCTACGTACTTTCGACTTTTAAGGGTCATAGATGGGGTTTACTTTTGCATAGAGGCCTAGGGCCTACTTTTGTGTAGGGGCCCAGGGCCTACTTTTGCGTTGGGACCCAACACATCAAGAAGTCTTAAGGTATCCGTCTACGTTCGGAACCGTGATTTTGCAAAAGTGCATAAATGTATAATTTCCATGATATTTAGTGTCACTTAGATTAGAATACATGCATATAATTGTTTTAAGGACATTTTAACAAAAAAATATATTTCAATACAGTACTTAGGCAAAAATTTAACTTAGCATAATATTTTTTCAAAATGTTCTCCTTTTCTGGAAAATGCTTCTATTATAATAATATTTTGCCTGTATATAGCTCAGACCTCTCTACAGAGGCTCAACTAGAATTTTTGAAATATATAACTTAGAAGTGGGTTTATCCGTATTTTACGACAACAGAGAAAGCAATTTAAAGAAAAAAACGCCAATAATTATTTCAATTTGTAGTAACTCTGAAAATAATGAGAATTTTTCAAAAATTCTAGTTGAGCCTCTGTAGAGAGGTCTGAGCTATTCACGGGCAAAATATTATTATTATAGAAGCATTTTTCACGAAAGGAGAACATTTGGAAAAAAGATTATTCTAAGTTAATTTTTTGCCAAAATATTGAATTTAAATAACTTTTTTTTATCAAAATGTCCTTAAAACAATTTTGTGCATGTATTCTAATCTGAATGACACTAAATATCATGAAAATTATCCATTAATGCGCACGTAGTCGGATACCTTAAGTCGTCTTAGGAGGCAACTATTCCACCGACGTTTGCTTTAAAGTCTACGAGGCTTATAGAATGCTTCCCGGCTGCTTGTTGCCACAAACCACAGCCGATATCGCCTTGTAGTTTAAAACCACGTTAACAAGAGGAGATCGACACTAGAATTGGCATCTGCACTCTACTACATCAAGACGTGCAGCATTATTTTCAAACACTGATTTGTCTGTATTTAAGTCAGCTTCGCAGGCGACATAATTTAGCTTTGTGATAGAGCTCTCCGCAAACACACTTAATCTCACATCCGTTTTACTTACAAATAAGTCAAAAATAAACAGCTGAAAATATAACACATGAATTATTAAAATAGTAAATATTTAGATTTCTTCAGTACAGAGAGTTTTTTTATAAAAAAAAAATGTACATGTCCTTATTTTAAAGTTCTTCTAAGCCATTTGAGACAACAAAAGATCTTATATCTTTCACTACATTATCTTCACTCAAGAAGCTTTTTCGTTGAGCATCCTTGGCACGTTTCCTTGGCGGCGGAATCTCCAAGAGCAGCCAATTAGGAGCAACCCTTACCATCCGTCCGCGAAGGCACAGCAAAGAAAAGTCGCGGCTCTTTTCCCCATCCTAGAGAGGGCGGTGGGAAAAGTAGTTAGGGATATTCTGGTTCGGTCGGAACAGGCACGATCAGGTCGCCTTGGCAACGCCACAAGCCTCTAATAACCTAATTTATGATTCCATTCCCCCTGCCCCTCCTAACATCGTCTCTCGTCTGCCTCCGACACTTTCGCGGCATGAAAGAAGAGGGGAAGGGAACTGCTGAGAAGTTTTCGCTGATGCCCTGGCCATTAGTTCGGTTTCGAAATCAAAGTCTTCGTTTTCTTCGAGATTTAGAATCGGGTAACGGCATTCGGAGTGGCGGGAATTAGGCGACTTAGTCTTTTGACAGAAGAATTCGAAATTAAGGAGAAAGCAATTCCCGTATGATATTTTCTGAAAGGTTTTGTGATCGTTGAAGATTGGCTCGGATGGTGTAAGTCTCATCTGATAAACTTACTACGTTTCTGGTGAATTGCTGTTCGAACTTTAAATCGTATAAATTAAAATAGACTCGGTCTAAAAAAAATGTGCCCAGACAATATATATATATATATATATATATATATATAAATACACTAAAAAAAGCCTATTTTCTACTATAAGATTTACTTAGGCTAACTTAAAGAAAACAGAACTGTTATCATTTCTCTGGGTAGTTTTTATTATTAATATTATAATTATTTATTTGTTCCTTAGGAGCTCCAATAAAAACTTCGAATGACTTCCTCTTCTTTTTGTTCTTGTTTTGATTCTCTACTGTTTTATATAGTTTGCATTTCTCTCATTTTGTACGAATTAAACAATTTTCATATTTTTAGTGAAATAAAAAAAAAAAAAACTAATGCCTTCTTACCATTAACGTTTACACACACCTCTCTTATTCTCTTTCATTTTTCCTAGAAAAACCTTACTCAAATGAAATAGCCCTTATTATAACATTCGTTCTGTACTGTAGCGTCGCCTCATTAGACGGCATTTTGCCAACCCTCTCTTTAATTTTGATGCCCTGGGCGAAACAGCTGTGGTATAGGCTCATACACGGACGTTTGATGTTACCCCTCTTATTCTTCTCCAACACCCAGAGGCGAATAGATTCACCAGATAGCATTTTATTCACAATGATCTGTAGAAGGGACTCACCTGTTTTGACGGCTGTCCATTCTTTCGTTTTCTCTCACATAAGGCCGTGATACATTCGAATGGAAAGTAGTGTAGGCTTTTATAAGGAAGAAATGTCTGGGAGTGTATTCTCAGTATCGAAGTGACACGTCAATTTATAGACCATCTATATGGTTTATGAGATGCGACGACGTAGAGTATCTTAGTCCAAACAAGCTTTTGAATGGTGGTTGGGGCCAAGACCGAAGGTGCCGGGTGCAGACCTGTGTTCCTTGCCAATCAGAAATTATTGGAGGAGGGTGAAATAGGCCCGCCCAGGGTTTTTAAAGAGACGGTTCGGAAGGTGACCGGGACTTCGTGTGGGGAGGGGAGACCAGTGAAAGAGGTCGAGGGACAACCTCACCAGCGATTGGACTTCTGCGATAAGAGGGAGAAACCTGTGATAGGCTGTGTGGTGGCAAAAACAGAGATCTGGGCAATATTTTCTCCAGCGATAAGCAGCAGGGCAGCGAAGGATAGATACCATAATAATGATGCAAATTTTCTACTCAAGTTTGTAAATAAAATAATATTTAACCAAAGTTGTATAACCCCTCTCACTAAGCAGGAATTAAGTAAACTTGCGGGTCACGACGCTACAGTGTGCATGAACTTAATAGAAGTGTAATTTATTAAAAATGTAGCATTTTTTTATAATAGTATACAATGCGAAAAAAGAAACATATTCTATGCTGTCAGGGTGGCCGTGATGGTCCAGTGGCTATGGTCACGAACTCGTGGCCGGAGTGTCATAAGTTCGAGCCCCCGCGCCATTGAAGATCCACCATGCAAAGGGGCTTCTGTACGTTAAAGCTTCCGATGTTTATATGCCTCCTGTTCGCGTGGTGGGGTAGTTTGAAGAGAAGTGTGTCAATTCAGGTGCTGTCCTGGTTACTTGGCCAAAGTTCAATAGTACGATGCCCGTCGCCCTCGTGTTGCTTTGCAGTGCGACGACTGTCACTCACTTTATGTAGCTTGCTTGTTTATTAACGTTGAACTTAGAAGAAGCACGAGAACTTTTTTGAGATATATTCCGACGGTTCTTTGCCAAATGTTCCGAACTCATCTTAAAAGGCTTACAGCTGCAAGCCAACCACGGGCCTCGTAATTTTGAATCACGTTCAGTTGACGAGCTAAACACTTAAGCAGGCTCCGCATTCCCCTGACATCCACACTATGACAACGCGAGGACACATTCAGTTTCCACCGATTTAAATATCCATTTCCCTCTCGACAAGGCAGCCCAACATTGGAACTGTGATGTACCCGGTTTCTTTCCTCTAATTGCTGAGGAAGTACACCGATAAACGAGAGAAAAATTCGTCCCATTTCCCTAATTGCCGGGGGAAAAGTTGCGTAAATGGGTGGTCAAAAATTCTGACCTCTTTCCCACGGCAGTCTGAAGGATGAAAAAGGACACGGTACAAAGTTACTTTTCGGTTTCTCACGGATTGAAGACAACTGCGTGTCTGGAGAAGGGAGCTCCCACTATGCGCCGAGACAGACCCCGTACGCTAAGGGGTTTTCAGACAAGAGATCAAAGAAATAGGCGGTGAGTGACCATGGGAAACCTGGAGGTTAAAAAGGGAGAGCGAGAGAGTTTACGACGACTTTTACTTAAGAAAATCCAAAGAGGCCTCTCAGGCAGCGATACTAATTCCCTCGGAGTCCGCGAATTAACGAAAACGAAGGCGGACTTAGAACCGAGGAGTTTCGAGTCAGCAACAGCACGGTGGATATAGAGTCATTGAGCTCACACAAACTCTCTGTGGAATTACAGAAAAGCGAAGACTTTCTCTCATGAACTGTGGACCTTTTCGCATATCGAATGTACAGGACATTTCCCAAAAGTATCACTTTAATTGATATGTTTATGCGAGCGGTATAAAGACATTACCGCGAAAGAGACTCTATATCTGCAGACCCATTTTGCAGATAAATTGTACAGGAATATTTTTTTCATGCTTTTCATACTTTAATAAAGAGTTGGATCCAGAGCTGTTTGAAGTCATTACAAAACCAAAACGCTGGCCACAAGTTCGTGTTAATCGTAGAGCGTTTTGTACTTGTAAACGAATATTGAATTTAGGCATTCCGTATTCTTTTAACATTAGAGCGACTTTACAAAATGATCATAAATAAGTGGAAAATCTCCATTATGTTTTGATGAGTTTATCTGGTGTACACAAAATCAAAGCATTAAATATATACAAAAGAAGAAAAAAAAGAAAATCAATACCGTGAATATAGTTAAAACCCAGAGTCTTCTTAAGGAATAGGACAACTATGCCCGAACCCAAGGTCTCTCCCTCAAGGAGGCATCGTCTCCGAGTTGAGGGCTTTCAGTTGAGGCGTTCCATTAAGTCCGATTTCTCGACTCAGCCTCAATAAGATCACGATAGGAATAATTTTAATCGTTCAATGTTATTCCTGGATACATTCTATGAACAAATGGGAATTTCGAACATACATGCATAATATAATGGAAGACTACAATGTTCTGAAGTATCGAAATATTAATGAATTTTTTTTTCTCAATGATAATCAATAAGCGTTCTTTTTCAAAATTCAAATTGGTAAAATTGAAGTCAGAAATCTCATGACTCGAATCCCGTTTGAATAATTTATAAGCTTGGTGAGAATACTAAAAATAAAATACCATCAACAGAGTTGTTTTCAAACATATAATAAGCTAGCGAATTTAAAATGTAGGAAACAAAATTTCAAATACAACCTCATTTTTTCATGAATTGGTTTTATTGAACTTTACATGTACATACACTGAATTCAAAAACACTAAACTCAATAAAAGCGTCACAGGTGGGGCCTATTTTAGTATGCCTCAGCAAGTCTTAAAACGTCCCTGTAGTTCCTACTGTATAAAAACAGTGTGATATTTCAACGATAGATCTGTTGCATTTCGGTAAAAAAAATTATACATTTAAAGCAAACAAAAAAATCTCAGTTCGGAGCCTACGCCAGTGATGTACACAAGGAGTAGTTTTGGGGTTCAACCCCCTCCCCCCTAGACCAATAGATTTTTAATTTTTCCCATAGAGCATTATTCCATTCAATCAAGAAATTAATTTTCCTTACACTAAAAAATATATAATTTTTTAAAATTAAAACTTACTATAAAATCTGGCGTATAAACGCGCACTTTTACTTTCAAGCTACAATTTTTAATTTTTAGGTATATTCGCCGTATAACGCGCACCTTTTTGTACGAAGAAGCCTGAAATGTACAAGCGCTTGATTTTGATTGGTTGAATATTAACGTCGCACTGTTCAGCTGCACGAGGGCTTTTGGCGACAGACCACGTAATTTTGAACCATGGTCAAGTGACGTGGACGACACCTGAGCTGGCACCCCCCTCTCCTAACTACCACACCACACCAACGGGAGGACGTTTGAGCTCTCGACAGATTTAACGTGCATCGCTGCCCTACACGGTGGGTCTTTAGTGGTACTGGGCTTGAACTCGTGACAAGGCCAGCCACGATCCGATACCTTGACCACTCGGCTACCGCGGCCGAAGTGTACAAGCGCAATGCTCTTATGTTTTGAAGTCATTTATTCGAGGTATCATTCCAAGTTTTAGAAAACAATAGTATACTTTTAGAGCTACAACTCTTTAAGCTCATAATGAATACCATTTCTTTAAAAATAAACAGTGTAACGTCGTGTATAGCTAGTCATCAATAAATTTTTTTTGTACAGCCTAATATCATATAAAAATATTGTTTATTAGCTAAACAATTTGTTAGTGAAGTAATATTATTCAGTCTACATGCCAAGTCCATATGCCAAGCCGGTGTAGTCAGTCTATTCTATTCTCAACGCCACCGGCGTTCATCGTCTTTTTCACTTCAATCTCCGGACTCAGCCCTTTTCTCCATACAAGGCGGGCACCTCTCTCTCTCTCTCCCCCGGCTCTTTTTCCTCTCTTTTTCCGTCTCCTTCCCTTTCTTTTTCCGTCTCCTCTCTCCGTTCTTTTTTCCTCTTCCCTCTCTTCTCTCTCTCTCCCGTCTCTTTACGTTCTCTCCTGAAAAAGAACCATTTTAAACACCAGGGGTGTGTTCACAAAACACGCCCCTTCTTATTGGCAGGTCACAAAAGACTCTTGGCCTCCCTCGTCCTATTTGCGGATCACACGCCAAAACACACCCGGGCCGTCTGGTCCAAGGCGCCATAGTTCCTTGTCCAACATCTGGACACACTTGTCCATCACGCCACCTGTTTCTAGTATCCCGGTCACTCAACACCAGAAAAGACGACATGATTATTTTAAGATAGGCTTCGCCTATTGTCAATGGGGCCCCGGCTCTACTGTACCATTATGGCGACCCGTCTGTCTGTCTTCACTCCCTGAGTTCAGACAATAAACAATGGCCCCATGGCCACGTGCACTGGTCATTTTACAGCTGGTGGATCGTAAAAATTCAGGGACAATCGATGGGGTCGTACTTGTCCTTGAACAGCTGGTGAAACCATAACACTTTTCGTGAATCGAAAGATGGGGATTCCCAACCATCGACGATGTCACAACTGTAATCCAATGTATGTAGAGATTTAATTTTCTTATGCTCATATTTTCTTATTTTTAAAGCTCTCATTTTTATGCCCGGCGTATAATGCGTATTCGTAAATTTCGATCTTACTTTTTGTGTTGAAAGTGCGCGTTATACGCCGGATTTTACGGTAATTATATGAAATATATTAATTACATAGGAACTGCTTATTCACCAAAGTAGTATTCATTTAGACAAATTTGAATGATTCCAATCGAATAGCTGCAATAATTTAACTAAAAACACGAGAAGAAAATTTCAAACATTTCCGACAAAAAAAAAAAAGAAAGAAGGAAAGAACAGAAATATATTACGATAGAAATAAAAACATTTTCTCAGTAAATCTGAAAATTTTTTTTTAACTAAAAGCCTATATTTGATGATTCAGAAAGCCGCAAGTTTCCCATCTAAGGTGAAATTTGCGATTTATCTCTGCGAACTTAATTCTATTTGCTTTTTTTCTTATAACGTAACCAACCACACTCAGGAAAAATTCCATAACTTTTTTTTTCTTTTTTTCCTTTCCCTCTTTTTCTCTTTAGTTAACAGAATAAACAAACTCAGAGCGAAAATCCCGATTTTTCCTTTTAATTTGTTCAATATTTCTAGTTCTAGTTGGCATCATTGGGAGTCAATTTAAATTGGTATCGAATCTAATGATGAAAATTTGATTGTGAATATTCATTACACGAACTCTCTAACACGGAAATATGATAATTATGAGCAAATGATAATTTCTGTTAATTTGAATAATTAATTCATCATACCTGTTTCGCATTAGTTTTTTACCTGATGATTAATATTTTTGTTTGATTTTTTACTACTTTTTTCATTTTATATAAATAAAGGTTTGCTAATTTTAAATTCTTTGATGAAACAGTAGGATTAAATGTTGTATATCTCTTTCTTTTACCCAGAAGGAGCATCAATATGAATATTCATTCTTTTCTAATATTTTCAAGGGCCAACATATCTTTATGTATGTTTATTTTTTTTAAAAAATAATTTATGTGCAACTTTAAGTACTTAGGCTGCCAAATTCCCGCGACTCTTAAGATTTCAATTCCATTCATAAGCTCTGTTTATTAATCTAGTTTATTCGCAAAATTCTGTTTGAGAAAAAAAGCAATAAACAAACTACTAACAGAAATTGATAAGATCCTGCAAGTTTGAAATAATCGATTGGCAATTGTCTTAATTCAAGTTAAATTCATGAATCAATCGCAATATTTCTTTTTAGACAATTGTGAAATGTATATATATAAAAACATGAGTCTCTTCTAATCTTTTTTGGATTCAAGAATGTCATTCTTTTCTAAATACGAATATTTGCATAAATATATGGCCTCACTAGAAGGTGATAGAGCAGAATAAAAAGCGCACTTAAAAGAATAAGGACACTAAAACTTAACATGAATCTTATATTTTATATAAATTATCTTTCCTTATCCAAGCCTTATCCAAATTTGGAATTTTACGTACTGAAGATGTATCTTATCTATAAAATCGAATGATTTAAATTTCGACGATTCGAAGTTTTATTGTTCTTTTTTGGTTCCTAATATCATTGAGAGATTCTTTTTATCTTTATCCCTTTAACGGGCACACAGCTAAAATACAATTTTCTGTGACAAAGTACTTGATAAATGTAATGTTCTCATTCCCTTTAAACGTTATTTACTCACAAAAAAATATCTGATCGAAGGTTTTTTTTTTCCTGGGTGGTGGCTAGACGTTATGGCCATTGCGCACTTAAGACATTTAACTTACTTTTCAGGACAGAAATAATGAATCATATCACAATAAACTTTTTATGAAAAATTAACATTTATGCTGATAACTATTTCCATAACAATTAAATACAATGTATAAGTGTAACTAAATAATAATAGGATAGTTGTACAAAATACACTGGTGTGCAAAAAATTAAGGATGGAGTCGAAAAATTAGCATATCAGCTGAACGAAGAGGCAGAGCGGACAGAAAGACCAATCAGAATTAAGTATGATGTACGGTAACACATGCGCAGATATGCAGGTATAAAAGTAGTATAAAGCGTCGGTGTAAGATCAGTATTTCTGGCATTGCACGCCGTATAGCAGTTAAAATCACACCGAGTTGCTGCCTCAGCGAGAAATGGCGAATAATCAATCTGTTAGACGACATCTGGATGCTTTTACCGAGGTCGAATCATTGGGAAGTTGGAGGAAGGCCACAGTGTGACAAGTGTGGTTGCAGAGTTCGGAATGGCTGCATCGTTTCAGACTTTGGAGACAATTTCAAACTACAGGAACAGCTATCCGGGGGCTCAGTAGTGGTCGTCCACGAAGAACCACACCCGCAGATGACCCGTACATTGTCTTACAGGCCAGAAGAAACAGGCGGCAGACAGCGGGAGAAATCGCTTGACACGACACAGGCGACTGGACGACCGATATCGCGTTTTACCGTGGCCAGAAGACTGCACGGTGGTGGTCTGTTTGCACGACGCCCTGTACGGTGTGTACCTTTAACGCCTGCCCATCGGAGAAGGCGTTCTCTGTGGTGCCGGGAACACCGGAATTGGAACACAATGAATGGGGACGAGTACTCTTTACAGATGAGAGCAGATTCAGTTTGAGTAGCGATTCTCATCGCATACTCATCTGGAGAGAGCGGGAAGCCGCAATCATCCCTCGAACATCATTGAAAGGGACAGGTATGGAGGTCGCGGTGTTCTCGTTTGGGGAGGCATCATGCTTGGTAGTCGTAAGACCTACATCTTCAACGCAGGTTCAGTCAACGGGACCCGTTATTGTAACGATATTCTTCTTTCATATGTGCGTCTTTTTAGAGGCGGTATGGATTAAGTTACTTTTCATGGATGACAATGCACCATGTCATCGCACAGAAGCTGCCGAACAGCTCTTAGAGAGTGAGGATATTGAACGTATGGATTGGCCGGCACGATTCCGGATCTCAATCCCATCGAGCATTATGGGATTTTCTAGGCAGAACTTGGGAGCTCGTACCTTACCACCAGTATCGATTCGGGAGCTTTGATTGGCGCTGCAAGACGAATGGGCAGCAATGCCTCAACAACTCATTGACACCCTCATTCTCAGCATGGGCAACGCTGTGAAACCTGCCTAACAGGGGAGATCATATCCCCTATAAAGACCGATGTTTCTTGCTGGACACCCATCACAGGGATGTTTCGGCTTTCAGTCGCATTGCGCTCAATGCTACTTTTTCAATCACTTCTTTTATCCCTCTGATTTCTCTTTTTTAGTAAGTGTTGCTTAATATTACACATACGTATTGGGGATCTTACGGTATTAAATGTGTTGATTTGGAAAGCTTTTGTACAAAGTTATATTGAAAAAACCATCTCGTCCTTAATTTTTGCACACAGTGTAGAATACTTTCTTAGAATATATATAGAATGCTTAGAATATACATTAAAACTGGTATATACCCACATTTTATATTTTATTTAATTTTCGTATAAAAAGTTAAAAATAAAATCATATTTTTGAGAATTTAAATTAGTTATTTCACAAATTTGATGAGCTATTTACAGTGAAACTTAATAATATGCAAACGTTTTCTCACATCAGAAAAGCTGTAATGAAAGATTTTTGAACCCGAGAATCTTGTACCACATATTGTAAACAAAGTTTGTTTGTATTTCCGACCCCCAACATTCTCGCATGATTCTAAGTGATCTCTCTCTCTCGAGGGTAGGAAAAGCGAAAATTTCTGGGTCATTTTTCTGTTCTATGTGGGCAGTGGATAGAGCCTCTATCCACATATGAAAGCTTTCCAAGAACCTAAATGAAAGCTTTTTTTTAATTGCAAATTTGCTTAATTAATTCAGATGAGAGAAAAGTATACTTAAGACATGTCAACAATTTTTTTTCAAAGATCAGAAATTTTATTTATAGTAATCAAAATACAATTTGTAGATTTACACCGAGAAAAACTGTTTTTAACTACCCATCAGAGGACACGAAATGCAAAAAAAGGTATCGTGCTGCCGTCGGTATTAATTTTTATGCGTTTTGGCTTCAGTTAACTCATATGGATAGACTAAATATCCAACACCCGCTTGGAGAAAATTTTTTTAATATGTGGCTATACCTACTCGCCACTGCCCGCTGAAGGGTTAAATAACTATTTCCACATAAGTTATTTTTCCTGCAGCAGTACTATCCTTGTGGGATATTGAGCTTTACAGGCAAAGTTTTCTATCCAGAATGAATTTGAAAAATAAGATTATGGCAAATTTTGAAGGTGTGTCTATGATTACCAGATTGGCGATTTTATCGTCATTGACGACAGTTTGGATGGAAGAAACGACATCGCCGAGGAATCACCCCTTCCAGAAATTTCCATGAGGCTATACAAAGGTCCTTTGAAACACAAAGGTCAATGCAGTTCAACAGAAAGTCTCTTTATGTGTTGACTGCCATAAGAGAGAAAGACTATCTGTCTGAATTCCTGCTAGTTCTAGAACTGTTCTAGAGAACTGTTTCTGGAACGTTGTAAAGCTTGTTTATAACGAATGCATCTTGCACTATTGTAAATAATCTATTATAATATTTCTTTGCATATGTTTGTCGATTTGTCTTTGTGTAGTCATCTGTTCCTCCTTGTCTATTAATAAATCTGCTATTATTTAAACAACTGAAGTGTGGGCTGCTTTTCCACCACTCAAATCTACGACAATATGCATGCAACAATATGATATATTAATTGAACTGACTTATTTACTCGAATCTAAGCCGTCATTTATTCTAAGCCATACCCCAAATTCTCGAAATGTTTTTGTGAAAAAATGTTGTCTTTGATTCTAAATCGTACCCACAATTTTCTATACATCTTTGAAAAAAATTGTGTTAAAGGTTTATTAATTCTTAAGAAATTTTAAAAAATATTTTAATGAGAAATAAAATAAGAAGCCAATAAGTAATTTATTTTACCAGTATTAAAAACTGTCAACTACATATATGAACCTATAATTACTCTAACCATTAGAATCCTATATTTTGAGAATGATTCGTCTCTTTCACAGTCACAGTTGACTTCGGAATTGGTGCTAGCGTTGCCATTTTACTACACGGAATCGTATTCCGTGCCATCCAGTGCATTTGTTATGCAATTTTTTTTTTTTAAAAAAATGTATTGTAGAAGAATTATTAAAGGCTATTGAACATTTACAAAAAAAAAAAAAATCGTATCATTTTGTTTTCGCCATCGATGAATATTTGTTTCATCCATGCCAAATTTTATGTGGCTGCTGCTCGTTTTCCGCTTATTTCTGCATATAAAGATGCCTCCCTTTTCATACTTGCGTCATAATGAACTCCGATGCTATTGCCGATATCTTTGATGTTGAGGTGATTAAAATAAAGAGTATTAAAAAAAATTCTAAATACGCTCACATGACGATATTTAGGATAGACTGAATACTGGATATATTTGAATAAATACGGTTTTGTGGAAGGTTTAGACTAAAATTGGACTAATTTGTTGCTCACAAGAACCATTATACTTATACTGTGAAATATCAGTATTATAATTCAATATAGCTTATTGTAGCATAGAAGGTACAGACATTTAATTTTTAAGCCAGTATCTCTCAAACTTCCAGTATCAAAGTTTTCACCGCCCCCCCCGACCATACAATGACAATGCATTGAATGCAATAATAATGTACTTTAACGCTAAAGCTACAGTGCGATCTAAATTAAAAACCGTATAAATTATCAAAATAAATATTAAATTTTGCATACAAATTTGTATATGATAAGCTCTGTGGAAGAATCACTATTAATTATTAAACTTGTTCCTAACTTAGTATTCATATTTAGTATCAAATATATTGTGCCGTATTGTGATACATTTATAAATATAGTACATAATATAGTATATCAGAGTCAGTTATTTTTTATTATGTCAGAATATGTTTTGTTTTGTTTTTCCTTTTAGTAAATTCGTAATTTTTTTTAAAAAATTTATTTTCGACATGCTCACGCCCTCCTTGTAGGGTTATTATGCCTCCTAGGGGTGCGCCCCACAGTTTGAGAAACACTGTTTTAAGCACATTTATCGAACTTTTTATGAATTTTGGGGATATAAGAGTAACGTGGTACACCAGTTTCTTAGAAATAATAATAATAATAATAAAAAGATCAAGCAAATGCTTGGAGCTATAAAAATTTTATTTACTAAAACAAAAATAAGTATTGAAAAAGTGGATCAGTAGTATTGAGAAAGAATAGAAGTAGACAGAAAAAATAGAATCAAAGGGACGTATAAGAATTTGATCTTTCATTTAAAATCTAAATTCTTATATTTCTTCTGTGTATTTATTTGTCTGTTTGTCTTTATTTATTTGCCCATTTATGGTTATCTATTTGTCTATTCGCATTTCTTATCGTCTAAGCAACTTTATAAATTGAATTTAACTCTCTCCTGCCCCATATAAAAAAAACTGAAAAGCTAAAATTAAAAATTGCGTTTCTATTGACTACGTATTAAAATATACAGGAGAATGTTTCTTTTAATTTCTTGGTTTTTATTGTACACGTGCATATTTAATTTGTAAATTAGGTATGGTACAATGCACACTAAACTGTTTTATAGATATTGTTCATATACGTATAAGATAATTTGCTTATTTTATTTTCCTTTTTTATGAAAGAGTATAAAAATCAAAGAAATCGGTGTCATTTTCTATGCTTTTTAATTCTGTGTGGTTGCTTTCTGTTATTTTCTTTTTAATTTTATATTTGTGCTTAATTGAAATACATAGAAACTATGTAATTTTTTTTTAAAAAAAGTATTTTTTTTCATTTTGTATTCTTAATTACTTTTAAAGAATACTATGTTACATAAATTAAATGAATAATCACGAAAATAATTGATTCAATTCCTTTAGTGGAAGTAATTTTTTCCCTTGTGTAGTTTTTAGATACTTCTTTTCGTTTTTCTTTTGTTAGCTTTTACAAATGAAATCTTTTTTTCATTAAACTTTTTTTTTTACCTATTATCTAATGAAGCCCAAAGGTTGAGTGATAGACTATCGCGCTTCCACGCCACAAGTCCAGGGTTCAGACCCCTCTCTGGGCAAGGTCGACTCTGCTTTTCATCCGTCTAGTGGGTTGATGAATGAGCACCAAGCTTGCTTGGGACCAAAAAATTGGGGGTTTCGTGTCAGACCGGCCAACTGACCGTGACATCTGCTCATGCACCTCAGTGCCTAAGGTCATGAAAACTGAGATGGGCACAGTAGAACTTGGCCCTCATAGGCTGTTGCGCCACTGAGCTTAGTGTATAACCGTATTCAACCGTTTAAAAGTGAGCATTATTTTTGTTTGCATCATGAGAAAATATGAATAAAGGGGAAGAGACTTGTGATTTTTCATTTAAAATTAACGTAATTAATTCTTAAAAAGAATTAAAATTTAGGATAAAAAAGTGTACAAATGACCTTTACACACTACGTGAAAGAGAAAATGCAAAATTCCTCAGAAATGGTGAGAAAAATATGCGATAGCTTTATAGATGAGTTATGGTAGCTCAATGAGGACCAGTTAGTTGTTGTTGTTACTAATCCCCCAAGGTCTGACGAAATCAGACAAGATCAATAAATCCGTTGATTCTGATGAAATCAAGCACAAGAAGTGGAGAAGTACAAAGATCCTCTCGAGAAAGGTCCAGACAATACAGAATGTGCTCAGGTGAAGACCGTTGACTGACCAGTTAGTTCAGCAGCTTATTGTCGTAGATGAAACATATCGTAATAAGGATGGCATAGAGCTGCTAACAAAAGCAATTTAAACATCCTGGAGGCAACAGACGAGTTCACGTGGGATTGCGTGATCAGACTTAAAGGGCAGATTGTTCTGCCCCTCGTATCATAGTTGATAACTACCAACACGTACCCAAGGTGTACCAGCTACTGCGAAAAGGATTCAAAGTGGATTTTCCATGCTCGAGACATTCTAATGCAGTTAGAAGCAGGTCAACACACGTATTCGAAATATCTACCGATAGGTGGTGACAGCTTCCTCAGTTCATTTCCTTTGAGCTGTTACAAGATAAGCAGAACGTTCTAGAGGTTCCCATGTCCACCACATGACTATTACTAGCCAATTAATCGCCAACGGCTTACACTCATGGAGTTCTTTAAGGAGACTAACATTGACCCAACAACACTGATGCCTTCATTTGGAATGGTATAAATCTGAGCCTATACAAGCAGAATAGAATAGCCCAACATGGTAACAGTTCTAGCCGGTTTGGAATCCAATTACATTACAGTGTTAGGTATATTTCCTTCGTGTGTAGTAGTGAGCGTTTTTTGGTGAATTCCACCACACTATGATCTCACTTGAAATTAACATTTGACAACTGGTCTCTGAAATTGTAGGATAAACGAATTCTCAAGCATTGAACCACCCAATATACACCTTGTGTATGGAGATGCTGTCTGTATTAGGCGTATCTCTACACATGTACCAGGAACGCTTCCTGGACAGACGCAGTCTTCTTCATACAGTCACAGAAGGTCACACGAGAATGGCTGTTTCGAGAGAACAACCACGAATTGTTGCGAGCAATAAGATGTCTTTCAGTGTAGCGAGTATTCTTTTTTTGCAGGAAACAATTTAAGTACAAGTATCTGAGCCATACTCCTAAACCACCATATGGAAGTTATTGTCAGCAAATCATATGAGTTCGTCCCACTTAGAATGTGTCAAATCATTGACACCTGAGGATTTTCCTACCGCAAATCCTTGTAAGAGCTTCAAATTTTATATCGTGGTGCATCAGGTCAAGGTCAAGACGATTTTCTTTTCCTTTCATTTATTCACACATACACGCACACTGAAAGAATAATTCATGCAATTACATGTTTTATCACTTCAATATCAGCAGTGCCGATTTCAGGCCTTAGGCGCAGAAGGTCTACAAGCCCTTTGTCACTGGAGGATCGAAATTTATAACCAGAAAATCTGGTTAAGTCCAGCTTATCCGGGCCCTTCTGGGCCTCTCCGGTCCCCTGGGTGATTACTCCAAGCGCCCAATGGATAAACCGGCACTGAATATCAGTTAACATGGCGCCAGATGTCCTCCAGTTTTGTTGCTAGCAGTCTCCTCTCCCCTTCCGTAAGAGTTTAAAAAAGAAATCCGAGCAGCAGATTAGAATAACAACAGTCTTATAAAAACTTATCGAAGGACTACAGGATCTTTTTAGTCGTTGGGTTAACCACTGTGGTTCCACAGCATTATGGATCTCCCTTCCATTAAATCAATGACGTCCGACAATGTCAAAACGTTACAATTTGATATCATTGGGTCGGTCGAGGTGGTCCAGTTCATTGCCTTGCTAAATAGTTGGACTTATCATGCGTGGATTTCTTCTACAGTCATGAAGTCCATAGTGTACGAGATCCATACTGAATCAATTGAAGACCTAGTCTTTCGCATATTTGCAGCTGTCCATGAAATCCGAAAAATGCCAGGGCTCGCCCTGAATATCAAGGATTTAATCTGGCGCGTCGATATGTGAAGACTGTGAACGCTTGTAGGAGATTTGGAACTTTTTCTGTAGCAGGGTTTCTCAACTTTACAGACCCTATTGTAACGTCTTCGTCTCGCAGCTGTGTTCGGCGTCTTTGTGAAAATAATCACCACACGTGCAAAGACACAGGTGCAACCTTAAATTATTGCGTAGTACCATCTTGGATCACCCACCGACCTTTGACATCACGAGGGATCCTTTCCCGTCGCTGGCAAGATGCAACCAGATATGCAAAAGCGCCGTCCCTAATCCCCGAGAAGAGAGAGGGAGAGCCAAAGGAGAGATGTTTTGACCCCTCGAAAGAAGCAGACGCATAGAAAAGGAACTCTCCTCTCACAAACCACTGTTTGAACTCTAATAATCTTTAGTTTAATAACTTATATGTATAATTCTGTAAATAATAGCTGTGACGCAAATAAAATAAATATTTAATCAATATCACGCTACCGTTATTTATCTCAAACGTACACTATGATCTTAAATAAATTGAATCAAAATAAAGTTCCAATTTAGAAAAAAAAATTATTTCATCTCAAAAATGTGATTTTTTTTAAATGCATAAATTCTTTTATAATGAAAATAAATGAATTTAAATAAATAATCTCTAAACCCAACCAAGAATGCCAAACCATTTGGTTTGGCTGAGAAAGAGAAATATCTTAAGTTAAAATAAGTTAATTCCAAATATTGTTATATAAGTTCAAACAACGTTCCTATATATTTTCAGGAATAAACATTTTTTTTTGTCTGTTTAAAATCTTGTATGCCAAAATGAAGCATCCATTTCCATTTGACGTTAATAAAAGAAAAAGGAATTCAAAAGCATGACCCTTTTTAGACGTTACTATATTAATATAAGTTCACGAGGTTATAATACATTAGTCCGCTTATATTTTGCTCTGTCTTTAAAGCATACAATGCTCGATAAGCACTCAATTTTCCCTCTTTAAGGTATCCGACTATGTCTGGAACCGTGATTTTAAAAAAGCGCATAAATAGATAATTTTAATGATATTTAGTGTCACTTAGATTAGAATATAAGTATAGAATTATTTTAAGGACATTTTGAAAAAAAATTATTTAAATTGGCAAAAAAAGTAACTTAAAATAACCTTTTTTTAAAATGTTCCCCTTTTTATAAAAATGCTTCTATAATAATGATATTTTGCTTATATAAAGTAAAGACTTCTCTCCATAGAGTCTGAACTAGGATTTTTGAAAAATTAACATTATTTTCAGAGTTACGACCGATTGAAATAATTGTCAGCGTTTTTCATGAAATTTCTCTCCTCTGTTGTAGTAAAATATGAATAAATCCACTTCTAAGTTATATATTTCAAAAATTCTGGTTGAGCCTTTGTACAGAGGTCTGAGCTATATATACAGGCGAAATATTATTATAATAGAAGCATTTTTCACAAAAGGAGAATATTTTGAAAATTGGTCATTCTATGTTCATTTTTTGTCAAAATATTGCACTTAAATAATTTTTTCTTGTAATACTATTCTTAAAACAAGTTTATATACATTTCCTAATCTAAGTGACACTAAATATCATAAATATTATCCATTTATACGCTTTTGCAAAGTCACGGTTCCGAAGGTAGTCAACCTTAACATATAAAAAAAATTAGAAATCTCAAGCATTCAAGTTTTGGAAACGAGGAATAAGTAATGTATTGCACTAAGAGGAAAAATAGATCTATTTATACGAAAATTAGTACAAAATTCACGTATGATGCTCTGAGCACGATAAAAGGGAATGTATGAAATAAATACCGAGTATAAAAATATTTCGAACCGTAGGTTCTCAATTATATTAGTCAAAAACAGCCACGAAAAAAAAATCCAATTCGCGTGAATTGGATTTTTCCTGTGTGCGAACACCATTTTAAAACTATTCGAACTGATAGAAATGCAATTAAAACTCGGGACATTGTAGTCTCAATTGTGTAAAATATCCAAAATCATTGAAAGGATACACTATTCCCTTTTTTTTTTTTAATTTTCATGACTTGTTCAAAAAAAAAACAAAAAACTTCCACGACCGCGTAAAGCAACTATTGTCGTCTTTCCCAGAAGCCGGAACCCGAACATCGACCGAAAGCAACGAACGCAGCAGGCTCTCCCTATAATAGCTCCAGCACGGCGAGAGGACTCAAAGAGGGTTAGGGGGGAACGAAACTCGTCACTCTTCCGTCCCCCCTCCCTTGCCTAATCTTCTCGAACGCCGACTCACCCTCATCCACCCCTCCTGAAGTGCACTGCGGCAGTGGTGCCCACTCATCTATCTAATGAGAGGCGGCTCGAAAAGACCCTAGGGGGTGAGGGAGAGTGCACCCCACAAAGGATCGTTTGGCGAGGGTTGGGGGAGGTGCGTTTTCCTCAGGTGGTGCGTTTTGTCATTAGTTCGTTCGGTTCTTTTCCTGGTCGGGACAGATGAAGGTTTGGGGAAGGGGGCGTGACTCGGGGAGGGGGGGAGATGGTCGTAATGAAGTGATCAGGATTGGGCTGTTGCCTTGTAATGTTCTGTTAGGTAGGAATATAAGGGGATTGAATCGGGATGGGTCAATCAGTCAACCATCCAGCCCCGTTTGTGTTTTTTACTGGAGAGGAAGTTTTAGATGTTGGAGCGATCTATTACCCTGTCTGAATGGGCGACGCGTTGATGAAAGGTCACTCCTCCCCATTAGCGTTTTCCGAAGGGTTGAATAAAACAAAGTAGCGCTCCTACATCGATGGAGTGATGTGTGGTTGCAATCTGCACGCGATAAGGATGGTTGAAATGAAAGGGTGTGAGCAAACTTTTCGCGCTTTTGCTAACGAATTTTTCCAAACTCGGAATTCGAAACAAGGTTAAACAAAAAAGGAATATAAGTTTGTTTACCCAGTTTTCTTCGAAATGTGTACTTATTACAGACAGGGACGATTTAAGGCATGGGCCGCGGCCGCAATGGGGCTTAGTATCGTTCTCAACTCAGCCTTAATAAGATAATAATTCGAATAACTTCAACGGTCAAATATTCTTTCCAATCATATTCTCTAAAACAATGGGAATTTCGGACGATATGTCAACTGGATATATGTGATGACCGTCGTCATCACAGGCCTAAGCCTCCCACGATACATCATCATTACTCATTCAGTCAAAGGAGGCAGTCGGTCGAACCGATTTGTGCAGTTGTAAGACATGAACATTTATTTGCTTCGGGTTATTGTTTGTACAAGACTCATACTACGAGTTTTTGACAACGTATACTATGTACAGCCTGCTTTTAAGGGTCATAGGAGAGACCTAACACTTGTATAGGGCCTACTTTTGAGTAGGGGTCCAGGGCCTCTAGAAGTCTTGAGACGTCCCTGATTGCAGAATATTAAATAAGAAAATAACTTGATATCATACTGTGACTTGTCTGGAGGCTCAAAGCTACGGCTAACGACAGGCGTACATCTAGCCTTTTGCCACGATGAACTTCGTGAGCTTTGATCTGACACCGCCAAACAGGTGGCGTTTGCGACAACAATAAAAAAATAATTTGCTGGTCCATAAACTGTAGTCTAACTAGCCATATGTGGTCGCAGTAGCCTAATGATCACAGTCACGAACTCGAGTCATAAGTTCAAATCCTAGTACCACTGATGACCTGTCGTGAAGAGGGACTGATGGCTGGTTGGATCTATCGAAACGCAAAGTCCCATTAGTGTGGTACAGTAGTTGGAGATGATGATGTGGTTCGGGTATCGTGGTGTCACTCGACCGAAATTCAAAATACTAAGTTCCTTTTCCCAAAGTTCTCGCGTTCCTTTATAGTGAGATGCTAACAAAACACTCACTCACTAACTAGTCAGACGCGAATAACGCATTCCCTAAGTTTGAACAATGATCTTTGAAGAGACATTTAGAATAGGGATAAGAAAAACATTTTAACGTCTGACGAACGTTTTGGGTCGTTCATAATCTTAAAATATCACATTGGAATTTATCCGTAACTCTATGCAGAGACGAATATTGAAATGAAAATCTAAACGTAACTAATCTAAAACTAAAATCCTTCCCGTAGAAAGAGAATGACGAAATATTTTTGAATTTCTGAATTTAAATTATAGGAAACAGGAATTTAATAATAAAAAATAAAACAACAATGAAATACACTGCTGGACAATTGCTAAGGACAGATCACAAATTGCTATGTATCATAAAATTAAGCGAGGCATGAGGCCTAGTAGGATAAAATATAGTTGCCACACTGTTCAGACATAAGAATAAAGAATATTTATTGTTCTAGAAAGTACAAAAGCTGTGAAACATCTGAAAGAAAAAAAAAAGTTCATTTGATCTGCGTACGGAGAAATGGGACAATGCATCTAAAAGTCAGCAGGCACCTTAAAGAAAGGTATCAGTACGGGATATGTCCACCGTGGAGTGTGATGCAACATTGCACACGTCGTACCATATTTTGCACAACATTATCCAGCAGCTGTTGAGGCAATTTATCCCATTCCTCTGTGAGTGCACGGATGAGGGTGTTCTTGTTTGTCGGAGGATAGTTTCGACCAGCAACTTGCCTCCCCAAAGCATCCCACACATTTTCAATGGGGTTTAGATCTGGAGAACGCGCTGGCCATACGAGACGTTGAATACCCTCGCTGTCTAGACAATCCTGAAAAGCGAGTGTTCGATGACATGTTGCGTTGTCGTCCATAAAAAAAATTTATCACCGACAGCAACACGGAAAAGACGAACATGTGAAAGTAGAACTTCATCAATGTATCGTTGGCCCGTCATAGTCCCATTCGCAACCACATGTAGGCGCGTGTGGCCATTGATCATGATGTCGGCCCACACCATGATACTGTATGTCGGATATCGGTCCTTTTCCTGGATATTTTCTGGACGATAAGCAGTACCACTCTCGCGCCAGATCAGTTGGCGTCTACAATCCGATGATAGACTGAACCTACTCTCATCTGAGAATAGTACGCATGCCCAGTCCTGTTCAGTCCAATTGTGATGCTTACGACACCATTGCAAACGGGCAGTACGGTGCTGTCTGGTCAATGGGACACACACAACAGGTCTGCGTGCGTATAGTCCTCCTCCCCTCAAACGTCTGGCAACAGTTTTGCTGGAGATCTGCTTTCCTGAGGCAGCAAGAAACTGATTTGCCACCTGCTGAGCTGTGGTGCGCCTGTTCCTTTTTTGATGATAGGACGTTATATCTGTCTTCTGCAGGCGTCGTACTTCTAACACGACCTCCCCCGTGCCGTCTGCTACACATTCCAGTAGTTTTAAATGACTTCCACAGCCGTGAAACAACGCTGTGAGCGATGTCGAACACCCTGGCAACATCTGTTATTTTTCGCCCTTCTTCGATCTTTCCAATAATTCGGCCACGCATAAAATCATCTATGTGATGTCGGGAAGACATGCCAAAAATTTTAAGTTCGTCTATGAAATCTTTCCTGTAAAACTTTGACTTGAAACAACAACTGTCCACACGCGTCAAAACCTTTAAAGCACTTATGAACGCTATCACGTGATGAACAGACGTGGAAAAAAATTTGCATACTCATACTTCTTTTTACTAATATCCCGCACTTATTCTAATTTTCCACATTTTGCTTCCTTTCATTTTGTGGTTGCTATGGATGATAGTGTTATCCGTCCTTAGCAATTGTCCAGCAGTGTATATAAAATATAAAGTGAATACGATTATCCAACTAGAGGTCCGCAAAGAGTTTTTATGCAGTCTGCTTTAAACAGAGATTTCTTTTTTGTACACAATCAAAGATTCGTCTTTTATTTTTCACTATTAGAACCTGAAAGTGTTTCTACTACAGGATTATCTGCAGAGCTTGGAAGACGAGGTCACAAGCAGATTTCAGGATTTCAAGAAAATTCAGTCTAAATTCAATTTGCTATGTTATCGCATTACTGCTGATATTGATAAAGCATCTGAGAAGCTACATCTTGAGCATATTGACTTGCGGTGAGATCACAGTGTGTAGATAATGTTTAATGCAATGACAAATCTTTGTCAGCTGAAAAATTTCTATGTATGAAGAAATCTCTCTCTTTCTGCAGGGAAATTAAATATTTTAGTCGACATATATTTGTGAGCAAAGTTTTTCTTGCCTGAAGATCAACAAAAGTAAACCTTCATGCAAGTTAGCTGACATTAATGTGCAGGGTGCAGTGGCGCACACAAGGGGAGGGTCCTGGGGGTCCGGACCCCCCCCTAAATCCCTCGATTTTTTTTCCGATTGTATTCTAAGTATATAGTACGAAAAATTTATTTAACTATTTGTTATTAATGATTAATTTTATTAATTAATGCTAATTATTTATTCAATAATTAGTTTTTTACTGTGTTTTGTTCCCGAAAATCGACAAAATCAAAAGGAGCATGATACAAGAATGGTGAACTTTAAAAAATGTTAAAAAGTGTTGTAGAATACATTTGTCTCATTAAACTGATTCCAAAATTAAATGCGGTTACAGTTACAGACAATATGATATTGGCGAAATAAATAAATTAAATAAAACTGCCAGTATATTTTTTAATTTACATTTATTATTTTTTATAATGAATGCAATCAGTTTAGAAAGGTGTCCCCCCACCCCCCGATATCCTCCACTCTTAAAATGTGGCCCGCGAACCAAAACAAGTTGCCCATCTCTGCGTTAGATTATAGGTTCTTGAAGTGGTTCCGATGAGCTCCTGGGGGTTCTTGGGATTGCTGTGGGATCCATGGCAAGTTAAAATTAATTTGGTGGGGGGAGGGGGATAACTTTAGGGGGTCTTCGAGCGGCTTGATATAAAGTAAAATATTTATGAACTGTTTCCATTATTATTAAAAGTAAAATAAACTAGCCACATAATTTTTATTCCTTTAAGTATTTTTGGAGTAAAATATTATAGTTAGGTGTTGTAACGAGACGGCGCTTTGATATGACCCACACCCATCCCTTCATGTCTAGTTTTATAGATTAGAGCAGGTGACTCGCTTTTTGCTTAGAGACAGTGCGTGGGGCTTTGGGGTCATTGTCTATTGTTTGTCCTCGGTCCACCATGACAGTATGTCTGAAAGTCATAATAGACATAAAAGTGCCCCCTCCGGTGACGATTGACGGGGCCTGTCTGCCTGAGGAGACTGATGGGAGAATGGCTTCAAGAAAACAATTGTGGTGGGGTGGACAAAGTGTCCATATATGCGGATGAACGTCTGGTGCCGATACTAGGGAGAGCGATTTTTAGTTCCGCGCCAATAGGACGCTAATGCGTCCGAGGGCCTAGTGCAGACTTTTGTGAGCCGATCAAAGAGAAATGACGAGGGGCGTGTAGTGGATCCACCCCAGGACTTTAAAAGTATCATTTTTTGGAGAGATCGAGATCGAGACGAGAGCTGATTATTTTGCAAAAAGAAAGAAGCTGGAGGAAAGGCTCTTCACACGTGTTGGCCAGGTCGTGATGGTGAGAGTGAGCGGAGTCTTCTAGAGCAGTGATCCGCAACCCCCGGTCTGTGGATTAAATAGTAAAAAAAACATTAAACTATAGCCATTTTATTTAAAGTGGTGCATTTCTCTCGAATTTGGGCAAATTTACACGGAAATCACTTTATATTCCACGTTAAATCATTTTTATTCATTTTTGGCGTATCTTTTATTCTGAAGGCATATTTAAATGTAACTAAATTAAAATTGTTAAATCAAAACAATATAAAATATAAACAATCAACGTGTCCCACCCTCAGCGGGCCGCGGTAAAATTATCAAGCGTTGACCGATCCGCAGCGATAAAAAGATTGCGGATCTTGTGATGCTGATGATCTGTGTAGGGCCAACACCCTCCGGAGAAAAAAATACCCGACGGTCGCACAACGATTAGGTAACCGTGAAATCAATTCAACTCGGGACTGCATTTTGTTATCCTTACGAGCAAACAAGGGACTAATTAGTCTACAATTTAAATTATACTGCTTGAATTGAAATAATAATGACGTAGAATACGAATAAAGTAAGTTCTTTTTAAGTCTTGCTGTGTGACTAAAAACGCTACCTCGTCACTACGTTATACAGTGTATAAAATACAGTTATCACGCACGGTGGAAGTTGGGCCGATCGCGGTTGCAGCCGTCTTTGAGGTTTAAATAGAAACGGACTCGCACCGCTGCATGCAATAATTTGTCTGAAACAGTAGCGCACACAGGAATTTTTCAAGGGGGAGGGGGGTCCGGGATCGAAAGTTCACCATTATTGTATCATGCTCCTTTTGATTTTGTTGATTTTCGGGAACAAAACACAGTAAAAAACTAGTTTTTGAATAAATAATTAGCATTAATTAATAAAATTAATCATTAATAACAAGTACTTAATTAAATTTTACGTTCTATATACTTAGAATTATAATCAATCAGAAAAAAAAATCAAGGGATTTGGGGGATCCGGATCCCCAGGACCCCCTTGTGTGCGCCACTGTTTATATATCATACGCCTTTCGAACGATTGTGAAAGAAAAAGACACACCTCATTTTTTAATTATAAAAACGCATTTACTAATTAGAAAATTAAAACTATAACAATGCCTCTTTGTGTAATTATGATGCGATCCTTGAAAAGGAAGAGAATAAAACAGATTAATTTAAATATAGATTATATAAAGAATCAGTAAAAACAGCTTTGTATCTGCAGTAACTAACAAGAATATACGTGGCGCAGTAGCGCACATAGGAGTTTTCCAAGGGAAGGGGGGTTCAGGGTCGAAAGTCCACCATTCTTGTGTCATGTTCCTTTAGATTTTGTCGTTTTTTGGGAGCAAAAAATAGTAAAAAACTAATTATTGAATAAATAATTAGTAACAATTAATAAATTTAATCATTAATAACAAATACTTAATTAAATTTTAAGTTCTATATACTTAAAATTATAATCAATCGGAAAAAAAATCAAGGACTTTGGGGGGCGTCGGAACCCTAGGACACTCCCTTGTGTGCGCTACTGACATGGTGTATATGAATTGTGAAACATGTAACGCGGATAGATTGAAATGATTAAATTGGACCGTATCCGTCGTATCATGGAAAGTAAGTAAATGGCAATATAAGAGAGATGTGCGCACGCGCAAGTTTTTCCTTGAGAAAACCGTAGGTGTATTTCTCGAAGTAGGAGAAGCATCCATGTATGTGCGGAGAAATGAACATACAAAAGCTTAGTTTAAAATATGTATGTTGTTTTTTCTACGATTTTTTTTTTTGTTATAGTGCAAATTTTTTCATCTTCAATATACGCATAAAAAATTATCTGAATTTTTAATTAATGCAAAAAATTGCATTAATTTAAGCTAATTATTATTTGAAAAATTTCACCTGGAATTCTAGATGTATAAGGTGAAAAGTTTAATACAAAACTCTTCGAATGGTCAGTATTTATTGCTATGTTTCCTTAAGAATGAAGGTTCATGCTTCATGAAAATTGCACTGCGAATAAAAATTTCCAAAGAAATGAATAAAATAGGTTTCTTTCGCGCAGTTTTTCGTTTGAAAAATAAATTTTACAAATTAATTTAATGTTTTGGTTGTAATGGTGCTCGTATTATTTTAATAATTAAGAAATACATAATATATTTAACGTAATTACAGAAAAATCATTACATTCAAAATTACGAGGTTCTTCTTCAAAAAATCTTGTTTGGTTTCTTTGTGCGACTCAATAATTAATTGGAAACTGCTGGAAAAACAAACCTGAGGAACAACAATAGAACAAATTTCTTTTCGACTATGTACGTAATCTGAACATCCAGTTTGCTAAAAAAGTGTCCAAAAGCTTTTTTTAAAAACAATTAACTTTAAAATGGGATTTTAAAAGTAAAAAAAAAAAAAATTGAACTAGTTTTTTGAAAACGTAATACACATATTACATTTATTTCGGGGTGTAATGCGTGTTATACGCGTGAATATAAAAATGATAGCTTTAAAAATATAGAAAGGATGTGAATAAGAAAAAATAGATTTCTTCATATATCTAAATACTACTTATTAATTTTCAGTTTTGGATAACATAAAAAAGTTTGTCGTATTCATCTTCCGTCTTTCCCGCATCTTTCTTATCAAATTCCGTTTCATCTTTTCATCATCACTGTTACTGTGTTCCATAAATAAATAATGATCTTCCGACCCATCTAGACATACTATTCTTTTTTTTAAATGACTTTCTGAATATATCTGGGATATTTTCATTCCTTTCTTTATTTATCCACTCACTCACTATATTTAGACTTCAAAAGAAAAAAGCATTGCACATCATTGCACATGTATGCAATCATTTCACATGTGTGTCAGGTTTCTTCGTAAAGAAAGAGTGCTCGTTATACGGAAAATCAGTGACGCACACAATGAAGGGGGGTGTACTAGGGGTCCGGACATCCCCATAGCTCTTCATTTTTTTTCTCGATTGGTTATAATCTTATGTATATATTACGTAAAATTTAATTATGTATTTGTTATTAATAATTAATTTTATTAATTATTACTAACTATTTATTAATTAAATTTTTACTGTTTTTGTTCCCGAAAATCGATAAAATCAAAAGAATATGTTGGGCGGCGTATTGGAGTAAGATACCAAAATGGTGGACTTTCGACCCTGGGCCCCTCCCTTGAAAAATTTTTGTGTACACTGCTGCGGAAAATAACATTTAAAAATTAAAAATTGCACGGTTTGAAAGCGCGTTATACGCTGGAATATACGGTATGTTTCTAAGAAAATTATTTCCATTCTGGTTCAATAAATATTTTTCCTTTTGATCAGTTTTAGTTTGTTAACCTATATGATTCTTCGTGGAGTAATTTATAGAACAGTTATTTATCTTTCATGAAATTATTAGAAATTTATAATTTAGTTAACAATAATGTATGCATATCAGTGGCGCACACAGGAATTTTTCAAGGGGAGGGGTCCGGGGTCGAAAGTTCACCATTCTTGTATCATGCTCCTTTTGATATTGTCGATTTTCGGCAACAAAACAGAGTAAAAAACTAATTTTTGAATAAATAATTAGCATTAATTAATAAAATTAATCATTAATAACAGGTAATTAATTAAATTTTACGTACTATATACTTAGAATTATAATCAATCGGAAAAAAAATCAAGAGCTATGGGGGGGGTCCGGTCTCCCAGGACCCCCCCCCCTTGTGGGTGCCACTGATGCCAATACAAGGAAACATTAAGAATATCAGTTTAGAACCTATATTGTATATTATGTTCTTAGATTCATTCCTTTGCGGAGGTAACTTTTATGAGTAAAAAATACAGCATGAAACTGTAACGTCATGTATAGCTAGTATAAAAAAAATGTTACTGCTTAATATAAATAAAAGCATTGTTTATTTGCTAAACAATTTGTTAATGAAGCGAAAGAATTCAGTTCATATGCCAAGCCGGTGCAGTCAGTCCATATTCTATCCTCAACGCCACCGGCGTTCATCGTCTTTCCACTCCAATCTCGGACTAAGCCCTTTTCTCCATACAAGGCGGGCTCCTCTCTCTCTCTCCCTGACTCTTTTCTTTCTCTTTTTCCGTTTCCTCTCTTTTTTTCTCCTTTTCCGTCTACCTTCCTTTTCTTTTTCCGTCTCCCCTTTCTTCTCCAAAAAGAACCCCTTTTAAACACCAGGGGTGTGTCCACAACACGCCCCTCGTCCCTTCTTATTGGCAGGTCACAAAATTCACCCACAACCTCATTAGAGTCCTATTCGCACGGAACTCACAATCACACTCTCTGCCTCGTCTGGAATGTACTGGCGCCAGATTTCTCGTTCGACATCTGGACATTTTGTTCATCGCACTCTCTTTGTTCCTTAGAGCCATTCTCTAATCATCTGCCTAGGCTACAGTGTTCTCCGTTAGATAGGTTTCGTCTATTGTCAATGGGTGCAGGAACTCCGATGTCCATTATGATTTTCAGTCAGAGTGTCGTCATGGATCCAAGGACAAACAATAAACAATGACCCTTAGCCACGTGCACTGGTCATTCCACAGCCGGTGGATCGCAAAAATTCAGGGACAATCGATGGGTGCGAGTTCACAACAATCGAAGGCGTCGCACTTGTCCCTAAACAGCTGATGAAACTATAAAACTTATCGTGAATCGAAAGATGGGGATTCACAACAATCGACGATGTCACAAAACTAAGTTATAATAAAAATAATGGAATTTTTTTCACCCCACCATTTAATAGCCTAAATTTATTTCTTATTTTATCTGTTTTTCTTAGATTAAATTTCGATAAGTGCTAAAATTTAAAGACTATTTCTCTCAATTCTCGATGCTAAAATGAATTTTTACTTCAATACTTCTAAAAACAAATCCGGTGTACTAAAATTTTGAACCGTAGCAAAGAAGCTTGCGAAAGAGAACCATTTTAAGTTAAAAATTATTAATATTTGGTTTAACAGGTTACTCGTATATATTTATAATTATAAATATGTGTAATTTCATGTATCTCAAATATGTGCAATCCGTTATAATGAACATGATTATGCGATTATTTATCATTTGAAACAAATATGCGTAATTTGAGAAATAATACATTCAAATGATGATGACATCATTAAAACGTTATCATACAAAACGTTATTTACACATGCACACACATACACACATTTGACCATTCTCTCGCACCTATTTATTCTTTTTTACTCCCAAAAATGATAAATTAAAGGGCTGGGCCGTAATTTTAAATGAAAATTAAATTTTCGGAAAATGCGTTTTCCTTGCTGTCATTATTACAAACGTGTGTGTTTGCCAGAGAGAGTTTCCCCAACACACCGCTCGCCATTTTTTTAGCAGAAAAAAAGAGGAGAGGAAGAGAGAAAGCAGCTCTCGACGCAAAACTCTAATTATCCGACTCCCTTCCCATGGTAAAGTAATTTATTCCTGTCCCATCTCAAAAAGCGGCAAGCACCACTTTAGGTGATGAAACGAATTAGCAGGAGGACGCGGAATAAAATTAAAGGGTAACTCGGTAAGCGCTCCTTCCCCACCCCACTTCTACCGGAAACCCCAAATACGGTGGGAAAAACGATCGCCCGGAACCATGGGGGGGGAGGTCATTCATTCTCCTCCCTCCCCAGAGATCTCCCCGAAGGGTTTAGCCGCGCGCCACCGGATTAACGTCCTCCCATCGATTTCTTGTCTACTCGTCCACCCCTCCTCTACTCTAGGGTGGGTCTCCAATCTCGAAGCTTTTACCCAACCCTCCCTTTTATTTCTTGGTTTCGGTTCTGGTTATATTTTTTTCTTGAGAGGGAAAAAAGACGGTTGGTATTCTCTCCCACGCTGAAGAATCTTCGGGGATGGGTCAACGGTGATGGACAGACTGGGCACTTGTGAGATGAATTGAGATTTTCTCTCACACACCTTTCGGTGAGAAGGAGAGGAATGGCTATTTGTTTCGGATCTTGCGATTTGGAGAGTGTCTTAACCGGATTCAGGGGTGTAGTTCCGAAGGAATACTTGTTCTTGAATTTATGAATTGCTGTCGCCTAAATCGATTCATTTTTTTTTTTTCGTTTTATTTTTGTCGCATCGGAACGTTTTTTATTGACAGTTTGGGATACATTTTGTAAAAAGCTTCTATTCTTCGTTGTCTAAAAGAAATTATTTCGACGAATATAATTAAATAAATACAGTAGCGCACACAGAAATTTTTCAAGGGGGGGAGGGGTCCGTGATCGAAAGTTCACCATTCTTGTATCATACTCCTTTTGGTTTTGTGGATTTTCGGGAACAAAACACAGTAAAAAACTAATTATTGAATAATAATTAGCATTAATTAATAAAATTAATCATTAATAACAAATACTTAAATAAATTTTACGTACCACATACTTAGAATTATAATCAATCGGAAAAAAATCAAGGGCTTTCGGGGGGTCCGGACCCCCAGCTTCCCCTCGTGTGCGCCCTTGAATAAATATATATATAATTACAAACAAATGATTGCGCTGAGAAACTGCTAATATATAACTGTTTGAAATGTGATCTCTCTCTCCCTTTCTTACTATATATATTTAGTAAATGATCGAGTATATTTTACTTATTTATTTATTCCTTGTTGAGGCGATCTATTTCAAGCTGGGTGTCATTTTGTTGCAGATAATCCATTTTTGTCGAAAATGAGGATTGAAACTTATAGACCGAAAATCTAGTTAAGTTCAGCTTATCAGGGACCCTGGGTAGGGGCGGCTCTAGGGCCGGACAATCCAGACCCCTGCCCGGAGCGGCATTTGGAACAAATTTGATATTATATATATATATATATATATATATATATATATATATATATATATATATTGCTACAAAATATTTTATATATTTTCTGAAATATTATTGAGTGTCAATTTCGTATTTTATTTAACGTATCTCGTTTCTTTATTTTGTACTCTGTATGTTTATGATAAGTTTTCTTTTATGGTAAAACTTGAAAGGTTCGAAGAGAGTCTAAGTTAAATCATGAAATTTGATATGGTTTTACATCTTTGAATTTCTTCCCATCCAGGATTGGGGTCACAACGGGCATTCCTTTCACCATACAATGTCCGGTGTCAGCTATAAAAGAGGAGGCAGTGGTAATAGGAGTTTCTGTTTGATATAGAGCCACTGGAGATGTTTTATTTTAGTCTTGAGTGTAGTTACTACAAGTTAAAATTAACGCTTGCAATCCCCACCATCAGTAAACTCCTTTTCGAAGAAATTGGCCGGCAAAAATGGGCGATTTCTTTTCTCTTACATATATATATATATATATGTGTGTGTGTTTGTGTGTGTGTGCACCTTGTTATGCTGTCTTTTTGTTCGCATGAATTGTTCTATAGGTGTGTATCAATGTGAACAATTTATCTTTTTTAATTATAATTTTTTACTTTGGAGAAGGGGCGGCATTTTCCATTTTTGTTTGTTCCATTTGGTGGCAAAAATGCTAGAGCTGGCCCTGCCCTGGGCTCCCGCCCCAAGCATCCAATGGATAAACCGGCACTGATTTCGCAGGACGAAGACAAAGAGAAGGATTCCCAGTATCTCTTGGAGCTTGGCCGCGGTAGCCGAGTGGTATAGGTATCAGACCGTGGCTTGCTTTGTCACGGGTTCGAGCCCAGTACCACTAAAGACCCGCCGTGTAGGGCAGCGATGCACGTTAAATCTGTCGAGAGCTGAAACGTCCTCCCGTTGGTGTGGTGTGGTAGTTAGGAGAGGGGGTGCCAGCTCAGGTGTCGTCCACGTCACTTGACCATGGTTCAAAATTACGAGGTCCGTCGCCAAAAGCCCTCGTGTAGCTGAACAGTGCGACGTTAATATTCAATCAATCAATCTCTTGGAGCTTTTATATGAAGCGGCAACAGAAAGTCTTGCAATCAAGATTTACGCGGACGGAGGCTATAATTGTTGGAAAGATATCACTCAATAGATTTTGATGCAATCTTACTTTAAAAAAATGTAAGCTTTTGATTTTCCAAGAGACATGGTTGCAATGATTCCCGTTAAATGGGTAGCTGATAATTATTTACCCACGTGTCATAAATGCCTGGACCATTGCAAATTAAAAAATTGTTTAGAGAAATTAAAGAGAATAACTACATATATATATATATATATATATATATATATATATATATATATATGAATATATTTTATGCTGAACTTTCCGATTTTTAGTTTGAACTTTCGGATTTTTTAGTTTGAACTTTCGGATTTTTAGTTTGAACTTTCGGATTTTTTAGTTTGAACTTTCGGATTTTTAGTTTGAACTTTCGGATTTTTTAGTTTGAACTTTCGGATTTTTAGTTTGAACTTTCGGATTTTTTAGTTTGAACTTTCGGATTTTTTAGTTTGAAATTTCGAATTTCTTGGTTTGAACTTTCGAATTTCTTAGTTTGAACTTTTGGATTTTTTAGTTTGAACTTTCGGATTTTTTAGTTTGAACTTTTTGATTTTAGTTATTTTTTAATTTGAACTTTCGGATCTCAAATATTTTTTAATTTGAACTTTCGGATCTCAAATATTTTTTAATTTGATTTTTCGGATCTCAAATATTTTTTATACATATATACAACTATTTTTTCTACCTATACAACTATTTTAAAGATGGGTGCATCATCTTGGGCGTTTGATGGTTCACTTATATTATACACTAAATTGTTTTTAAATTTTAATATTTTAATGTTGTAATATCTTTCAGAATGCGATGGCGAATAGTTTAATTTTTCAAGTATAATGGTTTAATTTTAACTTTTTAATCTTTAATTTTTTTAAAAATTTTTGAAATTTGGATATTTTCCAATTAACTTACCAAGTTGCAATAGGGGGAAGGTTGGCGCCATCAAACTAGTTTAACCCCACTTATCGGTTCTAAGTCCGAGATTGCACTTGGATATTTTATAAATTTTTATTTTATTTTATAATTTTTTAATTTTGATTGAAAACGATGGAATTTTATCTTTTATATTCGCCATTGATATTTTGAAATGGGATTTAGTATTATAAGATTCATATATTTCAATTTTTCAATTGATAATTGTGATTTATTTTATATATTTAAATATATATATATATATATATACAGAGATAGATAGATAGAGAGGATTATAGGATATATATATTAATGTTCCAAGGATGTTGGAAAATACAATATACAATTGATGGAAAAGACCTGACAACGCATCTTTGTTAAGATTGCTTTTCAACGATTTCACACAAAACAAACATCACACACATGTCAGAGTTTATTTTCGAAGAGGTCTTATAGGTTTTCAATGGTCGTGATTATTGGATTTATTCATATATGCTATCCTTCATTCACTAATTTTGCTTTTACTTCACGATATCTAGCGCGAGTGAGTGAAGGAGTGTTTTTAACATCAAACTCTCTAATGCAACGCAAGGGCTATTGACGACGGATCTCATAATTTAGAGCCATGGTCAAGTGACGAGCACGACACCTGAACTAACATCTCATTCTTCAAACTTCTACACCGCACCAAGTCATTTTGTGTGGAGTAATTTACAACAGCTCTTGCGAAGTTGAATACATCATCTCTTTATGTACTGGCCCAAATTTCTTACAAATATATATTGTGTATGTGTTTTCTAATCCTCTGCTATATTTTTTATATGTTCATCCCACATTATTTTTTGTAAAAGTTGAAAAGCTTTTATCAGTTTTTAATCCTTGGTTGATTACAATTTCCAATATATTTTACCGTTTCTGAAAATATGCATTAAATGACACGAATTGACATGCCTTAATTAGTTAAGGAACAGATTAAATATCTGAATTAGATGGGAAGGGATTTTATATGCCCTTAAAATTATTTACAAACAGAAAATTTGCTAGTATGAGAGATGATGTACCTAAAATTGAAAGGATGCATTTTGTCTTATCCTTGCAATAAAAATTAGGGTAAAAAAAACTGTATTAATTTTAGGAGCATTTTTTTAAAGAAAAAATAATATACCATAGAGAAAATTAAGTAAAAAATTGAATCTTGTGTAATATCGTGTGCATGATTTTTTCTGATTTCTTACTTATACAGTATTTTATATATTCTATTTTAAGTCAGAATAGTTTTCAATGAAATCGAATGGGTACGGCTTTTTAAATTTGATCTGGTACTATGGATGACTAACTTGTAATGCATCTTTCTTTCAACTGCATTTTTATCAACTGCTTATTTAAGCAAATTTATTTTTTGGCGGAAAGCACTTTAATTGTTGGACTTCATAATTTATTAAAATAACTTTAAATAATTTTAGCTAAGAGAAGATCATAAGTTTCTGAATCATCTTGTGAATTCTTTATCTAATTTCTTAAGTGTAACTAAACAGTAGATTAAAAACGGTTCAGGAAATAACTAAGTTGTTGCATGATTTGTACAAAGCAACATTATTTGGCTTCTAAGGAGATTCAGGGGGGATTAGGAATTTCACAACCACCTTTGAGGGAAAGATGTTATTTTGTACATGTATAAAGGGGAAAATAAAATAATTGATTTTTTAGCTGAGCACTCCCACAAGAGGAATTACGTTTAGGTAGCTGAGCTTTTTATAGTAAAAATAATTTTTTTTAATGTGAAACAAGTGTTTTAATACATTTAACATTTACTGCGATGAAAGGAAACCCATTAAACAGTTACTAGAAAAAACATCAGATACATATGAAACAGCTTCTTTTGTAATAAATTTTAAAACAAGTATTATACATATATAAAAAAAATTAACGTCACTTCCTTTCTTTGTTAGAAAAACGTACTGGTGCCATCTGTTGCAGCTAATTGTAACTACAAAGGAAATAACGCAGAATAAATTTAAAGTTAAAAAATAAAATTTAATTAAAGAATTAATATTTGAAAAAACTGTACTAACATCAAGTGTCATACACTGCAAGTTTTAAAAAAATTATTTGAACTTGATTGGATGAATAGAAATTATATTATTAACGATTGAAAATTCCAACAAGATAAATAAATACATAGAGAGTGTGAGTTGATAGCAGGAATTGAAAAAAAAATCCTACCGTCGAAATTACAATACATGATAGAGGGGGGTGCCAGCTCAGGTGTCGTCCTCGTCACTTGACCAGGGTTCAAAATTTCGAGGTCCGTCACCAAAAGCCTCCGTGTAGCTGAAGAGTGTGACGTTAATATTCACTCACTCACATGCTTTGTGGTGCACTGGGTTATAAATGTTCTCAATAAAATAATAATAATAATGAAGACATATTCGATGTTAAAATCTAAATTTAAGTAAGAACAGCTCCTAAATTTAAGGTTGCGATTTCATGCAAAATGCGCAGTATTTCTCAGACAGCTATAAACATTTTAAAGCCTTTTTTTTTCTAAAATCATGTAACCAAAGTTAAGACTTCTTCCATTTTTTTTTCAAAATTCAACTCTTTTGTGACAACATTAAATTTTGAAATTATTATTTTTATATATATTTTTGACCTAATATCCATATCATAAAACATTTTTTTTTTTTTGCTTATGTGTATATATATATAGGTTGCCTTAAATAATAATTTTTTTCCCACCATATAACCACGATCCGTTCTATTGTATAATGGTTAAGAGGAAGAGAAAAAAGATTCGTTATAACGATTGAAAAGAGAGAAATTTCGGAAACAGTTATATATTAACTGGATCATAGCCAGCAAAATATCTGAAAAGTCATGATTCTTATATGTTTGCAGAAGTTTTAAAAACTCTTCTCGTGCATTTTAATATAAGGTTGGATGAACTATTGTGATACACATTGTTTGATAAATTATCCAGTTATTTGATAATGCAATTTTATTTACAGAATTAACAACAAAACTCGTAACTGTTCTCAGTGTAATTGATTGATTATCACCGCACCATCAGGAGTAATACGAATGCCTAATAAAATCCTTTAAAACAAATAAAATAATGCCTTTTTAAAACATGTTATTTTATAATGTTTGAATAGAAAATGACTAGAAAATGGATGAAGTACTTCGATATATTCAGATGAATTCACTCTGAACTCTGTCACTAACTGGAAGGGAGTCACAAGCTATTAATTATAAAGAGTCAGGAACTCTTTATAATTAATGGAAGAGGAAACTGTACCACTTTTCGCTGATTGATTTCAAACTTTTCGATTGACTGAAAAGAAGTCAATCATTTCGTAGGAAACAAGAGCTTTTCATTCCGTTCATACTCTTTAACGAAGCATAATTTGAGAATCAATCCTTCGTTAAATAATCGGAGATTAGTATTATATGCAAATTGTTTATTTTTGTGTAAATAGCTATTAGGTTGTTGAGACAAATTAGCGTTATGTAAACACTTACAAAAGGATGGTCCTTCATTTCTCTCTCCACTTTTTTTAATTATACTTTGTATATATTCCTTCTTTATTTACAAAAAAGAAACACCTCCTCTTTGATTAGTTACAATAGTAACTAATCAAAGTTTTGTCACCATTGACGGTATAACATCTATTTAATAAGAGGTTTTAAAAATTTGTTAGTACTTTTCTTGAAATTCAATTGCTTTGTATTTCAAGTTATGCAGCACTGAGGAATCACACAATTAACAAAGCAAATTTTTGAAAGTGGTTATGTTTTCAGAGAAATTATCTACACACACACACACACACACACACATTCGTATTAAAAAAAAGATCTATATTAAATCTAAATCTATATTAAATTTAATGGAAATTTTTTAAAGTGTTTCATAATAAATTTTGATAAGAAAGATTAACAGGTGCTACGATTACTCAACAAGCATTCTACATAGAAAAGAATATTAAACTTTTGAGGAAAAAGTAAAAAAAAAAATTTAATGAATCATGGATATGCAATCCGATAAATTTATTGAAGTAAATTTTAGCAAGGAAAAATAACGTTTCTCATTTTATTTTGAAATTTTACTCATTTATTTTATTTAATGTTACAAGGAAACGCTATAGCGTATTTTTCATGAAATTTTAAAAACGAGAAGTGCATAACGAACAATTATACCTAAGCAGAAAAAAAAGTAACATACCACTTCTCATTTTTTATTTCTTTGAAAATGATTTTCGAATAATATTTAAATTCACTGATTTTATTTACACTCATAAATAAAAAGCCCTCAACCTTCACGAGCCAATAATCAGAAAAAATTCTTCCTCTATGTAAAATGAAAACCAGGTACTATAGATTTATTTGTAAATTTACTCCTTCCAGCGTAAATATACTCAATTCTAGCCTAATTATACATATGCCGGAACAGCAATTAGAAGCAATATTGCAAGTGGATGAAACATACAATTACTAAAGCCTAATGCAGTTTCATCAATTTTGTTTTATGTGTATACTAATAACTTTCTGCTTATATTTACGATATGACATAAAATATACTCAGCTATAGAAATTATTTAATTTTTTAAAATCTATACATAGAAATTTCTGGAAAGCAAAATCTGTGATACTATTTACGTGCTGTTACCTGCCGTGTTACTGTTCATTAGAATTTTCTCAAATATGTGTTGATGATCTATCACATACGAAGAAAAAAAATGAGCTTATTTATATATTTGTATTTTGAAGTAAATTTGCTATTACCAGTCTGTTAAATCTAAAAGCAGGGAGAGCAGGATACTGAGAGATCTGGTACACATCTACACATGAAAAATCGCTGTAAATTTGTTCCGCATTTTTTTAAGTCTCCAATATCCAACAATACTGCCTTCTCCCAGTTTGATATATTTTATTTTGAATTTTTAATAATTGAATCAGCACATACACAGTCAGTAGCGCATACAGTAATTTTCAAGGGGGGGGGTCAAAAGTTCACCATTCTTGTATCATGCTCCTTTGGATTTTGTCGATTTTCGGTAACAAAACATAGTAAAAAACTAATTATTGAATAAATAATTAGCACTAATTAATAAAATTAATCATTAATAACAAATACTTAATTAAATTTTACGTACTATGTACTTAGAAATATAATCAATCGGAAAAAATCAAGGGCTTTGGGGGAGGCGGAGCCCCAGGTGTGCGCGCCACTGCATACAGTAAAAACTAAATTGAAATAAACCATAAAAGCCCCAATTAAATTTTAAAGTTAGAAAATATCAAATCTCTACCTGATAGAATAAATCACACAATTACGACCTAAAATGTCGAATTTTGATCGATAGGCGATTCAGCGGGCGAGGGTTAAGGTCACAAAGGGTCATTGCGTCGACTGCCCCTAAGAATTCCACATCACTAAGCGCCTTTGCAATGGTACCAAGAGCATTCGATGTGGGATCTCACAACCAGCTGGAGAACCAGTAGTTAAAAAGTGGAATAGCATTTCATTTATAAGCGTGACTTCTGTGGGTGTCCTACGTGATATTCTTGAAAAACGTGTTAGTGTTGTTATTTTTAATGTCACCCGATTGATGGCGTCAGATCGAGTCCTACGAAATTCAACATGATAAAGGGATAGTTTACGTCTGTCGTTACCCGCAGCTTCGAACACAATGTAGGTGACACTCCGTTTATGCGTTTTGGCTCCATTCCACCCTAATTTTGAGGAAGAATAACTTGGAGGAGATCAGGAAACCACCCACCTCTCTTCCCCGTCCACTAACCTCTCCGGAGAACTTTCGACTCGACGAATATTTAGAGTGCCCCATGCTGCTCAGGTGCTATACATTAAAAACATCCATGCCTTCTCCAGGATTCGAACCCAGGACCTAAAAACAACAATCAGCGTCATTGACCACTCTACCGCCTGGGCGGCTTACTCAGCATTAAACCCCTTAGCATTTTTTTTCTTCCACACACTCGGACATACATTTAACGGATAATGCCCGGCTACACACAGCACACCTTCCTACTGCTTGTATTTGTGCCTCTCCAACATTTCCTCAGCTTGTTTACTTTCCTAGATCTCTCCTAGGCCACTAGGTAACGCTGATCTACCGCAACAAATGGAACACATATAACAAGCAATCCTATAGGAAGAACAGGCTGATAACGCCGCACGATCCATGTCTGATCACATGCAGCAGCCTGTCTGTTACCAGGATTTAAAAACTTCTATACAGCACTATATCCATCATATATGGCAAGATACTTGGGATCAACAGGTCATCAACGAACTACATAGCATTCATCCTTCCACTGCTCATTGGGCAGCGGTACCAGTAAGAAGACTTGATGTCCGCTTGACTCGACTTCGTATCGGACACACCCGTCTAACGCATAGACATTTGCTGCTAGGAGAGAGTCCCCCAGTATGCGACTTTTGTCAATGTGACCTTTCCATTTTACACATTTTAATAGACTGTCCAAAATATTCATCTAAAAGAAACACCTTTTTTAAAAACAATCTTTTAACTTTGGCTGATTTGGTTGGAGAAACTCCCTATCCAAACCTTTTTGCATTTTTACACTCATTTGATGTTTTACATGAAATATAATTTTCTTATACAGAGTGTTTTTTTTTCCAGGTATAGAAGTTTAAGTTGGCATTACTTTCCAAGATGGCGACCGATTTAACAGCTGTCAAGTGATTTATTCTCAGTTTGGTTTGGCAATTCATCATGAATAGACTCACGCCTGAACAACGCTTTCAAATTGTGCAATTTTATTTCGAAAATAATGGTCGATTTTCATAAGCGAATTTTGTTTAGCGATGAAGCGCACTTCTGGTTGAATGGCTACGTCAACAAACAAAACTGCCGCATTTGGAGTGAAGCTAATCCACAAGTGTATGTCGAAACACCGTTACATCCAGAAAAACTGACTGTTTGGTGCGCTTTATGGGCTGGTGGAATCTTTCTTCAAAAACGATGAAGGCCACAACGTTACAGTCAATGGTGATCGGTATAGAGCCATGATTACTAACTTTTTCATTCCTGAATTGAACAATCATGATGTCCAGGAGCTGTGGTTCCAACAAGACGGCGCAACATGTCACACAGCTCGTGCCACAATCGATTTATTGAAAGACACGTTTGGTGACCGCCTAATTTCACGTTTTGGACCTGTGAGTTGGCCTCCAAGATCTTGTGATTTAACCCTCTGACTGGATGACCCGCTAATTGAATTTCACTTCGAAAGCGATCTACTTTTTTAAAGCTAGCTACTCCGAAAATGCTCCGATAAATTTCGCGAACTGCTTCAAAAACGAATAATGGCAGTTTAGTGCTTTCCCCTGTTAACGCCGCTGGAGGTCTCGATTGGTTTTGCAGGGAAGGATTTTATTGCTTTTCGGTCTCTGTGTTCTTCGAAACGGGAGGTTTCTCATTCACAGCTGTGGCCTAGGGCGAGGATTGTGAAATGTGTGTGGACATTTTCTACACTTCACGGCCAACAGAGAGTTCACCCAATTTATTGCAAATATATATTTCATATATTTGGAAAACTTGCTCAATTTCTGATCTAAAAACCAATTAGGTTTTAAGAAATTTTAATTTTCTGAGTTTTGATTTTAAATTCGGTTTCATTTTAAAGCATTTTTGCATTCCTAGATTGAATTAATTAAAAATATTTTTTAACACAATCCAATATTTCGTGTGAAACGGCAATTAACTACAATTTTAGTTTCTAAAATCATTTCTGTTTGCTCATGTTTTTAAGTTTTTGAGTTTTCTCACATTTACTTAATTAAGATTGATTTAAAGACCAATATATTTTTGATACATAGTTTATATAATTTATATATATAAAAGCTCTTTACTTTGTTTTCATTATTTTTTTTTCCTTTTGAAAAATGCCATGACCAAAATGTACGCAGGCTACTGTGATAAATAATACTTGAAAGGGATGGAATATGACTGAAAATGGTAAATCTAAAATGCAGCTTTTTCAGGTAATATTACAATTAGACTACAGAATACAAATGTTGCAGAATGAACTAAATATTTCCCTGATGTACCACAAACTACATTATAATAAATCTATTGTAGTACTACACTGCAGTATTTTAAAGTCATGCAACAAAAACTTAAACTTGCTTAACTGCCACGATGGGGAACTGAGAAAAAAATAGATATTGTTTACAAACTTGGTGATTTCTGGATTACGTTTGTATAACTACTAATTTCTATATAAATATTTTGCATTTAAAACTCTTGTGAATATATAAGGTTCTGATAAAAGTGAATAATTGATCAAATTAACAGTTGTTATCAATGTTATGTCTTAGAATATTTTGAATTAAAAAAGATATTTCAGTCATATTTATTTCAAGTAGAATTTTCATGTAGAGCATAAGTTGGATAGTAACAGATTGAAAAATTAAAGCTTTACAGGCAATGGAATTTTTTTATGCCATTACAAATTTTAAATATGTTTTTCACAGATTTTTAATTTTGAAGATGAGAGTGTTTTCTAATCCCTAAGGCGTTTTTCCTGTTCAAGATAGAGTCTTGAAATATCTTGTAAATGTTCCCTTACATATGTTCTATAACAGTTCATATGGATTTAGGTCTGAGAGCTCTAGTTATTTTTAAAAATATCTTAATGTTAATATTTAAAAAAAAAAAGTTGGGTTTTTTCCAGGTTTAGCCATAAAAATAATTATTAAAATTCAACAAAGAGATATATTTTAAATTTTATACTTTTTGTTTCCAATAATCTAAGAAATATTAATCACTTACAATAATTAAATATTTTTAATAATTTAACATTTTAGAAAAGTTTTAAAAATTTCAAAACTGTTCAATGCTTTAAAATTGTGAAATAATGGCTTGTCAAACTAACCTATTATTTTCAGAATCAATATAATAGTATAATTTGAATATAAAACAAAAATTAATTTTACTGTGACAAACTGTTTACGACTTCTACTCATATTGTAAAAAGAATGAAAGATAAATATATAACATAGTGGCAGTAAAAAACACATTCATATTTGGAACTGTTTAGCGTACTCGGATTAACTCAAGTGCACACGTCAAGGGTTTATATTGCATTCTAAGTCAACACGGTGGCTACTGACGAGCGACTACGTATAATTTTGAACCGCGGTTAAGTGACGAGGACGATACCTGAGCTGATAACTCCTTCCAAACTTCCACATCACACGAACGTGAGGACTTTTGACCTCGACGTGTTTAACGTGCATCAGCTCCTCTTCAAAGCTAAACTTTTGTGGTACCAGGGCTCGAACACTGGACACGAGTTCATAACCATGACCATCAGGCTACCGTGGCCGCAAAAGAAAATAGCAAGTTTGAAAGAAATGTAATGGAGAAGTATATTTGAAGAAATAACTTCAAAACTTAACGAAAAACCAAAATATCAAAATTTATTTTAGGAATAATAGTGAATATAACTTCGTACACCTAAAACCACTTTACGCAGTGTATTTTGAAAGTGAACGTTTCCCCTTTTAGAGAAACTTACTATAATTATGTCAAATTCCTTTCATTTTGCTCTAAGGGGATCCCCGAAACAACGTAATTTATTTGAAACACAAAATTACTTATGGTTGAATCTAATACAATTCCCTACAAAATGAATGAAAACCCTTTTTTATCATATAAATTGTGTTTGAATAGGAGATGGTTAGCTAATAAGAACATTTAAAACGTGTCGGCAATCTATGGACCTGTGGCACGTGGTACAATTCTTAGTGGCACTCAGCACTACTCTACAAATTTGTCAATTCTTGAGTGGATGGAAGTTGATTAATAGACCTTATTTGACAAACATCTTCTGTGTGAGTTATGGACATTTATGGAACTACAAAATAATCTGAAAGATAATTCTAAGGATAAATTTACAGCTATTTTGTAAATAATTGAGTGTTATTGCTAGGGGATTTAATTGTTGAAAAAAGAAAATTGCATGTACTCTGCTTTCCACTTATGTGATTCGGCATATCAAAGTAAAAAATCTTTCCTAATATGAAAAATATTTCGACTCCGCAAAGAAATTGTTTAACAACTGAATGCTCAGAATTGTGTCATGCATTATACCCCTGATTTTGCGATATGAAAGAAGAGTCGTGAAAGAGTTAATTCGCATTACAATTTTTATTTAACTATAATGAAGGGAATCATTTATATATTTCACTTCGTCTATTTCTTATTTAAGTAAATATGTTGGAAACATACATTTTTAATTTTTTTTAATCTTTGTTGAAGAAATAGTAACATTTTATATTGTTTATTTTTATGTTAATAAATGTATTTTATTGATCCATAATTAATATAAAATAAAACTGTAAATCTAAATTATTTACCTCTATTCTTTAAATCTGCAAATATTACCGTAAGAATCGAAGAATTTCAAAAATTTCCTACTATGTGGCACGCCGAATGATACTGACAGATTGGTTTGGCACGTCTTAGCTACACAGTTGCCGCCCCTGATTTAAAATGTTGGGTAAGATAACCATTATATTTTTAAAATTTTATAAATATACAAAAGGAGAGTATTTTGTCAATACATGTTTTAAAAGGAATAAAGTTTACCTGAACGAAATATAAAATTGCGTTAAAATTATTGGTACTCTATCAACCGTACTTTTATATATATATATATATATATATATATATATATATATGAAAGAAATATGTATTATATGTCAAAAACAAGAAATAATAGATAATGAACATAACAAGAAATAGCGTAATAAAAATATAAAAGCTGAACATGAAAAACAAAATTATAGAGAAATAAAAGAAGTACAAAAAAGAAGAACCTAGCGAGTCAGAAAGCAATTTCGGACTTAGGACCGAATAAGTGGGGTTAAACTAGTTTGAAGGCGCCAACCTTCCCCTTTGCAACTCGGTAGGAAAACCAAATAAAATAAACAAAGCTTCAGAGAAAGTATAACTCAGAGAGCATGATAAAACCAATCACTACTATTATGTAACAAACTCTCCCAAACTCTTAATGCAGAAAAATCACAAAATAATTATGTAAGAAAAGTAGAAAAATACTAGAACAATTACATAAGAAAAGTATCTTTCAAAAAATAATTTAACAAAATTTCTTTACTCACAAAGCTTTTACGAAGAGAAACAAGCATCTTGCCATTAATGAAAGACAATTATTCACCAAGTTAAAAATTCGAAAATTCGAAAATTCGAAAAAACATAAACACATATTTTGAGCTGACTTTTAAACCAGCCAGCAAAGACAAGTATAGAATGACGACAATCAAATATGGTAAAATTTGAATTGGTTGATTGTCAAAAATGTAAATTTGCTAGGCTCTAATTTGGTTGGTTGTCAAAAATGTGTAAGATGTTTAAGATGTGTGTGGAAAAAATGTAAACTGTGATATGAGTGTTATGATATAATCTTCACAGCAAGACCACTAACATGCTGACTTTGAAAACCTATTGTTGTGTGGTGGATTTGGAATTCGAAGTAGCAAGACGGTTAATGTATTTGTGATGAATATAAGATCTCAAGAAATTAAAAGGGTATTCATGATCTAAACAACATTGAAAAATTTTTTTTTTTATATTATTGTATTTATCTATTTTGTGGGTAGTTAAAAGTTATCATTTCTAAATAAAAAAATTCAAAATGATATTTCTGTAAATTGATATATGAAAATTACTGTTCCATACAGGAATTTTAATTATATGGAACTTAAACGAATCTCTTTTGTCAAAAATGTTACTGACTACATTATTGTTAATAAGATGCAAGTCTAAATCCAAGAATTCCACCCTATTAGAGTTGAAGTTAGTTTTAAGGAGCTTGAGATAATCAGGGTAGAATGTAATATTTGGTTTGTATTCACTATTTTTACCAAAAATTATTATATCATCTATATAACGATAAATTAAGTAAGAATCATTTATAACATGATCTATTTCAAAAAAATGTAAATATAGGTTCGCTAAACAATTACTAGCTGGACCACCCTGAGGTAATCCTTTGATCTGTTTATAAAGATTATGATCAAATATAATGAAATTTTCTTTTAAAATGAGGTTAACAAGAATATCAAATTTTTCTATATATATATATATATATATATATATATATATATATATATATATATATATATATATATATATAAGAAGTACGTTGATAGAGTACCGTAGTTACTGCCAACTCGTGACAATGAATTGGAAATTAAGTTCACAATTCATTGTTATTAAAATATATAAAATTTTACATGACTTATTTTTGTATTTGTTATTTTTATATTCCTTACTGAAAGCAACAAATGGGAGTTCATTACCTGCCAAAACTGGAGAGGCCTGGTTGTTTACTCCACAAGCTCCTACCTTATGCTTACTCTGCCCTACTAAGTAAAAATGCCGTCTTCTGCTCGTCAAGATCATGGAATTGCAGATATTGTTTTCCATATATTTTAAATATTAGTTTTCTAACTTCTACATCAGCCTTTTAATAGTCTACACTCCTGCAAAGAAGTCTAAATTCAAAACTATAAAAACTTATTATTCCCAACAATGTCATTTATACCTTTATTTTTTATAATCTATATGAATGCGTTAAACTATTAATTTGTTATCGCGACTATTTAATATTAAATGCGAAAAAAAAACGAATAAGTTTCAGACTGAAACTTAAATTGAATTTTTCAAAAATTGTCATCGATATTCTCATAACTTTTACATATTGTCATTTTAGCATATCACACATCTATCTTCTATGCAAAAATCTATTATAAGTTCATCAAATGTTTCAGCATATTTTTACTCATAACATGCAGTTTTCAACCACATTGTGAGGCCGCGGTAGCCTAATGGTCAAAGTAACGGACTCGTAGCTGACGTGTCATGAGTTCGACCCCAGCACCACTGAAGATGCGCCGTGTAAGGGAGCGATGCTCAAGCGTCATCCTCGTCACTTGACCATGGTTTAAAATTACGAGGTCCGTCGCCAAGTGAGTGAATATTAACGTCGCACTGTTCAGCTACACGAGGGCTTTTAGTGATGGACCTCGTAATTTTGAAAAATGGTCAAATGACGAGGGCGACACTTGAGCTGGCACCCCTCTCCTAACTACCACACCACACCAACGAGAGGACATTTCAGCTCTCGATAGATTTAACGTGCATCGCTGCCCTACACGGCGGGTCTTTTGTGGCACTGGGCTCGAACTCGAGACATGCCAACCATGATTCGATACCTTGACCACCTGATACCCCGGCCACAGGACCGTCGCCAAAAGCCCTCAAGAAGTTGAGTAGAGAAGAGAGAGAGAGTGCGACTTTAATATCCCCTCACTTAATTAAATTATATGAAATTTAAGGAATACTTGAAAAATATTAGAAGTCGAATATATATATATATATATATATGTATATATATATATTAAAAAATTAATCTGATGATAATTTTAAATATCCAAAGAATTATTAGTATTTATGGTAAATATATATGTTTTTCAACTGAGTATGTGAGACACGCATAAATATCTTTTTCGAAATTCCAATGCAGAATTTTAGTGGAGCTAATACAAAATTCCTAGTTCTGCATGGTTAAGATTATAAAAATGTCCAAATATTTTAATAACCTTTTCTTCAGTCAACCACTAATGGAACATGAATGATGAGGGATTATGCATAAATATATATTTTTTTAACTTCAATTTAAAAAGGATCTTTATATTTATTTATATGCGCAAATGTGTTAACTCTAAATTTGTCCAGATGCTTTTAAATACTCTTTATTTGAAGATTCAAGTTAAAAAATATAAACTTGAAATTAAAATTCTCTTTGAATGAAATTAATGTTCAGACATTCAGAATTCAAATATAATTTGTTATCTGAACAATACAAAACAAGGGATTCTATGTAAGATGCCCTGAATATCTGGTTTTAAAATTATGAAAAACTAAAAGATTTAAATAGGGTTTTTTTTAACAATACATATAAATTTTTTGCAAATAATGTAATACAGAAGCTTAAAAATTATTCATGTTTAGAAGTGTCCGAAATTTTAAAAGATTTTAAATTTTGAACCTTTTTTTTTTTATTTTTTGACACATAACAAAATAATCATTTTTAAAAAAAATCCCTGAAAGTATTGATTAAAATAAAAAAATGAAACAGTAAATTATCCTCAATGTTTTAATATATAATTTGAATTTAAATACTACAGATATTTTTTAAAAACTTAGACATATATTATAAAAACTTAATTCCATTTGAGAATTTTAAGGTAAAGTAAAAAATTGAGAATTCTCAACTGGTTGACTTGCAATTTATTTCCGTACACTTTAAGGTTTAAAGAAATTCTTCCGAGATTTTACGATTGCCAAAGGAACCGGTCTCCACGTGGCCCATAAAAGTTCCCCCTCAATGCCCATTGTGTCTCCCCGACCGTCTCTAATTATCTTTCAAGATCGTAAACCTTTAAAGGGGGGAAAGAATTCGGAAAAATACCACCTTACCGGTTTTGAACACATTACTTGAAGGGGAAAAAATCTGTTTGGTTCATTTTTGGTGAGTCCCCGGCCTTAGGAAAAATTCAGTGTGGTCCGTTTTCGAAGCCTCTCTAGTAGGGTGGAAAAAGCCGTGCTGTCCAATTGGAGGGTTAACACCGCTAGACTATTTTCTGTGGGGCTATGTAAAGTCATTGGTCTATGCGGATAAGCCACAAACGCTTGACCATTTCGAAGACAACATTCGCCGTGTTATTGCCGATATACGGCCACAAATGTTGGAAAAAGTCATCGAAAATTGGACGCCCAGATTGGACTACATCCGAGCCAGCCGTGGCAGTCCTATGCCAGAAATCATATTTAAAATGTAATGCCACAAGATTATCTTTCGAATAAAAAAAATTCATGTCAATCGAATAATGCATGGTTGTTTTATTGCAATTTAAAGTTATATACCTCTAAAAAAACACCCTTTATATAAGAATTTTATTGTAGCATTAGATTTTTTTTAAAAAAAGTAATATCTATAAAATTTTACATTTATGCATCTTTAGATATTTTGCTCAATTATATATTTTTCTTCTGACATTTTAAAATACATTTTTATATTTATATATATATTGTGTGTATATATTTTTAAAGTTTTAATATACTAACGAATGTGTGGCGTAGTATAGCCAAACTTGGCTCTTGCGCCAAAAAAATCAACAATCAATCAACCTATAGGAAGACATCTGCCAACTTTTTAAGTCAATGACCGGCCGAACAGCAATTCGCATCAGGGCCAGAAATGGACCAAAGCATTGTTTATTTATTGCTCTTATTTTCTGAATGAAGCATTCGATTCCTATGATTTGAAAGTTATTTAAAATTAATGAGACGAATGAAGGTGTAATTTTGCTTCTTGTTTTTATTCCAATTTCTTTAAATTTAAATATGAAACAAATAAGTATATTTAATGCATTCATTCATACGATGTGTGACACATAAAAAACGAGACTAAATGTGTAGCCTGAAAACAAACAAATGCTTTGATGACGTCATTCCACGCATCTCCTCATCCATGTGGCCAGTTCCGTTATAACCGATCATGCCATTTCGGAGTACTGCGTCATTGAGTGAACACGTGAAACTGTATCCTGCCGGAAAAATGTCGAATCAACATCAAGTTTCTTGTGAAGAAATCTCTCTCTCTCTCAGCCACGAGAACACTTCAAATTTAAACCGAGGTTTATGGAGATGAAACTTTGTATCGTGCATATAATGGCATAAGCGGTTTTTCTAGAGGAAATTGACAGTGTGGTAGCTGATGCACTTGCTAATCACACAAGGTCAGAGATTACTGACTAGAACATAGCCAAAATTCATGATATGAGTGGGTTCCCCTTCACATCAATGGTCAGATTGCTAATTAACACGACTACTTTGAAGTACTAAAAAGACTTGGTGAAAAAAGTAGGAATAAAAGGCCAGAATTGGGGAGGGAGGGAGGGATGTTGCATCACGACAATGCACCCGTCCACACGGCCCTATCTGTCAAGCAATTTCTGACCAACAAAAACATTACTGTGATGGAGCCTCCTCTTTATTCACCTGATTTGGCCTCATGTGACTTTTTTTTAATTTCCTACATGCTTAAAATATCCCGAGGTACCCTAGTGATATTTTCCTTTTCCCAAGGGGTTTACTATCTTTGGTAAACACGGGTCTCACGAACCTGGGGTACCCTAGTGATCCTTCTCTATTTTCGACCCTCCTTCTTGTCATTCAATTTATCCTTTCTTTCTTTTCCAGTCTAGATCACAGATTTTCACAAATGTTTGGCGCAGTATAGCCAGATTTGGCTTTTGCGCCATAAAATCTCCCATTCGTTCATTCCTTCATTCCTACATGCTTAAAGGGAGCTCATTTTACCTCAGTTGAAGAGGTTGAGGCAAAAGTGGAGAATCTCTTGAAGGGCCTTCCCAAAACCTCGTGTTGTAAATTATCGTCCCCTGCGTTGGTGGAGCGTATCGGTCACTGCGCTCAGACCCCCGTGGGATGCATCCCGACGAAAACGAAATGTAGCAGATCTAAAAATCTTAAACCGGGCTTCAGCGCGTTTGGTCGCTGTTGTTTATCGCAGATATTTTCTATTTAAAATCTTGATCTTGGCTTCGGCTTCTAGGAGTGCCGTTGTTTTCTAGAATATTTTCAGTCTAATAGTTAAATTGAGGATTTAATTTTTGTAAAATTATTAAGTTTTGTTTTATTGAAGTTTATCGAAATGTTATGAATAAATCCAGGAAAAGACAAACTTGGACTCCAGTATTATTTTCCAGAAAATACCCATACACGATACCAGTATCTATGTACTACCACACACATTAATCTTTACCTCGCTCCAGAACTATTGCCACCAATGGCACCACCGAAATCAGAAGTGTGTGAATGCTGAAGGGAATTACTTTGAGGGTGATAATGTAACTGAGAACACAGATTCTGTAAATACAATAATTTATTGGGCCAGTCTCATTTTCTTTTTTTGTTTCACTCCTCGTATTTACTAGAGAGGGTTCACTTTTTTATGAAGGAATCGTTTTGAAATCAATTTTTGTATTAATTCTCAATATCATTTAAATATGAAAAAAGAATAAAATTTCTATGGAATTCTTTACATTTACCAAAAATGGAACACGTCCTTAAATGAATTCTTTAAATTGCTGAAAATCATTGACAGATATCGTATATCAGCCTCTCTACAAAATAGTCTTTTAGAAAGTTCCGAGACCTGGACTACACTTCGGTCTTGAAGCATTCATATCTTTACCAGGGCTTCTAAATTCTCGTAATTCATCTAATATATCGCAAATAAAAAAGTTCAATACTTTAACCACGTGAATTGTGCAACTTGTACTTGCACAGTGGCGTGGGATAAAAAAAATGTAAAAATATAAGAAAAAAATGGAATATCCAGTTTTTATATGCTCTTACTTTTTTAAGTTCAAATCTACAGCACTATACCCAGTTGTAAGACAGTCCTGTATAAATTAAAATTTTAAAGTAAAAGTTTTAGAGACAAATAATAATAATAAAATGAAGAATAAATATAAATATATAGGGATTTTTAAAATATATTTTTGAATTATTCGGGGATCATTGAATTCATATCACAAAAAGAACAATAGACTTCTGGTACACCTTTGAATTGCGATGGAATATAAAAGTTTCGGGACATTATTCTAAAAAGCAATAAAAATAAAGCATTTCAATCTCGTATAGTTTATATATATATATATATAAATTATTAACGTCTATGAGAAGACTTATTTCACAAAATAGCCAGAAAAAGCTTGTCGCTTTTTTTTTTTTTTCAATCAAAAAAAATCGTGCATTTAAAAAAAATCCATGAGGAAATATCGCTTGGCACGAACCTTTATCCAACAACCCTCACTTGGACAACATTCCCTCGTAGGGAAAAGAGAGGGGAAAAAAGACGCAGAAAGGAAGGGAAGGGAAAAAAGAAGTGGAGGAAGCAAATAAATGAAAAATTCCACGTGCGGTCGCGGGCAAACGATCAGGAAAGGGCAGTCGCCGCCATCAGGAATCGCCTCACTCCCCACCTCTCTCCACACACTCATCCCACTCGAAGGGGCGAAGAGATCGATACCCCTTCTCCGCCCCGGAGGATCGTTCGCCCCGCGATGGAATATATTAAAGGGTCCGCTCGCAATAAAAGAGGGCGCAAACAAATCCGGGAGAATTTGCTGGCAGAGGATTTTCGATTATGCGTGTCGCCCGCACAGCGCGGGATTAAAACCTCTGAGGAGGAGGGGGGCCAAGGATGGCTATTAAACAGGGGCGCCACGTGTGCGTGTTTGTCCGGTTGGTAAGATGACCGAAACAAAGGGATGCGCCCCATTCCCGTTTTCCGGACTAATTTGCTAGAGGACGATTTTCCCGGAATGTGTGCGCTCCTCTCATGTCAATACGGGATCGGGATGACAAAAGGGCGATTTGGATGGGAGGCTCCCACGGGTGTGGGTCGGTTTGGGTAATGGATTTCATAGGTGGAATGGCTATGACTGGCAGAATGACAGTTAAAAAACTAAAATTTTGGGTTATCCGTCAGTTTAATTTAGTTATACTGATTGATAACCAGCTCTGACTTCTCACCAGATCTACATTTTGAGCTCATGGGAAGGGGCACGTTATTGTGAAAGAATTGTGAATATGACCTGAATTTATATTTCAATCGATTGACTGCCACTTTAAGATTCTGAAGTTTAATAAAATTTAGCTCCTACTACGTTCTCTAACTCTCTCACAATGGGTTTCATGAAATCATAGACGTGACAATCTTGCTACCAACTGGTACTCTTTTTGAGTTGAAATATATCTATCCAGTAGCGCACACAGGAATTTTTCAAGTGGAAGGGGGGGTCCGGGGTCGAAAGTTCACCATTCTTGTATCATGCTCCTTTTGATTTTGTCGATTTTCGGGAATAAAACACAGTAAAAAACTAATTATTCAATAAATAATTAGCATTAATTAATAGAATTAATCATTAATAACAAATACTTAATTAAATGTTACGTACTATGTACTTAGAATTATAATCAATCGGAAAAAAAATCAAGGGCTTTGGGGGGGTCTAGACCCCCAGATCCCCCCTTGTGTACGCCACTGTATCTATTCCATTAAGCTATTTATAATCTCATAAGGTCGTACCTCAAGTTAATTTGAATAGTTTTAAATTCATATGTTTAAAAGCAGATTATTATTATTTCTTTCGACTTGACAATTTCTCGGAAGAAAAATAAAACCTAGAATCGGGTAAGAGTGACGTCATAACATCATAGATAATTTCGAAATATGCATATCGGTTTCCAAAGAAAAACTTTTGAAACATTAAAGCTTTAGATGAAGCGTATAGTAAAAAATAGACCACCCACCCGGTTTAGTGGTTAGCGATGTTAAATGCTGTGTCGTTGGGAATGGGTTCGAATCCTAAAGAAGGCATTGCCTCTTGTAAATGAAGAGTGAATTTGCGGCTCTTAATGGCCTTCAAGCTTCTAGTCCTCTCATGAGGTTGGAGCTATCGCTGAATTAGACCAGCGATTTAGGGTTAAGCTGCTTTATGGTACCACCTTCCCCGTACAGCAGAAATTTTCGATGTATATATGTATGATATTTTTAGCTGTTTTTTTTGTTCGCAAGAATTACTAAAGTTTTTTTGGTGTGCATCTGTGTGAACACTTTATGTTTTTTAATTATTTTGTACTTGACTTTTGGAGAGAGGGACGGCATTTTCCATTTTTGCCGGGGTCTCGAAACTGCTGGAGCCAGCCCTGATCACAGAAATATCAAAGTTCTTATATATTTAAAACAAATAATCGTGATCAATAATTTCAAATATACCGATAAATATTAAAATCTACCTCATAATCTTAATTATACAAAACCATCCCTGCTGAAAATAATACACCTCCGCACTTGTTCGTCTTTCTCAGAGCGAGTTGCCGTTTTTCAATGAGAAGAATGGCGCCTTGTCTTCCAAAGGAAAGTTTAAACGTTCTGGAAGGATTAAAGCACATGATCGATTGGATGGGGGACGATTCCGGATCATGGGGTGATCAATCTTTTCTGTTGCACTTATACCGAAGCCTGTTCTGGGACACCCCTGCGGTGATCGCATAATTCCTGAGGATTCCAGGATTGCGGTTTTGTTCCAGTACCGCAGCTTTCTATCGTCCCGAATGCCTGCGAAGCCATTTATTTTGAAAATTCGAAAAATGGAAGTAATTTTATACTCACATACATATCCGTATATATTTATATATGTTTGTAATATTGCCAAAAATGTAATGTAAAGCTAAACAATATGTAGAAGGATAACAAGACATAGTTAAAATCAGCTTAAACATGAGGTTGACAAGATTGGAGTTAAGCTCTTAATACGAATATGATTGTTATTATTAATTTTTTATATTTAATATTTTTTGTGGGGTTTGACATAGAATCTTGGAAGCTGATTAAAATATCTGAAATCCGGGAGGTTTCTCAAATCTAGAGCAGTCATTCAGAAATCGTGTAGCAGACATTTTACAGGGCCATATTGATGTTTGGTGTTTTTAAAGATTTTGAGATGTTTTAGGCTTCCTATAGTAATTATTTTATGACTAAACAATGCCAGAAAATTTTCTATAAAATGTAATTATCTTTGCACTCCCCTTAGCTTTTACTTTATTATCCTTAGAGATAATATAGCTTTGGCTTTATAAAGTAGGGGCGAGCGTTATTTCGATAAAAATACCATCCATATTCGGAACATAATCCGTTAGGGTTCAATTAAAACCCTATTTCTCAAATTTCCTTAGAAGTTTCTTTTTTAGTTTTTTTACTGAAAAAACGTGTACAGTTTAAATATGCTTAATTTATTATGACGTAAATGTTCCATGATATTATAGACTCTCTTATAATATTTGCTTCTGGCCACTGGTACTACTTTTTGTAGACGTCGCGACTTCTCAGTACGCCTGAATCATCATTGCGTGGGGTGGATATCAGTGCTTTTTTTTTTTGTCATTCTGGGGTTCTGCCTCCCCTCCTCCTCCCAACTAATGTTTGGAGCTAAAATCTGCTTCCCAGAAAGATCAGCTCTTGTTAGGGTACCTCTGGCGGCAGCCTATCAAGCAGCACTTACATGATCTTTTCAAAAAGTGTCCGATTTTAGCCGCAAAAAATAGCTTCTTTGTGGGATTAGGTTCTTAATCAATTTCAAAGTAGGGGTTTGTGCCTTCACACACTTGGCCCGCCATTCCTTCCACTGTCGAAAGCATTTCTGGATGGCTACTTTTGGAATGGTATTCAACTCCATTTCAAATTCTACCTTATCTCATCTCTACTCTAAAAACGGAATCCTTTAAATTATATCTTCTTTTTCGGGAAAGACCAGAAATCGCAAGAAGCCAGGTTGAACGTTGATAGTATCCAGTAGGTCCTGTGTGCAAGACGCAGTTTTTCTGTTCCACCGACAGAAGCTTGAGAACAAATTTCGCAGCCGTTCTGCACATGATCACACAAAATTGAATGTGAAGAACCTACTCTGATCTCAACTGGTACAGCTGTCTCTCGTTTAGTTAAACGACGATCTTTCCTAATCAGATTTTCCACCTTTTCAGCAACAGCGGCCTTTCGAGCTGTCACTCTCTGTCTACGTGCGACCACTTTTGAATCGGCTGAATTTAATTTCTTAATTTGTGTGACCCCCATCATCTTCAAATACTTGCTGAATCTTAAGAATTATTTCACTCAGAAAACCACCAAGCTTTTGACAAAAAATTTGAAGCAGGACCTCTGCTCAAGTTGTTCAGTCATTTGTAGAGAAATAAAAATCCACCGGAACACGTATAACAGTACCTTACTCGATTGCCTGCAGACTGCGCTCAGTGGCGTCGTTTTAGAATCTGTGCTGTGCATGGGAAAATTCAAGGTCGGATACTTTTTTAACAGACTTGTATTTAATTTTCAAAAGTATGTTGCAAGTAAACTAGTTTCATTTTATAAGCGGATAATTTTGAATGTTGGTGTTATCGCCTCAGAAAATTATCATTATTATTGTTGTTATTGAATTTTTTTTATATCATACGTTACAGTAAAGATTTTAAGATAATTGGAGATTAATTGCTTATGCATTATTATTTTTTAAATGCCCATATCATTCCAGAAATTTGATTGATTTTTAAAAATTTTAAAAGCCGATCAATGTTCTACAATGGTAAATACATATTCCTTCTTTATTCCATTGTATTGATGAATAAGAAAATAAATGTATTAATTGAATACATAATTACAAGCCGACTTGTAATTTTTACGATGGAGTTACTATTGAATTATATTGCTAAAAGTAATTCTTACATTTCTCATTTTTTTACCTGCTATTTATTTATTTTGTTACCTAATATAATCGTCGTATGTTGCTGTTAATATAAAACAACAATTACATTTTAAAATTGTGCTCGTAATATAAAAAGCATGTTCCAGGTTTTAATGCAAAATTTTTGAATCGTAACATTTAAAATAATTACATTTAATAATATTTTTAATCGTAACGTTTTAATAATTTAATGTATAATATATACAAATAACTTAAATTATATATTATTTGAATTCCGGTGTATAACGTGCACCTAGACTTTCAAGCCGCAATTTTTAGTGTTTAGGTATACTCGCCATACAGGGCACACCCTCTTTTTTACGAAGAAATCTGAAATATACCTGTACAATGTCATTTATTGGGGGTATTATTCCAAACTTTAGAAAAAAGTTTATACTTTTAGAATTACAACACTTAAAGTTCATAAGGAATGCGTTTCTTTTTAAGAAACAGCATTTCGATGTATGTTGATCTAACCTATTTTTATGCTCACCTTTTTACTATTTTTAAAGCTCTCATTTTTATACCCGGCGTATAACGCGCACCTTAAATTCCGATCTTATTTTTTGTGTTAGAAGTGCGCGTTGTATGCCGGATTTTACGTTATATGCATAAAATTGTTAGATTTAAGGTATATTAAAAACTGTCTCTGAAAATGATGGAAGTTTTCATGATCCGTCGCCAACAGTTGGAAAATTAAAGACGGGAATTGATGTCTCCTATTCTTCAAAGTGTTAGTGTGTTACATAAAATAATTTCTTTCTCTTTACTTACGTAAATCCTTCGTCACTGAAATACGTAAGAAAATTGCTCTTTGTGATCATAACTCAAATATAATTAATAATAAATAATATTACTACACATAAATATTAATGATGTGAGCTCTCTTTTTTCACATCATTAATAAACAGTTTATATATATTTTAATGTGAAACCTACATTAATCTTTCTACAGAAACAGCGAGAAACGTGTGTGTATATAAAATACTCCTCACACAATACCTCAGAATTTAATTATATGTTTGAAATATTTTAATTTTTCCAAATTTTAATTCTTTTAACGAGTTATAAAGAATAATAATTAGTCGCGTATTATAATTTTAAATTTTCTGATGATATTAATTATAGTTTTCAAAATCCAAGTGATAAATTCGTTGATAAACACTAACAATTTCAGATTTATAATACTCAAATTTAAATTGCTTTTTATTTTCATAAACGGTATAATTCAGATATTTTCTTTAAACTTACAATATATATATATATATATATATATATATATTGCGTCGAAAATAATGGTAGTGTTGAAAAATATGGTTATTCGAAATAAAATTTTGCTGTTTCTTTATTTGAAAATACTATCAAAGAAATACGAAAGTTAATTATTTAAAACAATTGAAGATAGGAACACATTTAAATGGGAACCTTAACATATACACTCCAAAAGCAATATTTATCACAGAATATATCTTTACTATATAAAACTGACAATATGCAAATGGAATGTAAATGGTGGAATATGTTGCAAACGTAGCAGGGACGTTGAATATGTTATAAATGTAACAAGTGTATGGAATATATTCTGAAAATAATACAATAGTAGCATAAATTCTAAAATAACAAATAAAACAGAGTAAAGAATTATATTCCAAAAATAATAGGATTTTGTCCCCTATTACCTGACTGGAATTAATATGCTGGAATCTAAAACTCAAAAAGAAAAGTTTGGTAGGCCTTTGTTATACACAACACCGAAAGGAATTCATAAAAATATCGCAAATAAAAAGTATCATATTCTTCCAAATGCATTAAAATTAATACAATGTTGTTAGTCACATACATAATATTCACGTAAAAATTTTCTAAGCGTAAAGGTTTTCATGAGGGAATTATTCATTCTAAATTCTCTAGATGAATAATTATTTTCTGACAAAAGAGAAAATATTTTCAAAAACATCAAAGTCTTCGTACTTTTTTGAAGACAATATTTTGAAATTTACACAATAATTAATAATGAACTCGATAACTGATGGTTTATCTATTATGGTAATCTATCTATATACAAAACTCAAACTCAGTTGCGCAACAGCCCATGAGGGCCAAGGCCTACTGTGCCCATCCCGGTATATATGACTATTGAGCACTGAAGTGTATGAGTAGATGTCCCGATCAGGTGGTCAGTCTGAAGTGAGACCCCCAGTATTTAAGTCCCTAAGCAAGCTTTTTTGGTACTCATTTCTCGACCCACTGCAGTAGGGATAAAGGTTGAGTCGACCATGCCCAGCCCGCGAATATCTACACACAAGCTATCCAGAAAAGGCGTAATCTTTAAAATGATTATAGTTAAAAGATTCATAAACTTCAAAGGAAGGAATAGCCGCCTATCCGGTATAGTGGTTAGTGACGCTGACTGCGGTGCCGTAGAGCCTGGGTTCAAATCCCAGAGAAGGCATGGATGTTTCTAAATGTATAGTGCCTTCGCGGCATGGGCGTACTCTAAATAGCTGTCAAGCCGAAAGGCCTCTCGTAAGGTTGATGGAAGGGGAAGAGAGGTAGAAGGCCTCTGACCAAACCCCGGGTGTTCTCCCTCAAAATTGTGGTGCATGGTGCTCAAAGCTAAGGCTGACACAAGGCGTAAGAATCGAGCCCTTAGCCGCAATGAATTTCGTGGGCCTTGATCTGATGTTACTGTCGATCAGGCGGAAAAAGTAACAACAACATAAACTTCCAAAATGTTGTGGAGTATATATATATATATATAATCTTTTCTCAATATTATTTGTGTGAATTTTGTGATCCGTGTCTTCCTGGATGAAATTTTATTTCTATAACTGGATGTATATCTTAATGTTGAACTTTCTGACGATTTCTGACAGAAAGTTTATTTTCTATTATGTCTAGAAACTTAAACGTACACACAAAACAAAAAAAAGTGTATGCGCTTATGACCATACGCGATAGAAGTGATAACTTCAAATTTTGTTGTTTTTTCAGAGATTAGTTAGGTGAATAAAAAACTAGGGGACATTATATTGTCGTATAAAATTATTTATTCTCATGTGTCTGTACTCTTAAAGTAATATTTTTTGCGAAATATACAATCATATTTGTGAATTAATTGTATTCTAAGAAGTAAACAATAGGGGTTTATGGTAGCTGAAATAGGTTTTATCCCTTTAAGACCCGAATTACTTTTTTCTTCAAATATTAAATTCTTCTGGTTATTAATACTATATGGACCCCAATGACTTCGGAAAAAATAATAAAAAAATTCGTGTACCTCTCCTGGGACGTAGACGGGACCCGCACGATCGTGCGGGTTGGGCGTTATCTGCGAAACAGGTCACCTATGAAATTTTACGAGTTATACATTTTTAGCTCTAAATTGATAGAAAACAATCTTGATTCAACTAAAATTGCTACAAATAAGGAAATTATTGGTATAATTAACTCTTTGATTAGTTCTGTATTTATTTACTGTAAAAATCTTTTGTTTTGTTTTTGACAAGTATATATAACCATTACATTTTTCGCAACATGTTTTCAAACTGCTTCCGTAGTTTTCAAATCTGCACTTGCGAGGCCTTGAAATGTCATCGACACATCAAAAATGGCTATGCATGTCAAGCCTTTTATCCAGGAATGCCCAGGATAAAAGCCATGACATGTATAGCAGGTGGATTATAACGCTTCGACCTTTTTGCGAGTGGAACAACACTGTTGTCTTCATCATCAGTTAAAACACTTTTGTTAGTAGGTGGAGAGGCTAGTAACGCTTCAACTTCTCTAACTTAAATTTTAAGCGATCCATTTTGATTTTTAGAGGAACTTTAATTGATATTGCATCTTGTTTGCTCAGAAACCAATAATTTGAAACAGCTAAATAAATGTAATGAATGTGTTCAAGAGACTTTTATGGTAAAGAATGATCCAAAATGGTCTTCCCATTTCAAATATTCCCATGTGTTTCTTCATCGCTCTCATCTGAACTTGATTCTCCTTCCAGTATACCTGATTCATATGTTTTGTTCGCAGCATTGTCATCATCCGAGAGATCACTAAGTTCTGATCTAAGTTCAATCTGATTTATTCATCAATTGAAAAATTTCTTTTGTCAGAATTCTTCTCCTTTTAGACACCTGAAAAAGTTTTTGGTTAAAAGTTAGCACAGTATTCCATGAAAAGAAAATAAAATGTATCAGAAAATTTTATTATTTAAAAAAATAAAATGTTTAAACCACACCATACTTCAAACCCGGAATACCCAGATCTTTAGGGGGGGGGAGATACCTGTGTGAAAGCAAATATCTGTGTAGAGGATAAATATACCATACTCCTCAACAAACGTATGAAAAAGAAAATTAATTGCAAAAGAGAGAGAGAGAAAAAAAAAGGACTGACACACACATCCATTGCGACCCCCAAGAAAAATTGGTATTAATTATATAACTATATATTTACTTTTTATGTAGGCTTTCATCAAAATTATTGAAACAGAAAAAGAAAATTCGCATGGTAAGTATTTACCTTTACAGCTGCAGTGACTCAAGTAACGCCCAACCCCCGCACGATCGTGCGGGTAACGAAATCTCGATTCCTACAAGCCACATTAATAGAGTATAATTAATATTTTTTCTATTTTACAATTATTTAAACATTAATACAAAAATTTGTATCGAAGCAAAAATATATTGATAATCACCTTTTTACGACAGATAAAAAAAAGACGTGTCTTCGTTGTATTTGAAAACAAAGGTAGATTTGCCAGCTGAAAGTAAAAAGATGACCCCAACCATCGTCTGTTGATAAAAAGTAACACTTTACACTTTCTGCAAACCGGCTCAATCGTTAGATTTTATATTTTCTTACATACGGCTATTCCAGAAGCAAAAACGCAAAAGAATATCTAACCCGCACGATTGTGCGGGTTCGGTTTTAAAGGGATATAAATACTTTAGAGAGATTCAAAATTATTTAATGTTGTGCTTTCATTTGGATCATTTGACATAATTAAATGGAATTTTGATTTTAAAAAATCTACTCAAGGCTTTGATTTGCCTTTTGAAAGATCTACATTAAAATCCATTCTTAAAATAATAGGCAATTTGTTCAAAGGAGATGATTCAGCTTCAGTGTAGGCAATTAAATTTTTGTGAATGAATTCGATAATTTTCTCTTCACTTTGATTTGGTGTAACATAAATAGTAACCATTAGAATTATTTGTCCATTTTCCGCTCTACATTTTGCTGCACAAATTTCTCTGATGCATGACTTATTAAACCCAAATGATTCAGTAGTATTTGATGCTACATCCATTTTTGAAGTGACATAAGTTGTCGTATCCCCTTTATTTTTGTATATAGCAACTCCACCAGCTCTGTGATTGTGTCTTTGCAATTTAGCAATACAATGAAAAATTGGAACACCTATGTTTTCTTCATTATTTATCCAAGTTTCTGTTAAAAGTAATATAGTTACATGTTGCATAACACTGTCATCGAGATACAAAGCATGTGCACGTAAACTTTGACAATTCAAAGAATATATTGATATATTCCCTTTTTTTGTGGAAATGAAGTTTGTGAAGATATCTGTGATTGCGTTAAATTTGTTTTGTGATAACCTTTTAAATTCATTGTAGATCTCTGAGAGATGTAGATTCTCCGGAAGAATTTTGGTTCGTAATTTTCCGTAACAATGTAAAGTCCTTCAAGACTTGTTGCTCTTGATAAAGCAACATATACTAATTGTTGAGAATGTGTATTCTCATACTTATAACAAGTCTTGATGGACTTAACTTTGTTACGGATAATTCCAATCTATTGTTATGAATGAGCGTTACAAACCCGAATGTGACGTTCATTGAAGCTCACTCTTCAGCAAAACGCACCTAAAGAGGTCATCACTTCAAAAATAAAAGGAAAGAAAATCTTACAAGTATCAATACAAGTTTTTTGAAAATTCTTCACAAAACTTTAGCGACTTTTTTAAAAATTTTGAACACAATAAGGAAAAATGTACCCAATTATTTCACAAGGATACACAAAATAAAAATCAGAGTACACAAACAAAAATATCAAACAAGTGTTCATACCAGTGGCGCACACAAGGGGGGTGTCCTAAAGGTCTGGACCCCCCCCAAAAGCCCTTGATTTTTTTTCCGATTGATTATATTTTTAAGTATATAATACGTAAAAGTTAATTAAATATTTGTTATTAATGATTAATTTTATTAATTAATACTAATTATTTATTCAATAGTTAGCTTTTTACTGTTTTTTGTCCCCCAAAATCGACAAAATCAAAAGGAGCATGATACAAGAATGGTAGACTTTCGATCCTGCACCCCCTCCTCCTTGGAAAATTCCTGTGTGCGCTACTGGTTCATACATAACCTAAAAAGAAGAGAAAGAATTTATATCTAGAACAAAATAAGAGATCCTTGCCTCCCAAAAACGGGGAAAAAATTGTAATGTGTGAACGCTCTTTTTTTCCTAAGTTATTTAAAGAGTTGTGAGAATCGCTTGTTTTTATTTTTTCTATACTTTAAAGTTTTACGAACTTAATATTTAAATAGATGATTTTAAAATAAGTTAAATTTAAAAAAATCTATAGTTTGTACTATGTGTTATAACTCAAGATTTTTCTGTAGGATAATTATTGAAAATGTTTGGAATGTTTATTCAAAAAGTCACTGTCAACAAACAGTTAATGGTGACCGTGAGAATGGTGCGGAAGAAACACCGGATGCACTGCTCGGCCTAAATGTTGAGACGTATCGGCGTGATAGCAACAATGAAAAACACGTATCCTCGCGGTGAATTGTATTACACTATTAAATATATATTGTTGATCCATTTGTCAATAACAAACATCTATAGAAATACATAATTATTCCTGAAAATCAAATTAAAACAGAGAAATACAAACAATGAACATAAAATTATTTTAATATAGAATTAGGATATTAAAAATGTAAATAAATAAAATAATTTTTTTCACGTTTTGGATATGGAAACAAATTTTATATTTTTATTGCATATACTCTCAACTTCTTTTTCACATAAAAATTTCTGTTGTTTATTCTTTATACACAAGCTTTTTCAATTCCTACTATTAACTCCTTCTCTCTATATATATTTATATATTTATTTATCTTGTTCAAATTTTCAATCGTTAATAACATACTTTCTATTCATCCAATCAAGTTCAAATAAATTTTTTTAAACTTGTAGTGAATAACACTTGATGTTATTACAATTTTTTCAAATATTAATTAATTTTAATTAAATTAATTACTGGTTTTTGACGCCAAGTTAGTTTCGTTTCTATTGTTGTAGCAATGTAACTGTAAAACAAAGACAAAAGTTGGCGTCGAATACCTGTTTTTCAGCCAAACCGGGTTTACGTTGTTGCAACAATGAAGGCTAATCATGCTCTTTTTTGAATTCCTACTATTAGTTCACTCTCTCCCTATATATATATTTATACATATATATGTTATTCAAATTTTCAATCGTTAATAAAATACTTTCTATTCATCCATTCAAAGTAGGAATTGACTCAATTTTTTATATGTATATATTACACGTTTAGATCAAATTTGCTGATAATTGAAATAGAAAAAATAAAATTCTTACTTTAAAAATTTTTTCCTATTACGGATTTATCCATATATTATGAATTTCACACAAAAATGAGTTTTATACGAACAAAGAAACTTAAAATAAACACTAGAGCAAAAGAAGAAATAAAAAAGAGATTACAGTCCACCCTCTCTTTCCCTCTACGAAACAACAGCAACACAATTATACAGCTATGTTCTTACATGAATTCGAATTCTTTCTCTTCATAATTTCTTAAATTCTATTTATTTCTAAAGAAAAAAAAAAGATCCAGATTCGATTTAAGGTATCCGACCACGTTCGGAACCGTGATTTTAAAAAAAGCGCATAAATGGATAATTTTCATGATATTTAGTGTCACTTAGATTAGAATACATGTATAAAATTGTTTTAAGGACCTTTTGGCAAAAAAAAAAAAAAAATATTTAAATAGAATATTTTGGCAAAAAAAAAAAAAAAAAATTTACGTACAATATTTTGGCAAAAATTAACTTAGAATAACCTTTTTTCAAAATGTGTGTGTGTTCTCCTTTTGTAAAAATTCCTCTATTATAATAATATTTTGCCTGTACATCGCTCAGATCTCTGTACAGAGGTTCAAGTATGATTTTGAGAAATTTACATTATTTTTAGAGTTACCACCAATTGAAATAATTATCGGCGTTTTTTCTTAAAATTTCTCCCCTATGTTATAGTAAAATATGGATAAATCCACTTCTAAGTTATATATTTTAAAAATTTTAGTTGAGCCTCTGTACAGAGGTCTGAGCTATATACAGGCAAAATATTATTATAATAGAAGCATTTTTCACAAAAGGAGAATATTTTGAAAATGGGTCATTCTATGTTCATTTTTTGTCAAAATATTGTACTTAAATAATTTTTTATTGTAATACTATTCTTAAAACAATTTTATAGACATTTTCTAATCTAAATGACACTAAATATCCTAAATATTATCCATTTGTACGCTTTTGCAAAATCACGGTTCCGAACTTAGTCGGATTCCTTAGTTTCAAAATAACAAAGAAGAGATGGTTAAAGGGAGAATTTATAAACATGGAATACATTTAGAACAGCAAATTTCAAAAGTACAGTCAATCAAAAATTTAAGATAGTCTTACCATAAAATCCGGCGTATAACGCGCACTTATACTTTCAAGCAGTACTTTTTAGTTTTTAGGTATATACTACGTATAACGCACACTCCCTTTTTTACTCAGAAACCTGAAATGTATGTATGCAATACTCTTATGTTTTGAAGTCATTATTCGAAGTTTTTTCTTAGGCGTTTTAAAAAATAGTACAGTAAGACCCCGCTTAACGCGGGGTATACGTTCCATCAATGCAGAGCGCAATATGAAACAGCGTTAATCGACGTTATCTTATCATGTAAATAATGGGGTTAGGGTTAAGATGGGTAGAGAATTGGTCAGGTATTTTATCATTAAATTTATTAATTATGTGTTTTATAACAATAAAACAAAAATGTATTTCTTACAAATATAGAAACATAATAAATGAATATACATATAAAAATAAATAAAATTCTAAGCCAGTATGTTTACATTTCAGATCATACAGTATCCTCTGTATTTCCAATTTTCTGCTTTTTTATCAAGAAGGCATCTAATTTAATTTGCGTTTTCCTTTTGCGCTCTGTAAGAAGTTGGTAAGTGGATAAGGCATCCATAGCGCCCCGTCTTGCCTTTGAACTCCTGTCAATATTTGCTCCTGCTTTTTCTTGCTGCTTTATTTTCGTGTTTTTTATTATCACCCCTGATAACAACTAAAAATCATAATATTTGTCACTATAGCAATCGTTATATTATATAAATTTATAACGTTAACAAATATTTGATACGATAAAAATACGTTCGTATAACACCGCTGGAAAGAAGAAACACAGATAAACTGCTATCGAATATTAACGGCACTGTTCAGAAGCCTACGGACACGTAATGGTCAAGTGACGTGGACGACACTTGAGCTGCAATGCATCGCTGCCCTACACGGCGGGTCTTTAGTGGGAACCCGTCCCATACCACTCGGCTCAATACCACTAAAATCCCACAATTCAATTAAAAGAGCGTTAAACAGAAACAGCTAAACGAAACATCGTTAAGCGGGGTCTTACTGTATACTTCTGGAACTCATAAGGTCTGCCATTTCTTCCAAATAAATAATATTTTGATGTATATTTTTTTTATATGCTCATCTCTTTATTTACTTTTAAAGTTATCCTTTTTATACTCGGCACATAAAAAAGAGTGTGCAAAAAAGTTAAAAAAAAAGTGTGCGTTATACACCAGATTATACGGCACTTTCATACTTATATATCATTAAAATAAAGTTACACCGGAAAAAGACAAAGGAGTTTTTATATTTTAGATATTTCTGTTTACTGTAAAGACAACAAACTAAAGATTAATATAAGAAAAAAGCCTCTAGAGAATCTTCTTCTGAAGATTGAAACTGTATTGACCTGAACTGTTTTAATTAGTAATTAATTTTTTTAGAAATAATGGACAATGTCTTTTATTCATTTGCTTAAGCTTTTACATTATTACTTATTCAAGAACATATCGGAAAGAAGGAGGGATAAGTTATGCATCAGTATAACGTTATAAACAATACTTTCAGCTACTTTCTCTTACCCTCTTTTTTTACAGAAAGATTTCCAGCTATTCGGAATCGAACATCAGAGAAACCGCAATTTAATTTGGACTTTTTCCGCAAAAAAGTAAAATGAAGGAAATGCCTTTCATTTATTTTGTTTTGAATGCATCAGCTTCACAGCTTTTTTTTTTCTAATGTACCAAAAAAAGAATTAATTCATTAAGGAAAGGTTTTTACCTTTTGCTGCCTGGCTGAATCTCCCATTCCCGAAAAAACACCGTTCTCGGCGGTCCATCCTTTAAAACAGAAACTACACCGACTTCATTACTAATTTGATTTATTCAGTTATTCTTTGTACGTGACAGAATTCTATGATTATCATTTTTTTCCTCTTTTTCATCCTCTCTCTTTTTCGACCGTCCGTATGGTTCTCTCTCTCTCACACACACACTCTCTCGCCTCTTTTTTTATATTCCACTGCACATCCCTCTCCCTGATTAAATTTCTCTTACTCTCTGCGAAGCCGACGGCGCCAATTAGGAGGCTGGATTCCTAAGACCGTTAATTAGCAACTTCTGGAAAAGTGGTAACGAGAGAGAAAAAAAAATTGTCAGCGAGAGAAAATGAAAAGGAGCGTAAAAAATCCAGAGAAGAGTTGCTAAATATTCCTAACGCGTACTTCAAAACCTTTGACAATGCTGTCGGAACTCTTTGATAGCGTGGCGCCATCTAGGGAGTATGTTAATAAACAAAGGAATTCCCGTTTGAGTCATTATGGAAAAAGGAAATTAGCTGACACAAGGCGTAACCAAATGGGGGACGGGGGAAGCTAATGAGAGCTTAATGCACCCCCAATTGCAAAAACTTCCACGATTTTTTTTCTTAATTAATTAGGAGTATCAACAGTATTTTATTGGCAAGGGTGCGGGAACAGAATATAGGAAGCTGTTATTCTCTCTCTTTACTTTCTTGACAGATAATATTCGTCTTATCTATTAAAGAGCGAACAAAAAAGTTGACCTGAAAGTTAAAAAAAAAATTCTGTAGACAAAATAATTTTTTTCCTTTTATATTTAAACCTTATATCATCCAAAACATTTTATATTTTGAATTACTGATGTTATTTGTGATATTACATCGGTCTTAAAATGTATTAAAAGATGCTGCACTTACTAATGGCAGTATTAATTCAATTTAATGAAGTAAAACTAGTAACTTATTTACAAAAGCTACAGAGGAAAGTAAGAGAAATGTTTCTATAGCTTCAGTGGTAAATTCTTATAACAGGTTGTCCACATTAAATGTTATTATTATTTAATCTTATAGAACAAACAAAAATCACAAAAATACAAGAATGTATTAAGATGCTTATACTACAAACGAAACAAAACTGCGTATCTTACTTTTATAATTATATAACGGTGTTGTTATTAGATACATCGAAAACAGAGACTGATATTTGTGAATTATACAATATATATTTATTTCTGTTTGGAAAATATCGGCAATTATCTATGTAGCTAATGTGAATTTTACTTGGAATAAGATGAATCTGATAAATGTATAACTTCCTAGACAGTAAATTTATCTAGTTGCCCAACAAGCCCTTTCTTTTAAATTCTTCAAAAGTTTTCTCTTTCTTAGCCTTAAAGAGAGATTTGTTTATTATTATTTTTTTTTTCAAGTTCAGAAGGCTTATAAATTTATTCGACGAGTAAAGGGACTTGCATAGTTCCAAGGCTATTTTATGTTAATATCTAGCTACAAACTACGGCACGTACGTCACGCAGGATTATACCCTGACAGGAGCTGATTTTGAAAGAATAATATAGAAAATGTGTGAAGCCCCCGCCCGTGGGGACTTCAGTTCTACATTATCTACACGACCTGTTTCTGTGGGGAAGAACGAAGAACCACCCAAATCATTCATTTTACAATCTGTTTATTAAGATCTTAGCTTAAACACAATACACAACAATAATAATTAAGTAAAATGATCTAGAATGAGAAGACGCAACACGTATTACCAAATAGTCGCGTACTTGACCACTGAATCTAACTTTATAGATTAATTCCTCAATCACTAATATACGCCTTGTCCTTATAGCTTATATAAAATAGCTTACCGCAATATCCTAGGTCAGGGGTGGCGAACCTTTTTGGGTCAACGTGCCATTTTTTTTCTAAAAAAACGTTTAATGAGTTATAGGCGTGCCATCAAATAATTTTGACTTGTGATTATTGAAGAAATAATAAAACTAAATACGAACAAATCAGAATTATTTATTACGAAAAAATACATTTTGCAGTGTATAGTAGTAAATGTTTTAGTTATAAATCCTTGTAATTTAAATTAAAATAACATTAGTATGATTTCTGCTGTTGTAGATTAGATGACAAATAACTCATATTAGATTATAAGATGTTACTTTCAGTAGAAAGCATGCTGAATCAGAGTCGTCTGTTAAACGGTTTCTAAGCGAGTATTTGATGTTATTTATCTCTGAAAACAATGACTCGCAGGCATAGGTAGATGAAAATATGGTTGAAATAACATACGCCAACTTCTTCAAACAGTTAAATGCGTCTGGAATCGAATTCCATGTTTCCAAAATTTCGTTACTGGTACTTTTACTTAGATTGCTTGTCAATCTTTCTGCTTCAATCAATTCCAACTTTTTCCTTGTTTCAATAAACTTTTGAATCCATATTGAACTAGACTGGAAATCAATCAGTTGCATTTCAAGTTCTTCAATTTCCAACCAATCGAATTGAGACAAGTTCAGTTTATCAAACGAAATCACATCAGGGTACATAATAAATTTGAACGTTTCCGATAATTCCTTGAACTGAGAAAATCTCGCTGAAAATTCTTTCATTAAAGAATCCATTATGGAAATAAAGTCATCAGTAAAACTTTTTCTTCCTTTCGTTTTTCTTGGGCATCTAAATCTTTGATATTTTTTTTTCCAATTTGGGAAGTACTTGTAGTTTTTTGTAATAATATCTTTTCTGATAACATATAGTTTAGCTTCAAAAGCGCGAATGAGATCCATCATGACAATAAATGTTTTATTCAGGCCTTGAAGCTTTATGTTCAATTCATTGAAATGTTGGCATATGTCTGTAAAAAACATCAATTTTAAAAGCCGCATAATATCCATCAATTGTGGGTATTGTTCAATTTTGGTCTCATTTTGTAGAAACAGTCTGATTTCTTCCAAGCAATCAACGAATCTTTGAAGTACGTTCCTGCGGTTCAACCAGCGAACATTGTTATACACTCAGGAACATTGAAAATAGCGCCCCAAGAAGAAAGCATCCGATTGAAATGAAATCTAATACACATAATGACACAGATGAGAGATTCACTTGATCTCAAAAACAAGATAAATAAACGAATACAGGGTGTGCAACGACACAAATACTGGGCAACTTCAATAGCGCGTTGGACCACCTCCAGCTGCAATACATGCCACCACACGGTCCGGCATTAAGTTGATTAGACACCTTATGTTGTCCTGAGGCAGATGAGCTCATAAATCTTGAACAGCCAACTCTAAATCATGTACAGAGTGACACGATGGCATCTGCCGTTTTAGCTGATCCCACACGTGCTATACAGGGGACAAATCGGGGAGCAGGCCGGCCATGGAAGAGTCTGAAAATGACGTAGGAAGTCTTGAGCAACTTTTGCTGTATGCGGACGAGCATTATCTTGCTGGAAAATTGCCCCTGGAAAACCATTTAGGAAAGGTCCTACGTGGGGTCGAAGAATATCATCAACGTAACGTTGGCCCGTTAAGGTTCCACGCATCACAATTAAAGTGGACAAGCTATCATAGACTATGGCCCCCCAGACCATTACACCAGCTGTGCGGGCAGTGTGACGTAGAACAGTGTGGGGAAATTGTACCACTCACCAGGGCGTCTCCACACCGTACACGGTTATCATCTTTCCCCAAAACAAACCGGGATTCATCACTAAACACAACCATTTGCCAATCTGTGACATTCCACATTGATCTGGCTTGGCACCACTGTAGACGCAGTTGCCGATGTTCCGGTGTTAAAGGGAGTGCACGGAAAGGGCGCTTGGATTTAAGATTTGCTTCTGCAAGGTGTCTGGAAATTGTTTGCGGAACAATTGCCACGCCTACGTCTGCTCGTATCGTTGAACGAGTCACTGTGGGGTCCACAAGTGCTTGCCGCACGATCCTTCGATCCTCTCCTCGTGGTCTTCCTCCAGACCCGGTTTTCCGCGCGTGGGTACCTTCTCGTGTGTACTGCTCCCAACAATTTCTAATGGCACACTCCGAACGATCCACCTGGCCAGCAACACGGCACGTCGACCAGCCTGCAGTTTTCATCCCGATGATCAGGCCTCTCTCGAACTCGCTTAACTGTGAGAAATGTCTTCTAGCACGTTTACCTGGCATGTTTCGCTTGTCAAAGTCTTCCTACAATCGGCGGGTAATCGTCACGTTTATGAATCTTCGAATTTACGCTGGCTTATATAGCACCCTCTTCCTCATTGTAGCGCCACCTCGGCGTGTATGAGCATGCGTATTGGCACAAAATTGGATCATTTGCATATCACATTACGCTGTACTTATTTGCAAAGTTTCGCGATTGTACTTAGCTTCCTTCTTGGATCGCTATTTTCAATGTTCCTGAGTGTACATTATTAAGCCATTATACACCGAATTGACTTCATCCAACAAAGCATCAAACTTTCGTTTATTTAAAGACTGCGACGATATGAGGTTGTCTATTTTTGTGACTAAAGTTATTACATTATCAAGAGATGTTAAACCACTCTTTGCACATAAGGCTTGTTGGTAAATAATGCACTGGAATTCAATAATCGAATGTCCTACGTCTGTTTTAAATAAAGAAATGAAACCTTTTTTTTTTTTGCCTACCATATTTGGAGCATCATCAGTGCTTACTGAAACAGTTTTTTCAAATCAATTTCTTTCTCAGCAAGCGAATTTCTTACTGCCGTACAAATATCTGTGCCCTCTGTAGTTGTTAACAACGATGTTATCGCAATTAATTCTTCCTTAATGATGTTTCCTACACAAATCGAGCAAAGACAGCTAAACGTGCCGATTTAGTAATGTCAATACTTTCGTCAAGACATAGCGATATAAAAGGAGCGGAGTTAATGTCATTTTTTGTTGATCTGTAACATTTTTTGCCAATTTCAAGATTCTATCTTTCATTGTGTTTCTAGATAGAGGCACATCTTTGATGCGCTGAATTATCTTAGCTTTATTATCAAAATCATCAGAAAGTGAGGGCGCACATGCCAACCCAGCTTCCTTCAAAAACTCTCTCCCTCTTGAAAGGTTTACCATGCTGAGCAATGGCATTTGCAGCCGAGTAACTTGCCGCACTTGTGTGACAATTTTTGCTTGCATATTTAAACATAGACGTCGACTGTTTATTTCTGTCTTTTATTGCACTTGCAATTAATTCTTTTGCTCTGGTTCGCTTTTTTTTTCAAAAGGATTTGTGATTTGTTTCAAAATGCCGTTTTACAGACGATGTTCTGCATACCACTGTTCCAGAACATAAAACACACACCGCTTTGTCGCCTTTATTGATCATACCATATTTCTTAGCCCACCAAGTATGAAATTCTCTGTTACACTTACTATCTTGCACTTTTTGTTTTTTTTTGTTGAACTGGCGATGTTAAATAGCAGTTAAAAATTGTAAATTTAACACAAAACTTTAAATGTACAGTTGTGTCGATGAAATTGACTATTCTATGAGCTCGCTTGATTCCTCCCCCCCAAAAATAACCTTTTTACTGACTGCGCACGACTGCGGGGTCATGGGCAGATTTATTTGTTTTTAGGAAATTGAGTGCTTGTACGAGATTTCTGTAGTGTCTGCTCTTTTGCTTTTGTCTTAGGTCATTAAAATTTTTAAAAATAAAGCAGTGAGAGTTATTTTACCAATTAGACTTACAAGACAAGAATTAGATCACATTAATAAATTAGATGTATACAAGCTGAACTATTAATGTAACGATAGAATATGTTTTTTAAACAACTTGAATATATTTAGAAATAGTTACATACACACACTATGCGTAGATAAAATTTGCATCATTAGCAATTTATAATATACGAAGTATTTACGCAAGACATAACAAACGAGTCTGCTCCCCGACTTGTCGGCGTCGCGACGGATCTCACTCGCGTTTGTTCATACTTCATAGAAAACTTAATTATTTTAAGCTAAAATACAAATCGTTTTTGATTGATGGCGTGCCCAAAATATTCTGTCGCGTGCCATCATTGGCACGCGTGCCAATGGTTCGCCATCCCTGTCCTAGGTAATCAGCTACGTTCTTTATCTGTTCTGATGTGGCTTTAATCCAACAGTGTTCCTTATAGCCTCGTACCCACTTTTGGTTCGTCAGTACCGGGACGACTGGGCTTTATCACGGAGTTAGACTTCTCCTAACTTTAACTCAAATCACTTTACTGCTAACACTCTACTTAGCGACTTCACTTCTCACGCAGCAATCACTTCTGCGTATAAACATAGACCCGGATATCGACCCCTCTCTACTGCTAACTTCCAATATATATATATATGATTCCTAATTTACATAACCACGTTCTTCTTTTTGAGTTGGTTGAAAAGAAGTGCCATTTTGGCTCCAAAGAAACCACAAGAGGACATTAATAGAAATCACGATGAAAGCCCCGTCACAAATGTCTTAATTATTTAAGGGCGTGTTTCATATTTTGCATGTATAAAAATTTCTGATAAATTTTAATATTTTTTGGGTATGCAAAACATAATTTTGGGAATGTATATGGAAATCTACCTATTTAACCCTTTATCTACCGCATTATGATTTACTACAAATTTTTTCATGCATTTTTTTTATACACTACATTGTAAATTAAGAGATATACTTAAACAAAATACTCAACTTTGGGAAATTTAATTCGTTAGAGCTAATTAATTAATTTAAGATATTCAACTGTAAAAAGAATTATACACACTGTTCACTTAAAATAAATAGTCAAATCGTTTTCTAAGGTCTTCCTTAACATACAAAAAAAAAATAAGACACCTTTTGTCATAAAATATTTTTTCGGAACAAAAATGAGATCTTCGCAATCCGCCGAAAGCGCCGTCAGCTGAAACAGCAATTTCTGCTACAAAACTATTCACCTTTCCCACTAAAATACTCATCATAGAACACGTGCTGCCATATATATTAAAAGAGTGGATTTAAAAGAATATTCCTGCAAAGTATTGTCAGAGTATTCGTAAAAATGGTTATTCTATGCAATTATAAAGTGAGTGGTACTCATAAGTACCATCGGTAAATAAAGGGTTAAAAACTTTTACCTGTGGAACAAATGAAACCCGCTTAAATAAATATACGTAAAAATATAAAATTATTCTTAATCATTTTATATTCTTGATAGAAAAGGTTGAAAAATATATAAAGAATGAAACCGCAGCTTCATTTATTTTAAAGGGCAGACAAATATACTATTTTTCGAGTACTTTTTTCTCTTTATAATGATCAACAGCGGGCCGAAAAAACTTTTAAGAACTTTTGGTGGGTCATCTTAATGCACCACTAAACTTTTTTCTCTCTTTTTGTGGCTCATTCTTAAAAAGGTTTGCTCATTATTGGTCTACTTCAGGGGTCGACAAATTGCGGCTCTTTGGATAGACGTTCGGGATCCTTCAGACTTATATATTTACACATATTATTGAAAAATAATTATACCCACTAAAAGTAATTTTCTTTTCTCTTTTTCCTTTTTAAGTATCGATTGAAAATATTTACATCTATTTTTCCTGAAAAATCCAATTTAATTTATAAATATAAATAGACATCTATGAAACAACTATGAAAAAACAAAATAATGATATTTGATACATGTAACAGTTTGCCTGAAACACGCAAGACACGTTAAAAAAACTACCATTTGCTATTATCACAATATTGGGCTATCATATCATAACATATTCATGTGAACAAATATTGTCTTCCGTGAATAAAACAGAAAATAAATAAGAAGCAATTTAACGTTTAGTGTTATATATATATATATATATATATATATATATATATATATATATATACAGTCAGGTCTCGTTTTATGCGGTAGATACGTTCTACCGAAAAACGCATATAAAAAAATCGCATTAAAAAAGACATTACTTAAATGGAAAAAGTAGGGATATACGTTCTTTAGTTTTCTAAAATCGCATAAAACCAAAACAACTAGTTAAAATTAACTTAAAACCGCATAAAAAATGCAGAAATGAAAAGAAATAGGCTGCATGATAAATTACTTGGAATGTTTGAAAGAAATTTATACAAAAGCTTTAAAAAAAAACTTGTATTCAAACTTTAATTCATTTTATTTTATGGAAAAGTAATACACATAGTTTTACATTTTTAATCATTATCGCTATCTGATAATGGTTTGCACCGTTGCGAAGTGGTTCCAAATCACCTTCATCATCAGAAGAGACTGTCTCTGCAATAGATATTTGCGGTAAAGGCCACGGATTTTCACAAACTTCATTCTCGTTCTATGTAGCTCTTCCTTTTCTAACAATGCAATCAGTAATTAAACTTTGCGATGAGGTTTCTTTTATTTTTGTATATAGTGCACGATATCCAGACATGCAGTTCTGCACCTCACGTTGTAATTTAGAAGCTCGTTCAGAATTGGGGTCATTAATAAGAAAATGATTTTCTAATTTACTTCAAAGTTGAAGACCTTCTTGAATTAATTTTCCAGTGAGGGGAGTTAATTTTTCTTCCTCATCATTATCACCTTCTAGACCTACGACGCTGTCTACAGTTAGATCTAAAGTTAAATCAATAACATCATTGTCACTTAATGCATCATCCACAAGCAATTCATCTATATCATCGTGGCTGAAGGTATTAAAACCATCTCCTCAATTTTTCATGTACCAAATTAATTATTTCATCTGATAGTGTCGATGTTTGAGTGGTTGTATTGTCTGTCCCACATGCTGGCCAAATCTTTTTTTTCCAACAGGCATTTAAAGTTCTAGGTCTTATTTGAGCGGAAGCAGATGCAACATGAATTAAGCAATCAAAAATAGAAAATTGTTTCCACACATCTTTTACTGTTAAGGACTCATTTTCTAGTTTATTCAAGATGAATTTGTACGTTGTCTTAATATAATATTTTTTAAAAGTTGCAATTATGCCTTGATCTAATGGCTGAATAAGGCTTGTTGTATTGGGCGGAAGAAATACTAGTTGAACATTTGGATGTTCTAATTGTGGATGACTTTTTGCAGTGCCAACAATTAATAAAACTTTAAAATCGAGAAATTTGTCCTTCATATAGGCTTCCACTTCTGGTACGAAACAATTATTGAACCATTCTGTAAAAATAGCTGTTGTCATCCAGGCTTTCGGGTTAGCCATCCAATGCACTGGCAGTTGTTTTAAATCTTTACCTTTACGGGCGCGTGGTCTCAGAGATTTATTTATTAAGAGAGGTTTCAATATCCAATCTCCTGATGCATTGCTACAAAATAATAAGGTGACTCGATCTTTACTTTGCTTTATGTCCACTTGCAGTTTTTTCATCCTTTGCGATGTAAGTACGGTTAGGCAATTTTTTCTAATAAAGTCCTGTTTCATCAGCATTAAATACTTGATCGGCAGAATAGTCCCCATCTTCAATAATTTTCGTTAGCTCCTCTGGAAATATTTTTGTTGCCCCTTCACTGCTGTCGCACTCTCCCCTGCTATCTTAATATTATGAAGTGTATTTCTTTTTAAGAACCCGGTTAGCCATCCTTTGCTAACTGAAAATTCTTTTCCAGCTTGGGAAGTGGAAGTTGATGGTTCTGACTGTTTCATTGACTTATAAAACTGAAGAGCTTTTCTTGGATTAAATAACCACTTACAGGAATCCTTCTTTGAACTTGTTCCTCAATACAAATTGCGATGGCTCTTTCCCGTTCTTCTAATAATACATCCCTTGTGTACGATGCAAATTTGGTGCTTAATTTTGTACCAGAAATGACCGATTTTCTTATTGCAGCTTCATTTTTTTTTTAATTGCTCTGACAGTAGATTCGCCTAAATTAAAATGTTTTCCAATAGCCGTAGATCCTTCTCCTTTTCCTAAGCGATCTAAAATTGCAATTTTCGTTTCCAACGAAATTGACTGTCTTTGATGTTTTTTTTTTTTTCTCCATTGGGCCAAATAAAATCTTAGAAAAGAAATTAAAAAAAAAAAAATTACACTTACGATTTTTTAATGAAAAATAAAACTTTACGACACTCACTTTAAATCCAGAAATCAAAATTTGCTGCTAATTATATTGCAACTTAAATTCGCTACTTATTAAAGTGAAACTTTTATAAAAATGAACGAGGCACCGCTAAGAGAAAATATAATTTCGAAATAATGATATTATATCGGTATACTATTGAAATAATGAATGCGAATCTAAGACTGTCGCAGCCGAGCCGCAGACGTAAGCACCAAAAAAGATACGGAAATTCTCGGAATACTACGATCTAAGTCTCAGTATAAAAAATAATAATAATAACAAAAATCTAGAAATGTTTGGAATACAAACCGCAAATGTTAGAAATACAAACCGCACAACTTCAAAATCGCATAAAAACAATCCGCATAAAAGAGACCTGACTGTATATATATATATATATATATATATATATATATATATATATATATATATATATATATATATATATATATATACCATTCATGCTTAACACTGAAATGAACTAGTTATTTGCAAGACAAAACAAAGCTTTAAAAAGCAATGCAAAGCCTTTGTTCTAAGCTTTAATTAAAAATTTTGCCTTTACCATGCTTTTTTTGCCTTAAAAATCTATGCATCTGTATATACATTGGTATTCAAAATTAAGAGAATTTTTAGATTTTGTCGATTATCTCTAGAACTACCGGATATATTTTAATGAAATTTGGTATGTATATAGGGCTGATATAATGCGAATAATTAAAGAATAAAATAAAAAACACAAGTAAAATAAAAAAAAATTAAGTCAATTCCTACTTAGATCAACAAAGAAATTTTTTATTTCAGCTACTTTTTATTAAACAGTTACAACTAATATAAATTTGTATATACATATGACAGAATCACAACATTAACTGGCAATTAATTTCTATTAATTATCATTAAAGTATCATATTGTCATCCAAAACAATCGTGTATATAAAATTTCAGTTCAACTGAATGCTTTAAAACGTGAAAAAAAACCTTTTCAAGTTTTGACACAAGTCATCAAAAGGGTCGTTAAGTCACCAAAAAAGATGCCAACGTGGCTGTGTTTGTAATTCTTTAAATAATTAGTCTTAATAAATTCATTTTTATTAATTATAATTAAAAAAATTATTGTATTGTCATCCAAAATAATCATGTGTATAAAATTTCAGCTCAATTGAGAGTTTAAAATATATTTTATTAACGTTTGAAAATTCCATCAAGATAAATAAATATATGGAGAGCGTGACCTAATAGTAGGAATTGAATAAAATAGCCATTCAATAGTTAAAATACACACGCGTGATCGTGCGTAGCACTCATCGAAGTCTGAAGGTATGAAACAGCAGTTTCAGAATATAACAAAGGGAAAAAAACAGCAGTTTCAGAATATAACAAAGGGAAAAAAATGGTTTAGCATGAGGTATGGTTCCCTTTTTCCAGTAAACAGGTCTGAAACCGTGATTTTATACTGGAAAGAAGGGAATTTGTGAGTTCCTGTGGCATTTAACCCCACCTATGTGTGTGTTCAGCAACTTTGTTTTCAAGCGGTTGGATGGTTCTCGGATGGGGTTTGCGACTTGAAATGGACCTCCTTAGAGTGTTCCAGTGAGTATGGAGATCTAACACGCCAATCCATTCGGCAATATCTTCACTTTCCAAAAATTCGATGACTAGATGAGCTAGCCACGCGTTGTCATCCATCAAAATAAAATCAGGGTCAATTGCCCCTAGAAAAGGCAAACATAAGGATCCAAGACCTTATCCCTACACCTCACAACAGTAGCGCACACAAAATTTTTTCAAGGAAGGGGTCCAGGGTCGAAAGTGCATCGTTTTGGTATCATGCTCCAATACGCTACCCACCATATTCTTTTGATATTGTTGATTTTCAGTAACAAAAACAATACAAAATTAATTATTGAATAAATAATTAGCATTCATTAATAAAAATTAATTGTTAATAACAAATACATTTAAATTTTACGTAATATATACATAGGATTATAACCAACTGAAAAAAAATCAATGGATATGGGGGGGGTGTCCAGACCTCTTGTGTGCGCCACTGCCTCACAACAGTCACAGTGACTCTTTCAAAGACATGGAGGTGTGTTCGGCCATTTAACGTGATGCTTACTCAGCCTATCAAGCCTCCACTCTCTATTGTAATGATCGATTTCTCGAACATTGGAGGGCAGAAAGAGAATCCCTGGTTCTCTCCATATAAAAGTACGACGAGAATATATTGTAGCCCACAAACCCCCTCCGAGAATAATCCAATACATGAAAACAGAGTTGCTGAACGAGAGGGGTTAATTTCCACAGGAACTCGTATAAAATCATAGTGTTTACCTGAAAGAGAGGTCCTATTAACCATTTTTTTGTTATATTCTGCAATTGCTGTTTCATACCTTCTATCTTCGATGAGTGTGACGCACGATCACGCGTGTGTATTTTAACTGTCTAATGATTTTTTTAATTATATTGCCTTTATATACATACCAAATTTTATTAAAATCTAGCCAGTAGTTCTAGAGATAATCGACCAAGCCTAAAAATCTTCTTAATTTTGAACACCAGTATACATACACTCATGGACAAAAAAAATTAGCGCACCAATAAAAAATTGTGGGATCGTAACAAAACTTGGCATGAAGGTACATGTCAGGGAGATATGCAAATGATTAGAAATGCAGCGTGATTGCGCGTTACGTATAGCCAATAGAAGGTGTTTAACGTGGTTCTCCGTGGAGTATAAAACAGTTAACCAAAACTTGTTTGAGTGTGCTGAATCGTTTACAAAGAAAGAGCTGATGTAGATATGCCATTACGCCATTTTTGAAGACAATACGAGCAGCAGCTGTCGCAGTTTGAGAGGGAGAGAATCATCGGCATGATGGAAGCTGGGTGGTCAGCTAGGCGAATAGCTCGTCAATTAGGCCACTCTGATTGTGTTGTGAGAAGGTGTTGAGACCAGTGGATCCGAGAGATGTCATGCACACGAAGTCCAGGCTCACGACGCCCTCGACACACCAGTCATGGAGAAGACCGCCACATCGTAAGAGATGCACGCGTACAGTCAACCATCCAGGCACAGGTAGCACCTTCCTTAGAGGCCCCTATGTCTTCTCGAACCATACGAAGGTGCCTGACTGAAGGACATTTGGGATCGCGGTGCCCATTACGTGTGCTGCCCTTGACGCCCACCCATCGACACCTCTGTTTGGAGTGGTGCCACGCACGAGGAAACTGGACAGCAGCGGAATCGAACCAGGTCGTCTTTAGCAACGAATCCAGATTCAATCTCAACAGTGATGATAATCGGGTTCGTCTGTGGAGGCCTCGTGGTGAACGCCTCAATCTTGCCTTTGCTTTATAGCGACATACCGCTCCCACAGCTGGTGTGATGGTATGAGGTGCCATTGCCTACAATACATGGTAGCCCTAGTATTGATCCGTGGCACCATGACAACCCAGTGGTATGTCCAGGACATCCTGCAACCACATGTGTTGCCACTCATGCAATGACTCCCAGGGGCCATTTTTCAACAAGACAATGCTCGGCCTCACACGGCAAGGGTGTCACAAGACTGTCTCCACACTGTTATCTGGGATCACTTGGGGTGGCGAGTTGGGCATCCCACGAGTATGAGCGAACTAGAAGCAAGGTTACAGCAAATATGGAACGAATTGTCTCAACATCACACAGAACTTGTATGCCTCAATGCCCGATCGTATCGCATCGTGCATTTGCGCTAGAGGGGGTTCAACAGGGTATTAAATCCTCCGTTCTTTTGCCTTTTTCTCCGAAATAAATGGTCCTTTTTCTTTGATTTTCTAATCATTTACTTATATCAAAGTAGTCATTACGTATGTAAAATTTCGTTTCATTTTGACGACTCCTTCTTGGTGCGCTAATTTTTTTGTCCATGAGTGTATATGACATACCCAGCATCTTGACATGGAAGTATCTAAATTATTATCTAAAAATAGGTTGCATATAATGCAAAGGTGTCAATTTTAAAAGTAAATGCGATGAGATATGTGTTTAGCTAACATGCTTTCAAAAACTATATTCTAGAATAAAACACTTTCGGTATTTTCGGTGCGGAAATTTTTTCACGAAGGTCGAAAGCTTGGTTCTCAAAATTGTGTTTTGACTTTGGTTTCTCTTGCACTGACCGGCAGAAATAAAAATATCTTTGATAGTTCTGAGTTTTTGAAAGAAAGGAAAATGTTAATTTGTAGTGCGAGCGTCAAGTTTATTTAAATATTGTTTATATATTTAAATATTTTATATGCATAATTATACAGTGGTGGCAAAAAGTTCTGAACACACTCATTTTTTAGCGCAATTTTTGTGTTTGACTTCATTTTTCGTTGTGAAATTATCGCACTATCTTAAATATTGTTATTGATTTTAATGTATTTTTTTCATGCTGATTTCGAATCTACTACTAGTTCCTTAATGACTAAAATATTTTTTGTAGTAAAGCTGCCTGAGCATAATAATGAGAAATATGTGCAGAATAAAACAATATAGAATAACATAATATGCAAAGAAAAATAACACGAAAATTGACAAATACGGTATATTTAATATATATATATATATATATATATATATATATATATATATATATATATATATATATATATTTATAAAATTTTGAAAATTACGTTGTTGTCACGTGTTAGAAAATCAATATTTTATGGGCCAGCCGTTTGCTTTAATTACGGATATACATCTTTTTGGCATGGAATGCACCAATTTCAAAAGAAGATGTTTCGTGAGACAATATGGGGAGAAGGAAAATATTAAAGCTTCAATTTATTCACGTTTGTTTGAAGGCTTTTTTCTTTGAAATTTCATAACCAATTTTAAACCATAAGTTCTCTAACGGATTAAGATCGGGAGACTGTCCTGGCCAGTTCATTCTATTCACAGTATGGGCTTTCAACCATTTCTGGACTACCTTTGCACGATGACAAGGGGCGTTATCGTCCTGAAAAATCCATGACTGATTGCCAAAAAGATCTCTCGCAGTTGGTAGCAATTTATTTTGTAGTATTTCAATGTAATCCATGGCTTTCACTGTTCCACTAACGATGTGAAGTCTCCCAACACCATGAGAAGACATGCAACCCAATACCATCACTTTTGTCGGGTACTTTACTGTGGGCTTCAGACACTGAGGGCTGAATTCCTCATGAGTGCGTCGTCTTACATAGGCACTACTTTGACTGCCAGAAATACAAAACTGCCCCTCGTCACTAAATATTACCTTTTCCCAGTCTTTAATAGTCCATAATGAATGTTCCCTTGCCCACGTCAATCGCCTCTTGAGTTGAAATTCAGTCAGTAATGGTTTTGGGTGCGCTTTAAAGCCTCGTAACCCAATTTCCGGCAGTCTTCCTCTAACAGTTCTTGGGCACACACTCACATTTGATGTCAAAGTCCATTGTTTCAAAATTTGCGAGAAATTAAGCTTTCTGTTTGAAAGTGAAATTCTGTGCAATAACCTGTCTTCACGTGAAGATGTTTTTCTTGGTCGTTCTGATTGCCCCCTGTCTGCAATAAAATTTGTTTCAGAAAATCTTTTCAAAGTTCTAACAACAGTAGAAAGGCCACATGGTACTTTAGCGGCAATTTGGCGCATAGAATAGCCTTCTTCCTTCAAATGTATTATTTTGTACCTTTTATTCTCAGGCAGATATGAAAATTTAGCCATAATTCCAATATTTTCCACAAACGCACTTCAAATTGCTTTCAATACACTATTTTCCACAAGCACACAACTGCATTCAATACAATAAACCACGTTTCACCTTTTTCTTTCAACCCTTTATCGCTACTGCTCTCTGATTGGTTGAAATAACGGAGCATTCCTTTGGTGGAAAACACACTCACTCATTCTTACAGTGACCTCGTGCTTTCTTGTCTCAAGGTTTTTTCAACATATCAATGAAACTATTTACTTTAATTGGAATCTACAAACAGATTTGAAATCAGCATGAAAAAATACATTAAAATCAATAACATTATTTAAGATAGTGCGATAATTTCATAACGAAAAATGAAGTCAAACGCAAAAATTACGCAAAAAAATGAGTGTGTTCAGGACTTTTTGCCACCTAGTGCAGCATCCATTTTTTAAATTTTGTTTACTCATGTGTCCTTCATTGTGTGGTTTTCTTACTGTCTATGTGTTTTTTGATTTTGATTGATCGTGTTTATCTCTCGTTTGTAGAGAATTAAACTATATATGGTATAGTATATATATAGTGTGTGACATATAACGTATAATGTGTGTGCGAGGATTTTCGATAAAATGTTAAAGTAATACTTGGGCAATACCACACAATAAAACAATAATAAATGTTCCTATAAAATCTGTAGAATTAAATATATTGAGCATAAATGCACGTTTACAATTACTGTTAGTCACAAAACATTGCTAGACATCTGTTATTTCCCTTGGTGATAGTATAATCCTTTCCGGTAAGAAAATTGTAACATTTTGTTCGATTCTGGATTTGGTTGATATAGTACATTGCTGCTCTTAATTATTTATTACGTTATTTATAATACTTTCACACCATGGCATGCAGACTTAATGTGAGTATATTATTCCTTATATAATTAATTTTTAAAAATATAGTTAATTAGAGCTGAGAAACGATTTTTAGGTTGAATCTTTTACTTTTACATTTTACATCAAAAGAGCTATGCAGACGTTTTAGAAATAGATAACGAAAAAGTGTTTCATGAGAATCCTTTTTCCATAGTAAAAGCATTTTATTTTATTTCGATTCAGATAGACTGTGAAAAAAATACCTCATTCTAAAATAATGAGTGGTCTGTTTATGTCTCTCATTTCCATAATCCTTTACAGTATGCTTAAATTCATATTTATAATTGTTTAAATAGTATAATTCTAACAATTTTCTTTTAATCAAAAATATACGAGAGTATACACAGAAATTTGAATTTCATATATTTCAGAATCCCTAATTCATTAAACGGGATGGGGAACGTTTATAACTGTATTAGAGTACAAATTTTGAATTCAAGTGTCAAGAATTTTTTAATAGATTTATTTCCTTATATTGCTCATACCACCGTGATATCTCCTCGTTCCACTTTGAAAATAATTAGAAAAATAATATTTCTTTTGATGTTTTAAAAATATTCATAAATTTTAAAAATATATATAACACAGGTTTTCTTTCTTTTTCTTATACACTGGTGTGCAAAACTTAAGCAACAATGTAAAAATTAAGCAGATAACCATGAAATTGCAGAAAAGGAGGTCTGGAGATCAGTACAGTGAACACGTAAGTCAGTAGAAACGTCATGCGTATGCAAATATCAGGAACGAAACGTCAGAAGCGAACGCGTGATGTCGGCGCGTGCTGTTCTACAGTAAAATAAAATGAAGGACGCAGACGCAATTCAACATATTCGCTGCAAGTGCCAGTGAGTCAGTTTGTGAAATATGGCTTGAAGAAATCACCTGGACGACTTCACACGTGGAAGAATGATCGGAAAGCTGGAGGAGGGGCGTACCGTCACCAGTGTAGCTGCAGAGTTCGAAAACAACAAAAGTGTCATTTCGCGCGCTTGGAAAGCGTTCCAAACCACAGGTACAGCTGTTAGAATGGTTGGTGGTGGCCACCGGAGGACGACAACTGCAGGGGATGACCTATATATCATCCTGCAAGCAAAAAGAGGCGCAGTCAGCAAGCCTCATTGCTCAGCAACTCTCTACAGCAACGGAGCGACAAGTGTCGCAGTTTACTGTGGCCAGACGCCTTCACAAAAGGGGCCTATTCGCCCGCCGTCCTGAACGCTGCCTCCCGTTCAAAGTTGACCACCGACGCCACCGTTTACAGTGGTGCAGGAGCATAAAAACTTGACAAGTGTCAATGGAGTCGTGTCCTCTTTACGGATGAGAGTCGGTTCAGTACTAGAAGCGATTCTCAACGCGTTTTGATTTGGAGAGAAATCGGGACACGGTTTTATACCAGTAACATCAAGGAAAGACACCATTATGGTGGTCCTGAAGTTCTAGTCTGGGGAGGCATTATGCTGAACGGGCGAACTGAGCTCCACATTTTCGATAGAGGTTCTGTATTCGGGGATCGCTATTGTGAGGAGGTACTTCTTCCCCATGTGCGTCTGTTCCGAGGTGCCATTGACCCAGACTTCATTTTTACGGATGACAATGCACGGCCACATCGGACTCTTGCTGTTGAGAAGCTGCAGGAAAGTGAAGATATCACTCGAATGGATCGGCCAGCGTACTCCCCAGATTTAAATCCCATCGAACATGTGTGGTATGCTTTGGGGAGACGTATTGTAGCACGCTTACATCATCCGGAGAACAACCAACAACTCAAACAGATGCTGATTGAAGAATGGGCACTCCTTCCGCAAGAAATGTTGCACCAGCTGGTTCGGAGTATGCGGAGACGGTGCAAAGCGACCATTGCAGTAAGGGGAGGGATATACAATATTAAGCAACATCTGCTTGTTGTTTTTCCTGTTGGATAGACCATCATGAGTCACGATACTATGCGTTCAATAAAACTTGTTTTTGTTTGATTCCACACCGTATGCATTGTATTCCTTTTTCAGCGTCGATGTTTTCGTCATCCTTTACGTACATAATACTCTCCCTCATTTCTGAATTTCATGTCTCTCAGATGATTTTTCGTGAAGTTATGGCAATAAACCCACCTATTGCTTAAGTTTTGCACACCAGTGTATTTTCATATGGAAAATAACAAACTTTTGACACCGATATATATATATATATATATATATATATATATACACTGCTCAAAACAATTAAAGGATATTGTAAGTTTTATATAAAATAAAGATATAAGCGAAATTTTTTTTTTTGTCGAAAATGGAAGAAGAGAATCACAAATGCCAATTTTTCTGATTTTCAAACTGTGGAGTATGCTAATTTTGATTTCGACGTCAAAAACGTCGCTTAAGCGGCAGCGAATGAAATCTGACTTTCAATTGAAATGAAGACAAGGATGATCGTCATTCAGTGACTGCTTTGTTTCGATGAGTACGATGTCTCAGCGAAGTCATTTAACCGATTCAAAAGCTTGGAGAGTTGTTGGTAGGTTAGAAGGAGGCCAAATTCAAGCCGAAGTAGTGCAAGCTATTGGAGTGTCACAAAGTGTGATTTCCAGGATCTGGAACCGTTTTTTGGAGACTGAAAGTGCAGGCCGAAGACCAGGACAAGGTCGTGGACAACAATGCCCAATGAAGATCGTTATTTAGTGTTAACGGCTCGGAGACACCGAAATATGAACGCTACACTTCTCCAACAACACCTTCGCTCGGCTACTGGCACCACGGTTTCAACTCAGACTGTCCGAAACCGGCTCCATGGTGTAGGTCTGTATGCCCGCCGACCGATGGTATGTGTTAGACTAATATCAAGGCATCGTCACGACCGCAGGGAGTGGGCAACAGAGCATGTGAACTGGAGGAGTCCTGACGAGTCCCGTTTTTCTGTTCATCCGGATAATAGGTGTATTTTCATCTGGAGTGACCGTGGCAGTAGGAATAATCCTGCGTTCGTGCACGAAAGTGTCAGATTTGGCGGTGAAGGAGTGTTGGTGTATGGTGGCATCTCCATTGACGGGCGCACAGACCTCTACATCATTCGAGATAGACCTCTGACTGCTCGCCGATATAGGGATGAGATCCTCAGATCTATTGTAGTCCCTTACGCTGCAGCAATCGGAGATGACTTCATTTTAATGGACGATAACTGCAGGCCACATCGTGCTAACCTGGTGGAGGATTTTTTTTTCGAGGAAAGAACCGTATGAATGGAATGGCCAACGTGTTCTCCAGACATGAATCAATAGAGAACGTTTGGAACGCTCTAAGAAGACGAGTTGCTGGCCACCAGCCACCCCCACAAACTCTCCAAGAACTGGAAAGAGCTCTTCTGGAAGAGTGGGACAGAATACCCCAACTCGTGATTAATAGCCTCATTGACTCCATGCCACAAAGGTGCTCAACGTTGCTGGCCGTCCGTGGAAACCATACCCTCTACTGAAAATGATTTCTTTTGAAGAAAACACCTTTTCTTATTCTTTTTTTCTCATATGCACAAATTGTGTTTTTTCCTTTTGTACACAAATGCTGCAATAAAATGCATTTTTTTCAGCTAAACATGTGTAATTTATTCTCATATAACCTACTACGTTTGCCGACCATGCATCAATCAACTAAAAAGTTTCCCAGCCACAAGATCCACCTAAAACCGCAATATCCTTTAATTATTTTGAGTAGTATATATATATATGTATATATATTACAAACTAATGAAATGTAAAAAATAGTTATGGTTGAAAAATGAATGTTCCTAAATTCATACATATACGAGGGTTGGGGCAAAAGTCATGGAAACTACTTTTTTTTCTTGAAGATACCAGTCCAGTTGGAAAAAGTGACTTATACAGACTAAAGGACAAGGTGTTAACTACATGTGTGGACAATGAATAGCACTGAAATAACGTAACACACTAATAACTTACGGTAGTATACAGGACAATATGGCCTTCACGGTGCAAAAGAAGGACAACACAGTACACATCAAGTTGAATTGACAAACCTGGGCCTTAAGACCCTCAATGTAGTCCCCTGCAACTGCCACTACAAAGATGTGAGAGGCGCTGAATACCATCAGTCTCAGCATCTGCCGCACTCTGGTGCTCATCACTGGTTGGCACACGTCCTTGCTGAAATTTTCCTACCCACCATACTACTGTACGGTATGATAGAGCATTATATATATATATTCCCAAGATCTTCCACTAATTCATTGTGACATTCCATCACATTTCTCCCTCGGAGAACGGCTATTTTGATGTAAACACGGGTTACTTCCATCTGACACGACACTACCCAACTGACCGATTTCACAGCCTTCGTGCCACTACTACCAGCTATCACAGAACCATTTGTTGTTCTGCATACACACTATGTCTGCAGAACTTTCACACGACACATTTACTTTTTGGATCCGCTCACATATCTACAAGAAAAAAAATAGTTGCCATGACTTATGCCCCAACCCTCGTATATGTGTATGTGTGTGTGTGTTCGTGCGTGTATGTATAATCCACATAATCTTTATTAAATAATAGCGACACATTTATGAAAACTCGTCCTAATTTCCTTGTTTTTCGATGATTATTCGTTGAAAGGAATTAAAAATTCCGATTCGGACCGTTTGTTCCATCCATACTGACAGTTGTAAGACCGAAAACAATTTATTACGAGTTAAAGAAAAGTCATTTTTGGAACATAAAGATTCACTATTTCCAGTTAAGTTTACGCACTAATGCATTAACTCTTTAACTGGTTTGCCCGTACACCGTACGGGCTACTGAAAGCTGGCTACAACCGGTTTGCCCGTACGCTGTACGGGCACAGATACTTTCTTCTTTTTATCTTTGAATTGCAGTCGGGATTTTCTTTGAGGAGAAGGCAGGAATTTTTCATTGTAGGCAAGAATTTAAGATTCTTGAAAATATTCGATAAAGAGTAGAGATTGGCAATGTTTAGTGCAATTTGTTGCTTGAGAAGAAATGAAAATGGAAAGATAATCCAAAAAAGACCGATATTATATCTCTGCTCCCACTGCAATGCATTCTCTCAATTATTATAATAATTTAATACAAACAGACATGTTTAAAATGTCAAAAAACAACAAGAACATGAGTTATCAAAATAGTATAGGTGACGGATAGCAAACACACAAAGCGAATGATAGAGAAACACAAAGTGTTGATTTGGCGCGAATGTTTGGGAAGAATGTAATCTTGAAAACCGGATTTTAGCCAATTGTAATTCCCTCAAATTGCTGTTTTTCAACTGTATTCGTTCATAGGTATTAAAGAATAAATGCTCTTAAGGTGAGATTAACTTAAAATATATCTTTAAACCCACAATTTCTACAAAACATGATACTTTTTAACAATTTTCTATGCATTTGCTTTAATTTAAATTCCAAAACAAGTTGGAACTATTTTTCAAGCGGATTGTTACATTTCCTACCCTTCCCAATGCTGCCAACTTGAGGTGGAACGGAGTATAGATTGGCTTGCTTGTTCTCTCGATCTATCGCTAATCGAAAACGTGTGTTCCCTGCTTGTACAACGATTAGCCCGGGATATACCACCCGCTGCTACATCAGATCAACTTTGGCAATATGAGGAAGCCACATGGACTGCTATACCACAAGAATACATCCAAAGCCTCTTTGAATCTATGCCAAGGCGTGTGGTAGTGGTTATAGTCAACAATTGCGGTTATAGCCAACCAAGACGGCTACACTAACTACTGATTTTGTCATCATCCACACGTCACAGGAGGCTGTAATTTTAATCGTTTGATGTTTTTATAACGTGTTACCTGCCTAATAAATTTCGCTCTGATATCTCTGGTCCTTCTTGGTGTTGCATTTTGTGTGGCCACCAGTATATTATCAGAAACTGAAATTTACGGTTATTTTTCTTTTAAATGTAAGAGAGAGAGAGAACTTTGTCTCTCAAACTTGGAACTACTCTTTTTACACAGATCAAGTTAATATGGTTATCCACACTTTTGGTTGTGGAAAATATATTTCCAGATAATTTGTCATATCCTTAAAATTTAGAAAATTTCTAGAAATATTACATTTTTTATATTAACATTTATTGCTAAACTCATTAAGCAGTGGCGTAACATACACCCCCGCCACCCCTGAACCTCGGGGGGCCAGGGCTCTAGGGGCCCCAACGCCTGAGCGATGCCCATTGCGTAAGATCCGGCTACGGCTCAAAATCTGATTTTGCAGGGGGACCCGAAAATTCTCCGTTACGCCACTGTCATTAAGTATTATAATAAGATAAAATTTAGAACGCATTTTAATACAAGAAAGAGTTGAATCAATCAGGAATCAATAACGTAATGAAATATTATTATTATTATTATTATTATTACGTTGAAAGATCAGAACAGAATTGAGTAAATTTTTTTTTCGTCCAAAAAATTTGAATGGGGTTCCTCTTCTTTAAGATTAGGCAGCCTTCATGGAATGAACACCCCTGAAGTTTGATTTATTTAGCGAACAAAATGTTTAAAATTTATTTTTAATACTCTCTGTTGCTTGCCCTTAAAATAATTTATATTTAAAAAATAAAACCGAGTTCATAACACATTATTAACATTGTACATTTCAATTTTAAACAATCATAACATTTAATTATCATTAACACTGTATTCATATAATTAACAATTATCTCATTTTTATTTCTATCAGAACAAAAATATCATAATTTCAAGTAAGTTCCAATATATCTCGTTCAGTATCTTTTTTGGCATCAGAACTATCATTTTCTAACTTCGAACTTCCACCTTAACTAAATGCTTTTTGCTATGTTGTTGTTTCCAATATTCTTGAAGTAGGAAAGCCTATACCAAGTCCAGGAAACCCTACTGAAAAAGAGAGTCACAGACACACTCCTGCTCAACTGACAGCTGTCTCAAGGAGCCGCCAATGCATTCAAGATGGTGAGCAAGAGAGGTAGGAAAGAAGCAAGTGAATACAAGATAAAGTTTTCATCCCCTCCAGATGAATTTCAAGCAGCGGAGATGCCCGCTTCTAAATCTAGCCATAGCTTTCTGATAAGATCCAACTTTTCCGCTTTGAACAGACATGCCTGAATTCTTAGCTACGTGCCATTGGTGAGCAGAAAGAATCCTTCAGAATGAATTCACTTTAAATTTGCAAAGGAAATGGATTTCTGAAGAACATAAATAGGTGGAATTGGGGACAAGAAGATCACAACCTTTTCAAGCAAAGTCGCAGCAGCTTCATTATCATGCACCTCCCTGCCCCCTACCGACATGGAAAGAAATCCATTGGAGATACACGGAGTTCCTCTAATATATGACCATAATATATGACCATAATATATGACCTAATATATGACCATATATTCCTCTAATATATGACCATATTTAATTTTTGCTATTGCTGTGCTTAGTCGGTATATTTCCTTAGAAGAACTTTTAACTTTACGTACATAACACAGATGTGCTTTTTTTGTGTGCATCATTACTTGGATATTTTTTTAACGATTTTAATGAGGTCATGAGTAAAAGATGTTTTGGCATACTTTCAAATTTAAATATCTTGTGCAATTTCGAAGATCATCAAATGCGTATGAGCAACATGAAATTTCAACAAAAATACATCTTCATCAAAAGTAATTATTTTTTAAAACATCTTATCCAATTTATATTTTTTTCCCTCCAATTCATGATATTTTTTCATCTTCCAATTCGGGTGCTTGAATTTTCGTAAATACGAGGTCAAGAAGAAGTGTTCAGAAAATTATGCAAGATCTAGAGTAGGCGGGTCTCTCCAAGTAATACAAATCGTGTGAATTGCGCAGCTCTCCAACACACGTTCAGGTGAATGAACTTACAGAATGAGCGTCATCTGTACCATTATTTTTTCCAAGGAAGTAAGTCATTGTGGAAATTTTTTTCTTGTCTCAGAGAACATGCACAATAGTTGAAAATGCCAAGTCGCCGTCAATGGAAGCAGTTCCAGTAAATAAACGATTTTAAGAAGATTAGACTAAGATGGACAGGTTATGGTCCATGTGTCAAAGTTCATCCAATGACTCGTCCTGCAGTACACAAGCTGTGTGAAAGATAGTTGCAAGAAAGAAATGTGGCAAGTTCGAGAGATGCCGGTATGGCCAGAATGACGTCAGTACGCGTAGTTCAACATTTCTATTAACAAGCAATTGTAGCCCAAAAAGTCACTTCTGGTGCCATTTTGTAGTCTCACTAGTTTTCTGTTGGGAATGAAGCTCTAATTTTAACACTCTTTCTAAAATTTTCATTCATGCCTGTCGTAGTGATAAGTTCGTCTGGAATTTTTTACTACGACCAATCATGGACGAAATTATCTCTTACCTCTGGTGGAACCATTCGTTAAGTTTTATCGTAGATAATTTTGTAAATCTTTTAAAGTTTTTTACCTCCCATCTCGTTGTCCATCGTGCAAAATAATTCTAAATTTCGCATGCAAAATCATTCCGAGTAATTTCTGAACTTTTATCATGGTTTTCAAAAAGCTTAAAAATTTTTCTGGAGTCGTTTTAAACCGCTTATAGGAAGCAAACTTATGATATAGTCGTAATTATCTATAACGTCACTATCTTCTCCAGCTACAATCAAAGATTTAGTAATAGAACTTTCAGGTAAAGCACTCATAGCTTTCGAGCAATATTTCCTCTTTGAATATGACGTTTAAAACACAGTAAGATAAAAACTAAAACTATTTTTAGTAAAAATATTTCTGCATTGTTTCAAATATCCATTCTAGATTTTCACAGTTGTTGTTTCTAGGTTTTTATTGTAATAGCTCCTGCTTAGAGTTCATTTTTTAATTTAAATTTCTCTATTTGATTCTCTATCTCGTCCTTCCTTTCCTCTAATTCGTCTTGGCATGCCTTTACTTCTAGTGAATGATTCGTTTTCTGTTTGTTTTATTTACTTTTATATTCATCTATTATTGTATTTAGTAATTCCTTCAATACTGTGTGTATATTAGTTATCATTTAATTTTTTTCCCTTTGTAATCTTTATTTTACTATCGTCGCATGTTGTACAACCCATTAATTAAAGATGAGGAAATTATAATTACATGATAAGGGTGACAAAATGATGTTCTGATAACGTGACTTAATGAGGATAAAGTTTGGTTTGAGTTAATCGGGATTGTATGAGTTATGTAATTAATAATTATTATTACGTACATTTCTAACAAAAAGTTATAAGTAAGAATAAAATTTTATTTATACTATATAAACCAAGCACAATATTCTAAGAATTGCTGAACAAAAGGATTTTAGCTATTTAAAATGTAATTTCGAAAAAGTTTTAAGTATCAGAAAGGTTAATTTTTGCCGAGTTAGGTATGAAATTTAATTTCTGTAAGTTTCGGTAAGAATTAAGATTATATTTCTTAAAAAATAGGAGTTTTGAAGAGGATTGTGTGAAAATATACCGACACCGAAAAAAGACTGATTAAAAAAATTTTTTTTAATGCCCTCCATTTTTGTATCTTTTTTTTCTTTCCTGTGTGTAATAAGTGTATTTTTTCCCTAATTGTATATCATATGTTAACTGTATGCTCTGCTTTTAACATTTCAAAATATTATAATAGTACTTTTTAATAAACCTGTCACACAAAAATTATCATCATCAAAAAATCCTTTTATTTTTACATGACATTTTACATTAATTTCCTCAAAATTACATTTAATTTCATATTTTTTTTTTGTTGAATGCATTCATTTGTTGTATTTTTGTGTTCTGTGTAAAATGCTTTCAATCCTTGTTGTTTTACGACTTGTCAGGTAGATTTTGACATGTTTGTGTTACGCATATTATATACAAAGTGGTTTCAATGTCTTTCAAAACAATTAAATTTCTTGATTTCTTGAATTTAAGTGTTTGGTAGTTAGCACTTTTGTGAAATTTAAGTGCTTATTTTCTTACTTTTTTTTTCAGACTGTCGCATTTGTTGTTTATTTGGGAAAACTACAATTTTGTTTTCTGAAACATAATTTATTAATAGTTTCTTACATAAAATTATCGAATTAATAGTTGTATAAAAAACTTTTGGATAAGTGAAACAATATTAAAGAAGAAGCATTTTTCTTTCTTTCTTTTTATGAAGTATTCTCTAACAGAATAGTGAAAATTATTTTTTAAAAAAAGATTAATTAATTAACTGAATTACTTACTAGGAAAAAAAACATTATCAATTTAATAAATTTCTCTGAAATATTTTATCGAGAAATATAACTAAGCTTATATATATATATATAAATTTGTATTTTTCAAAAAAAAATCATATTCTTTTTTTACTGCAATTTAAATAGGTAATAATACATTTTTCACCTGATTTCTTATCGTTTACGACACGGATGGCGAACCAGTGGCACACGTGCCATTAATGGCACGCAACACAATATTTTTGGCCCGGCAGTGATTAAAATGGTTTGCATTTTATTTAAAAATTTCAAAGTTCACTATGAAGTAGTACGGACAAACGCGAGCGATCGGGGGCGGGGAGCACACTCGTTTGTTATTGTCTTGCCTTAGTTACGTCGTAGACTGCAATTGCTTATGATGTAAAGTTTGTCCACGTATAGCATAGTAAATTTCATTGACACAATTGTATTTTAAAGCTTATCTGTGCTTTATTTATGATTTTTAAATGTTATTTAATATGGCTAGTTCAGCAGAACAACAAAACGTGCAAGATAATAAGTGTAGCAGAGAATTTCAATTTTGGTGGACAGAGAAACATGACATTCGTAGTCAAGATGATAAAGTGTCGTGTGTTTTATGTTCTGGAATAGTGGTATGCAGAACATAGTCTGTAAAACGGTGTTTTGAACCAAATCGTAAGCCCTCTTGACAAAAAAAAGTGAACCACAGCAAAAATAACTAATTGCTAAGAACGTTTGGCAGATGACTCAAATTCAGCATGTGTTCTACAAAAAGTAACGTCTTAAAATCCTCATATAAGTTATTTGTCATCCAATCAGGAAAACAGAAATCACACTAATTTTACTTTAATTTTAATTACATGTTTAAAACATTTATAATTATATAGTACAAAAGGTATTTTTTCGTAGTGAATGGAGTTTTGTGTGTTGTTAGTATATTTAGTTTTATTATTTCTCAATAATAAGAAGCCAAAATTATTGGACGATACGTCTATACTTCATGAAACACTTCTTTAGGTAAAAATGACACTTTGATCCATAAATTTTCGCCAACCCTGGTATACGATAACCATTTAAATATTCTTTTCAACTGTAACTGCTAGATGGCAGCACTAGTCAATCCAATTTGATTGTTGCATTTAAGCCATTTTCAACTACGAGCGGGAGATGGCGCCATAGTCCCTTTTCGGTTTCTAAATTTAGAACTCTGTAGAAAGAGGATTGATCATAATCATGGCGGTTAACATCCGCGAAAGAAGACCAAGATGCGTTGAAAAAATTCAGATGAATCCGAAACGCGATTGTACCGGAAGATGAATTTTTCCAGACCGTAAGAGATGCTGATGTTGAGAATTGCGAGAAAGACATCTGCCTTTTCCATGAAGGTAATGCATACTTTTCCATTGCAGGAACAATGAAAATCCCTTGTATAAATGCTGGGGATGTATCTTTTTTTTTCTTCCTTCTTTCCGACATCACCTGCAATTTGCTTTCGCCGCAGGGGTTTGTTTTTGGAAGAGATGGAAAACATTCTTTCTGTATTTTCATGTCCATCTGTTGACTTTGGCTTACATGTTGAATCGTGCGTAGATCGATGTTTAAATTTGATTGTTAAATTTCGGCGTTGAAAAAAAAAATGGAACGACGGGTTTTCCTCGATTTTAATTAAAGGTAAGATAGGTGTTTTTTTTTTTTTCATATTACATAAAGTGCTAAAATATTAACTGCACTAATTTTACTCACAACTGCAATTAAATGCACTTGCATTTTAGTGTTCTTTTAAAAAAATTGCACGAAAATGACAGTATTAACAATTTTTATTTCTACTTATTAATTCTGTAAAAATATTGCAACTGGATGCAATATTTAGGAGATTTGTGAACACATTTTCTATTTGTACTACATTTCATATATTCAATATCTTTTTATGTAAATGCTCATGAATACATTTTTCCATCTGATGAATGTAACGATATCAGACTTAGCTTTGAATTGTTAGTTTGAGATTATTCTATATATAATATGAGCTAAAATATGCAATTATATGTTAGGTATTTCTTTTATTGTAAATAGGATCACAGAGTAGTACAACATTTAGTAATATATTTTCTTAATTTTGTAATAATTAAATAAAAGCCGAGAGCATTTTTAGCTGCAATACATAGAACATTTTGAATTATGATTTAACATTGCATTATGAACATTTAAACATATTATGCATTGTAATATAATATTATATTTTGAACATTTTGATTATGATTGCATTATGATTCAACATGATTTGATTAATTTAATTAGTATTTATTTTATCGATGGTAAATTAACCATTTTGAAATTTAAAATTGCACTACTTATTTATTGTTTTCTTTTGTTATTTATTTATTATACGTCCTTTTATTTCGATATCCTTAAATTTATTTCGAACTTAATGCGGTGAAATTGATTATGCGACGATGGAAAAAAAAAGTCAAGATAATTATTTTCTCTTTGTTTTTATAAGTATGTTTTTGTTACAGAAATAGTTATTCTTTTATTATTATAGATTTAATCGAAATGAATTTGTATACTATTTTTATTATGTAAATAAATATATTAAGAGTGTAGAGAGAGAGACTATAAATTTATTCATTTTTATATAGAGAAGATGCATTTCTTTTTGTAACTACAAATCAATTCATCGCGAAATAGATAAATACAAGCATTTAAAGGCAACTTAATCTTCACCAAAAAGTGTTGAATAATGTTTTTTATACATTGATACTAACCTTCACCGTATAAAAAGCTGAAGTCTAAGTAATCGTAATAAAATCAATTTGGATTTCATCGATTTATTTTTGTTTGATGAATATGATGGTATAAATATATGTTGTATTAAACTCAAAGTGAAATGAACTTAGCAGGGAAATATTTTTGAATTGAGCTTCAATGTCTTTGTGTGAATGAGCTCGAAAAGATTATTTACAATAATTATTTGAAAATCGTTTGAACATCCAATGCATTCTTCGTACATTAGATTATTATCACCGAGTGATTTTAGAAAGGCATTTTTTTTATTTCAAGACTAATTAAAATTAGTTTCATTATTAAAGTTATAAAAAGATTTCTATTCAAATTCGTTTGATCTGTATTCATACAAAATCCTTATGTGGTACCTGAAATAAGCTATAATATATCATATATTGTTGATAAGAATTTGATACAGACAGTGGCGCACACAGGAATTTTCAAGGGGGTGGGAGGTCTGGGGTCGAAAGTTCATCATTCTTGTATCATGCTCCTTTTGATTTTGTCGATTTTCGGGAACAAAACACAGTAAAGAAATTATTATTGAATAAACAATTAGCATTAATTAATAAAATTATTTATTAATAACAAATAATTAATTAAATTTTGCATACTGTGTACATAGAATTATAATCAATCGGAAAAAAAATCAAGGGCTTTGGGGGGGTCCGGACCCCCAGGACCCCCCACCCCCTTGTGTGCGCCACTGGATACAGATTTACAAGAATTTGCATTTTGTCGTTGAAGCTTTTGTGAATGTTACACAAAAATATCTGGATTCTCATTAATTTCTCCATTTTAAGATATTGATAATTAAATCTTATTAGAGTTAGGTTAAAAAAACAAGAGAAACAGGAAGGTGGATTACTTTCCAGAAGACGACATAAAATGCCTTATAGTATCTTCAATATATTTTTGAAGAGGTATAAAGCATTCATGAGACTTTAATAAATTCAACCAAAGTTACAGGGTATTGAACCACGTTATTTTTTTCGTTCAGGTTCAACTAAAAAATATATCGGTTCAATTCTGAATGAATAATTTTATTTTACGTACATTTTTTCATATGTGTACTAAAAATATTATTCTATAATAATCAAAAATGAATTCTAAAAAAATTTAGAAGATTTTATTCTTTTTTGAATTAATGCACTATGTGAATTGATACAATTAACCAGCATGTACGATACAAGCGGAGAGCATAGAACGGTGAGCATTAAAATTGTTATCCATTGCCAAAATCGCACTTGACAGCCAGGTTCATGATTATGTCGATTATGTGTACCCTCGCCACTTGACGCTTGAACCTCATATCGTGCACTTAGCCTTGCAATAATTATGTATAAAATGTTTACTTATTTATTTAGCATATGAAAATTGCTTCTAATTATTAATATATCTTCTTACGTGGTTTCACTGAGATTGCTTTTGTTCTCTCTTAGAATAAATTTCAAACCTGAAAACGCCCTTTCAACGCTAACTTGTGTAGCTGGAGCAGTCAAAACCACCATTGCAATCTTTTATAAAAGCTAATAGGTAACTTCATTCTATTCGCAGAAACCTAAAATATTATGTATTATCTGTTGTACATTAAAACAGGAAATCGAGAAGCAATGTACATGTAATGATGATAGTTTTATGGTTGATGTTGAATTAGAAAATATTGATGAACTAGTTACAGTAACAAAATAGCGAAGAGATATATCGAACCAAATGAGCCGATATTTTTTTCCGCTTCAGTTCCGGTTTTCGTTGCGACCCAAATAACTGTTAGTTTCGATAAAATAACTGTTATTTTTTATTTTTGGTTTAGTTCCGGTTCGAAGGCCTGCAAAGCAATGGCTTTAATGGTTATTAATTTGAACTAATTATACCTGGATTGAAAAGTTTTATAATTTTTATTCGAACTGATAAAGAATAATTTTGTGATTTATAATTTTGTTAATGTTAATAATTTTGTATACAATAATTTGATAAACTTAAAACCACTCGTAATCTTTAGAAGCTGCATTAGCCCAGTGGTCATGATCACGAGCACGGGGTCAACCTGTCATGTGCTCGAGCTCTAGTGCCCCTGAAGACCAGCCCTATAGAGGGACTGATGTATGTTTAATCATCATGCATGTTAAGGATCAAAGTCCTCCCGTTGACGTGATGTGGTAGTTTTAAGAGAGGGTTGCCAGCTCAGGCGTTGTCTTCGTCACTTGATTGTGACTTAGAATTACAAGGCCGTCGCCATTAGCCCTCATATTGCTTTATAGTGCTGTGTCTCACCCATGCTTGTAATCTTCAAATAATTTAACTGTCATGAGCGAATGAAACAAGAATCCTTTAATTCCAGTTAGTCTAAAGCGAAAAAAAATTAAGTGTTTTGAGAGAGTTAATAATTATATTTGAATTAACCCTCTAAGCGGATAGCACGAAAAATTCCGTCAGTGTAAAGATGCTTCGAAAATGCACTGCACGGATTTTTCTGCCTTCAAGTAACGTTTTCAAAAGCGGATTAGCTGTAAATGATTGATCTCTTGGTTCTTACTTGACAAAGGAACCGAACTAGGTCATAAAATTGTCCCCGTTCGACCTCCCAAGTTCTAAAAGGGGGAAAGGAAAGAAGTCTGTTGCATTTTTAAAGGAAATTTCAAAATAAGAGTTACCGCTTTCGGAATAACTTTTCAGGAGGAAGGTATCCACTTAGAGGGTTAAAGGGCTTTTTTAAAGTAGATCCTATGGAAAGACAATGTCAAAACTGATACAAAGGCTCAATAAAATTTACTGCAGTAGACAATCAAATATCCTTTATTTTGTTGATTGTGTTAACATTTATATATATTATTAAAAATGAACGGATTTATGTACGGCAAATATTGAGAATTCCGTTATGAAGTTCGAAATTGATGGTCCAAGACAGAGGTACTCAACCTTTTTTCCTGCCGGGTTGCATACACTTGATAGGTATTTCACGCGGGCGGCATACACATTACAGGTATTTCACGCGGCCCGCATACACATTACAGGTATTTCACGCGGCCCGCATACACATTACAGGCGTTTCATGCGGGCCGCAACATGCGGATAATGGAACAAATACACTATAAAACCAATGCAACATTGGACAAAGCAAAATTGATCAAAATATTAGAACTCATTTCTAGTTTTTATTTTAATACTATATTAACTTTTCGATCAAACATACACATACAAATATTTAATTTTATGCATTTTTTACTGAGTTATGGGATAATTTCTATTTCCTTTCATCTGTGACCAAGCCTTTTGCTTACATTCTACTATAAAAAACAAACAAATTGATATCGAAATTGATACATTTGATTGCTTGATTGATAGAATTTCCCTCTAAATTTTAAATTGTTCTCCAGTAATTGAATTTCTTAATGCAATGGGCCCTGACCAGGCCACTCAAAAAAAGCCGGTGGGCCGCAGTTTTGAGTATCACTGGTCCTAGAGGCCTAACGCGTCCATTTTTGCAGTAGTATAATGTTGTCAATTCTTGCGCCTTTAGTATTGTTTAGTACAGTTATTCTAGACTTTTTTTTTCGGTACACTTTCAAAATTTGGCGGCACACTAACAATGAAATAAGCTTAAAAGAATTTTACTTATTTATAATATACTACGTAAAATAGTTTATGATAATAATTTTCAATGTTAAATAAAATATGTACTGGAAAGGCAACAAAATGTTTATTGAGTGATTAATTACAAGTTATAAGGGGTGTGACCCAATGTAATAAAGGGACACGCGGGGAAGGGGTTCTTAATTAAGTCCACTAGTTAATTAAACACGTTTATTAGACAAAACAAACATTTACATACATAACTAGAGAACTAACAGTTACAATAGAATTGAAAGGGATCGGGGGAGCGCATGCTCGTACGTCCTTACAGTTCCGAAGCTTGGCCATTACTGAAGATTGTTCTAGCCGCTAGAGGGCGCGATAGTCTTTCTACTGTTCATATGAGAAGAGTTTAAACTACGGGGGGTTACAATCTCCCCCTATGGATCCGACGACGTCCCGGCGAGGAGACATAATTAGCTGTTGTAGCAGTAGCTCGTGTTGAGGGATGGATGGTTCTGTTGGAAACTGCTGTTGTAGCAGTCGACGGGCTTGGAACATGTTTATTTTGTGATGTGGATGTAACTTTTCGTGGTCGGCCTCTTTTCCGAAGTGGAGCTACCGGAGAAGTGTTTATGTCTTTAACAGGTGTTAAAGCAGAAGTATGGTAAGTAGCAAAAAATCGGTTCAGATGGATTGGCAAGACTGGCGATAACATAAAAAGTCGGTGACTTTTGGGTGAGAATTAGATATGGACCGTCACGCTTTGGCATGAACTTGGAAGTTTTCTTGTTCTTTGCACTACTGATGGGATGTAAAGTAACCCAAACTTTATCTCCAGGAGAATAATAGATTGGACGGCGATTTTTATCATATTGCTTTTTTCGTTGATCTTGCTTTGTTTCTATTCTTTCTCGTATGTCTTCAGTAATAGTTGCAAATCGTTTTAAATAAGGTGTTATTTCGGCAACAAAATTGTCATTGTGAACGACGCTTTTGAAATCTTGCACCACATCGTCTACAGTTCGTAGCTCTCTCCCGAATAGTAGGTAAGCAGGAGTGTGACCTGTAGTATCACAGACAGTTGTATTCATGGCAAAACGTATGACTGGGAGTTTGGAATACCAACTAGAATGATCGTCTCCAACAAGTATTGCAAGTCGGGGTTTAAGGTCTCTGTTTTTCGCTCTACTGGATTAGATTGTGGTGAATAAACTGGTATGAAGTTTTGACTTATATTTAAAGTAAAGCAAATCTGTTGTAGAACAGCACTGACAAACTGCGTTCCATTGTCACTGATAACTCGTCTTGGTATGCCATGACGCATGAAAACTTCTTCTATCAGAGTTGTTGCACATTGACGAGCACTGGCTTGAGAAAGGGCAAATAACTCAACCCACTTCGTGGCACAATCCTCGACAATGAATATCCATTGTTTACCTGTGTCAGTTTGAGGCAATGGCCCAAATAAATCAATAGCAATGACTTCAAATCTCTGTGAATAGAATGGAGTTCTAAGCAAACTGGCAGGTTTTTGGTTTGTAGCCTTAAAACGAGCACATTCTTCAATTATGCCTTCTGAGAGAAGTCGATCGATTTCTTGTTTTAATATTTCCTTCTTGGAAGGATTCATCCTATAAGGTGACACTGCAACTGGAAGATGGTTTCTTGTATTTATACGATGTTCAATAAATGGTGTCAGCTATCCCTCTGGTTGAAAGCATTCTTCATACTTTTCCAATAGTGAATTTAGTTCTTCCCGTTGTGGAAGTGAAAGGTGAGTACCTTCATTTTTCCGAAGTTGACAAAGATGTGGTTCAGGGTCAACCGTGAGCAGAGCATTGATATTTGGAGGCGCTTTCACAAAATTATATTTTCTGTGAGACGTTTCAGTGAAGTACCATTGTTTTCTTTGGAGATCTAAGACGATCCCTGCAGCTGTTAAAAAGTCTATGCCTAGAAGGGTTCTGTTACCCCTAGCATTTTTCAAAATTAATAGTTCCGTGGGAATGACTTTTCCTTGAATACTAATGTCTACAGAAGTTGTCAGTATTTCTGTGGTTTGAGTACGACCGTCAGCAAGAGTCATCTGCATGGTTTTCTCTTCAAAATTCAATCCTTTTTGTTTAAGTAAATGGTATAATTTTTCACCAGCCACTGAATGTGTAGCACCAGTATCAGCACAAACTGCTGCTTCTGTATTACAAATGGAAATTTGGATTATACTAATGGGATTACTTTCACTAGAAAAACTATAAAAGTTTGATTGATTCAGACTTGATGACAAGGCATCATCTTTTTGTCGAAATGGGTTGCAAGTGTGGCATCTTGATCGAATGATTCCAGGAGCACCACATCCATAGCAAGATACAGGAGTTCTGTCTTCTTTTGTATCAACGATTTTCTTTTCAGGTATTCTGTCTTTGGAAATGGGATTCCGCCTACTGTTACTGGGAATCCCGGTTTTCCGCCTACTTTGACTGAGGAAACCAGACAGAGAATGTTCATACGACAACTTAGGATTTTGTGTGTAGTTACTTCTCCAGGGACTGGAATTCATTTCTTTTTGTTTCCTGCTAAAGTTTTTATTGTTTTTATTTCTCATGTTTTTAACTTCTTCATACGAATCTAGCTTATCCACTAGTTGTAGAGGATTGTTCCAATTACACCACTGGTCCAAAAAGTGATCTTTGTAATCTTGAGGGGTTTTCTTTTTTATTTGGTCCGCCACAATCAAATCTTTCAATTCTTCAAGCGTCGTAACTTTTGATTCTTTCAGCCACCCATCAAAATATGTTTGCAAGTCAAAGTAGAAGTCACGCCAGGTTTTCACAGGATCTTTAGTGTGTCGGGAAAACATCTGCCGAAATTTTTCTGCACTTAATTTAAAGCGTTTTAGAAGAATTTGTTTGACTTTATAGTAGTCTTGAGCATCGGCAAAATATTCTTTAGTGATTAAATTTGAAACTTCAGTTGGTAAAAGACCAACAAGGTATACCACCCACTGTTGAATTGGTACTTTTAAAAATGTTAATTGTCTTTCGAAGAGGTTTAGGTAAATTGTTATATCAGTTGTCTTTGGATCAAAAATCGGTAATAGCTTATGGAGTTCTAACTTTGGCATATTGGAGTCTGCAGTTGTAGAAGTATCAATTGTAAATTGAAGTTTTTGCAGTTCAAATATTCGTTGGTTTTCCCTATCTCTTTCAGCTCGCAGTTCGAGCTCTTTTCTATCACAAATAATACGATTTAAACATTCTTTAGTAAAATCTACATCATACCCTTCACTTTTTAAGATTGCGTCTTTAATGTCAAGAAATTTGAAATTGTCTGGTATTAATATGTCTAGCGTTTCCGCCAATTCAAGGAGGTCCTGCCTGCGACCTTTTGCTAAATAGGCCATCGTGAAATGTCACTTCAAATTAATTACAAATTTATATTCTTTGAACTTTAAATTAAATTTAACAAAATGTTATTAATGAAATAATAATACAGTATTATACCACATAAAAGTAATATCTCAATTTCTTACAATATGCAATTTGAAAAAAAAAATTCATGAATCACAAAAATGAAAAAAAAACTATTTTCGTTATTTTCAAGTTCAATACACAATCAAAGTAAAATTACTATCAAACTTTTAGTTAAAAAAATCATCAAAATGATCTGAAAACACATTTGAAATATATCATACCACAAGTAAAAAGAATCACATATACGTACTCATAAATAAAAGTTCTACTTAGCCGAAACAAAATTTCCTATTAGTATTCAAAAAGAAAAGTTTACTCTTTGTACCATAAAAGAAACACAATTCCATAGAACTCAGTTATGATGAACGTTTCGTATATACAACCTTGAACTATCTCAGATTCTTTTCCCCTACTTTATTTTCGCTTATACAGCATAAAATATCTCATCAGTTTCGTAAATGAATCATAGCTTAAAAATTAATACTAGCAAGAAGAGAAAACGGAGATATATATATTCTTTTTTCTTTTAAACCACTAAATATATTATTTAACTGAGACAAATCTTTCAACATATAATGCACATTTTACACTTAAAATTATACACATAAATGAATATTTTTTTTTTGAAAATAGCATTTAACAATACAAAAAAATTTCCAGCTTAAATGCTTTCGAACAAGAATTGTAATCATTCAGAGAAAATAATATACATAAATACATATATATTTAGTTTTGTGTTCTCACTTAAGCTTTTAAGTAAACAACGTTATACTTATTAGTTTAAACAATACAGGAAGTATATTTTAAAAACACATTGAATATAATTTAACTGTATATTATGCTGTTTAGCAAATTACACAAATACATTTCTTGAAATAAGAAAAAAAAAAGATTTCTTAATTTAATTCGAACAGGACGTTCTAAATTTAAATCAGTAAAGAATGTTCTCTATGTCAGAACAATGAAGTAAATTTTTAAGAAATTAAAACTTACACAATTCTTTAGGATATTAAATCCAATTTGTATTTGGGCATGCAATGGTTAATTTAGTATTATAAGGTATAATACTTAAAAGAAAATTCAAAGTAAAAACTTTACTTGTTCTTCAGGTGAAGATAAATCCAACGATTTTGTTAAACTTGCTCATTCTACAGGTGAGAACGGAACAATAGCGGTTAACCTGAAAATTAATAGCGAGCAACAGTCAAGCCTCTTTAACTATAAAAACACGTTGGGCGTCAAATTATAAGGGGTGTGACCCAATGTAATAAAGGGACACGCGGGGAAGGGGTTCTTAATTAAGTCCACTAGTTAATTAAACACGTTTATTAGACAAAACAAACATTTACATACATAACTAGAGAACTAACAGTTACAATAGAATTGAAAGGGATCGGGGGAGCGCATGCTCGTACGTCCTTACAGTTCCGAAGCTTGGCCATTACTGAAGATTGTTCTAGCCGCTAGAGGGCGCGATAGTCTTTCTACTGTTCATATGAGAAGAGTTTAAACTACGGGGGTTACAAAGTTAATTATAAGAATACATTTTTTTAATGTGAAATCTCAGTTTGATGATTTTTGATCATTTATATTTGGTCGTAAAAGTTATAATTGCACTCTCATTTCGTCATCTACATTTAAATGTTTCGATCTCTTTTTCTTTTTTTTTTTCATTTTTATATTTGTCAATGCTGAAAAAATCCGATTTCACACGAATACGATGTAGAAGATTGTAAAAATATTTTTTCGGCTTTTTTGGCTATTATGGAATTACTGACTCTAATTTTCATCCAAAATGAATTAATTGACTCTTTTGAATGTTTTGAAATTAAATCTCTATTATTACAGATTGTGTGGGAAATTATATATATATATATATAGAGAGAGAGAGAGAGAGAGAGAGAGTTCTTCCTCTTCATTCAAAGTTAATCCATACACAGATGTATCCGTTATCACAAATGGATTACGAACCCAATCAAATTTTGTTATATCTAAATTTGGGAAGCAATGAATAACTCTCTCCTCTAGAGTAGTCAAATGGTCAATAACAAAAACCGCCGAAAATTTGGCTGCGGATTTTTTTTCTCGGAGAGTACAGTTATGCATCCTTGGAGTAATCACGCATTGAGTGTGGCCAAATAGATTTATTAATTTTAGCAATTATTTAAAACATATACATGCGACATCCAATAACGGAACAACACTTAACAACATGTCTAACCGAGTTCTGATCCACGCGCAGCTCGCTTTGCGCGGCTCACGAATTTCTCTCTTGAAATAATCCCCAAGGGATTATTTGACGGCCAATCTGGAATGATGATTTAAAGCTGTGTTCCGCAACCCCCGGTCCGTGGACCGGTATTGGTCCGTGGATCAAATGGTACCGGGCTGCACAAGAAACATTAAATTATTTCTCTTTTATTTACTGTGGTGTATTTTTCTTGGATTGGAGCTACTTTTTATGAAAATCACTTTATATTCCTTGTTAAATCACTTTATATTCATTTTTTTGTGGAAGCTATATTTTATTCTAATATCACGATTAAATACAATTGAACTAAAATTATTAAATCAAAACAGTCTAAAATATAAACAATCAATGGTTTCACCTCAGCGGGCCGTGGTAAAATAGTGACGGATCTGTACGGCACTTTATCACTAATACTTTTAGGCGTCTTTGTTTATTGTAAATTCGCGTATGTTTCCAACCAGCTCTAAAAGAAGAAACCGTGATATGCAAATTAGTCAAAGTATTTAAGGAGAGTGTTGTAAGTTAACAGTAGTTTATTGCGCCAAGAGATAGGTTGACGGTGTTCTAAGAAGATTCAAGTCGATTGTCTGATTAGCGTCTCGCTGATCATTAGGCAGTGATCTACAATTGGAAAGTTTGATACGCCTGGAAAGTGATGTAGTAAAAGGAAGGTGAGATTTAAATCTAGATTATCGGATCATAAGAGTAAATATGTAATAAAATTAGTGGTAATTTAATGAATGTTAGTAATTCAAATTGCGTGTATCTCTCGATACTCTTATTCCGGTAATCCCGTTCGATATTGAGTTTAATAGTTGATTAATATCATATTTCGTGATTTAATTTAATAGTAAGGGTCAATCCCATTGACGTAGACATATTGGTTAATCTTTGTAATTAGAAGGTTGATAATTGATTCAAGTGAATAAATATAATTTGTTATTGTAAAAATGGCGTCTGGTCGTTCTTTGCCGCAAATCAATCTTGGTGTCCAGGGTGGAATCCAGGGGATTCTCACAAAATTAACAAACGTTGACCGGTCCGCGGTGATAAAAAGGTAGCGGAAAACTGATTTAAAGGATTCTTACTCAGAGTATTATTAATAATTTTAAAAAAATTTAGTGGCACATCTTAAGAATTTGGTAACACACTAATGTGCCGCGGCACAGGGGTTGAGAATCACTTCTTCACTACAAAGCTTTTGGACACATCTAGTGAACATTCTTTTCCCCATATTTAATCTATCTTTACTGTAATAACATTTTTCATTTACAATCTCTGTCAGTGGCGCACACAAGGCGATGGGTCCCCAGGTCAAAAGCCCCCGAAAGCCCTTGATCTTTTCTTCGATTGATTATAGTCTTATGTATATAGTACGTAAAATTTAATTAAGTATTTGTTATTAATAATTAATTGTATTAATTAATGCTAGGTATTGATTTAATAATTAATTATTTATTGCTTTTGTCCCCAAAAAATCGACAAAATAAAAAGAATATGTTGAGCGGCGTTTTGGAGCATGACACGAGAATGGTAGACTTTCGATCCTGGTCCCCCTGCCCCCTTGAAAAACTCATCGCCACTGATCTCTCTGTTATCCAAATAAATACTTTCAGGACCGTGAAAAGAGAATATGAAAGCTGGGATACGAATTAAAACATTCGCTGATTGATATATGCCAAAGAATTTTTTTTAAAAAAATACTTGAATTGCGTACACATTTGAAATTGACAAAAAGGAAATTCAGCGTGCTTTATTTTTATATAAAGAATTTTTAATTCTTTTTTGCTCGAGGACATATATATTTTTTTTTCTTGAACTGACTAATGACTGGTTTTTTGATTATGCAAACGCTTATGCTGAAAATGAGCTTGACTTTGTATATAAACGCTGTACAAAATAGTAGAGACATTAGATTTACTTGGAATCATTTCAGAAAGTGTTTTAAGTTCTATCCTAATTTCGAGTCGAAATTCAGGTAATGATTGTTTGGAATATTTTGGTTTGTAATTTGTGTTGCTTGGCAACTTCTCAAGCATGTAAGTGGTAAACGACTCTCATTAATCATTTCAACTGAGAAGGTGTATGAACCTGAAATATACTTTTTCCTCAAAATTTAAATGGAAATGTGTTCGAAATGTTCTTGCCAATCTTCATACGATAAATTATAAATTTCTGAATTATATCTTTCGAAAGGTCATTTTCAGATATAAGAACATTCATATATTTATAACTGTAAATATTTCTAAAGTAAAGGGTTTTCTTTCCCTGTCATAAAGAATAGCCCGAGAGGTTTTTGAATTAATTTATGGTCGCTGATGTTCAAGGACTTTTTGGTTTTGCTAAAAAATATGCGAATCCAAATTCATATTTTTCCCATTGGGTGAATATTAACGTCGCACTGTTCAGCTACACGAGGGCTTTTAGCGACGGACCACGCAATTTTGAACCATGGTCAAGTGACGTGGACGACACCTGAGCTGACACATAGCACACGATAGACTAGAAAGAGGGCGCTGCTGTGAACTGTTTTGGTCTTTGAGCGGGAAGGATCGAAGAAGAAGGTGGTCTCAAACGTAAAATGGAGGAAGCTGCCTGTAGTTCCCGATGCGATTTAAAATTGTAAATGAAATTGTAAATATAGTGATGTGTTCTGAAGGAAATAATAAAAACGGTAAATCCGGTAAAATAGATGATTAATTCAACTACAAGACGAACTTACAAGGGTGTCCCGAAATTCAACGCCATGGTGGAAAACCGGTGTCATATCAGCTCCGGGGGAAAAAAATGCGTATCACTTAGCTAAGTAGTCACTTAGCCATATCACTTAGCTAGTCAGGTATAGTAAGACACACACTATCTGACTTCTTTATCTTTTAGCTAATATATACTTGTGAGCAAAGTTTTTTTTTGCAAGATCAACAAGAGTAAGTATAGATGCAAGTACAACAAGATGACATAAACTTGCAGGTTGTGATGAATATTTAAACAAGCAATCTCTATCCTGATTTTAAAAAAATTGTATAAAAGTATAATAGGGGACACATTTGTGTCTCATTAAACTGATTCTAAAATTAACTGTGTTTGCAGCAATAGATAATATGCTATTAGCACAATGAATAAATTGAATAAAAGTATAAATATTTAATCTACGAGAATTTGTGCGGGCATCTGGGTTTCAATGAACCCCTAATGTCTCTTTGATGACTTGACTTTTCGTTGAGTTTTCATGTTGAGGTGGGGAGCATTGTTATTGGACGAGCGGCGGCAGGCCGGTAGGCGGGGCTTCGAGGCATGGATCTTGACATCTCGATGGTTAAGAATCTGGATGGAGAGCGAGTCTTCCTATTGGCTGTTGGGAAGTGAGGATAATGGCTCAGGAAATGGCTGCCCAAGTGGGGGTGAGTGTGAGTGGTGTTGTGACGGATGTCCAGCGGGGACGAAAAATTTAAGATGTAGAAAAAGGCAACCGGGTGGTTTGCGAGGCGGTCACCCTCCTGCGCATTGACCGCTCCCGGTGAATATAAATATTTTATTTCTTGTTTGTTATTTTTATAGTGAATGCGATCATTTTAAAAAGAGGCGGCCCTTCTGTATCTTCATCGCCCACAATATGGCCCGTGAGCAAAAACAAGTTGCCCACCCCTTCCTTTAATGGATTAAATGTTCGAAGTGTTTGCTTTTTACACGAAAACAGGCTCTACATCTTTTTAAAAGAGATTGCATGATGAGTCGTAACTAGCTGAATTTATTTTTTTCCTTTGCTTCAGCAATCCTTGGGCTCAATTCGCTAACATTTTCGAATGGCTTGAAAGAAGTTAGAAATAAACGCTTTCAACATTTAACACTAAAGTATTACAAACAAGTAATATAAAAAAAATTTAAGTGAATTCCCAGTTCGTTAGAAAAATGTACTTTCACCATCTGTTGCAGCTAGTGGAACAGATAACGTGGAAATAACGCAGAATAAATTTAAAATTAAAAATAAAGTTTATTTTATTAATTAATATTTGAAAAAACTGTATTAATATCACGTGCCATCCACGACAAGTTTAAGAAAATGTATTTGAACTTGAAAGGATGAGTAGAAAGTATATATATATATATATATATATATATATATATATATATATATAATTAACGATTGAAAATCTGAACAATATATATATAGGGAGAGAGTGAACTAATTATAGGAATTGAAAAATGTTTACCTTTTCATGAGGCACAGTGCTTTAAATGCCATTATTACTGATATTGACAACATAGAAGTAGAGTAATCGAAAATCCGAAGGATCGTATTTAAAAAATATCATTTAATTTTTTCAATAAAATTCTACAACAATTAATTTTTATCTAATTTTCTGCAGGGAAAAGATGCGACAACGCGTAGTATGAATTCGGTGTGCATTAATAGTAAATTGCTTACACAAGGGCACGTAAAAGGCCCATCACCTTTGAAGTACATTATTTCGTAATTGCAAATGGTTCGAATCTATTTAATTGTATGAATTTTTCTGATTGGAGGGTATTCAAACGTGTTATTAGAGGTACTTAATAATCGTATTGTAACTTCCTATTTTACGCTGAAAGCTGCGAAATCAATTCAAATAATAGGCTATTTTAGCTCGTCAAGGAAAAAGATTAATCGGTGTGTATTGGGTTATTGCGTATAACAATGCAGTTCTGATGATTGTCAGGTGTAATTTTTATTCAGGCATGTCGCTCTGTATCGATAACATCTTACTGGAAATAGGAATGTTTGTGATTTGTTATTCTGGTGTCAGCTCTATAATCGATTCCATTAACTGTTGCGATAGTCCTTGGTGCATGAGCATAATCGGTGGCGTAACGTACAACCCCACAACCCCCGCATTGCGGGGGGTGGGGGACAGAGACTCTAGGGAGCACAAAGCTTGACTGACGTTTAGTACGTATTTGGGCTTAGGACCCAAAATCTGAGTTTGCAGAAGCCCCTTAATATTCTCTGTTACGCCACTGGGCATAATTTAGGTTGCCAATATTTTGTTTTGCGCAACACATTTTTAAAACTATTGGATATTCATCCAGTTTAGTAATCCTGACTGTATCTAAAAGTAGATTCATTTTATTTACCGTACCAGTCTTGGTACAACTCTTCGCTTATGATCTTTTTAGAGATCTTATTTTCTTTATTAAAAATCTTTTGGCCCCCCCCAAAAAATGAGTAATTTTTTAAAATTCCGTTAAGGTACCAGACTACGTTCGGAACCGTGATTTTCAAAAGCGCATAAATGGATAATTTTCATGATATTTAGTGTCACTTAGATTAGAATATATGCATAAAATAGCTTTAAGGACATTTTAACAAAAATTTTTTATTTAAATACAATATTTTGGCAAAAAATTAACTTAGAAAAATCTTTTTTTCCAAATGTTCTCCTTTTGTGAAAAATGCTTCTATTAGAAAAATATTTTGCCTGTATGTAGCTCAGACCTGCGTTCAGCGGCTCAAATAGAATTTTTGAAATATATAACTTAGAAGTGGGTTCATTCATATTTTACGTCAACAGAGGGAAGCAATTTTAAGAAAAAAACGCAAATAATTATTTCAACTGGTGGTAACTCTGAAAATAATGTGAATTTTTCAAAAATCATAGTTAAACCTCTGTACAGAGGTCTGAGCTATATACAGGCAAAATATTATTATAATAGAACCATTTTTCACAAAAGGAGAACATTTAGAAAAAAGATTATTTTACGTTAATTTTTTGCCAAAATATTATATTTAAATAAATTTTTTTGTCAAAATATCCTTAAAACAATTTTAGGCATGTATTCTAATCTGAGTGACACTAAATATCATGAAAATTATCCATTTTTGCGCTTTTTTAAAATCACGGTTCCGAACGTAGTCGGATACCTTAAGTAAAAATGAGGGAATAGTTATATGTGCTGTTGTATTAATGAATTTAATGTATTATAATTAAGGAGTTTTTTAATAATTATGGCGACTGACTAAGTACGGAGCCGCCATTTTGGAAAAAGATATAAATGAATAAATCTTTGATATTTATTGTTAGTTGAATTAGAACATGCATATAAAAATTGTTTTAAGAACATTATTGCAGTAAAAAATTATTTAAATGGGGTTTTTTTTGGCAAAAAATAAACGTAGGACATATTTTCTAAACATTCTTTCATGAAAAATGCTTCTATAATATTAATATTTTGCCTGAATTTTTGAAAAATTAAGATTATTTTCAGAATCATGATAATTTCAAATATAATCGGTGCTTTTTGTCAAAATGTCTCTATTCTGATGTATTAAAATATGAGTAAATCCACTCCAATACTGCATATTTCAAAAATTCTAGTTCAGAATCTTTCCAGAATTCCCAGCTATATATAAGGTAAAACAGTATTGTTGTAGAAGAGTTGATCATATAAGCAGAATGGCTTGAAAATATGTCATTTTTTCTTCCTTTTTTGCTAAGAATTACATTTAAATAACTTTTTATTGTAATAATATTTTCAAAACAATTTTATATATATATTCTAATTCAACTGACACCAAATATACAAAAAAAAATATTCATTTGTACGTTTTTTCAAAAAATCATGGTTCCGAACGTTATCAATCACCTTAAGAGATGATATTCTGTTCTAAAAATCGAAAGTAAGGATTTTTTTTTCAGAAAAAAATGGTTTTTATTTAAAAAAATCTTTTATGTAGTTAAAAAAAAATTGTTTTGTTCCAAAACATTTTTATAAACATAAACATTTTCTGTGAAAATGTTTGTTTTTTCTTATACGCACACATGCTACTTTTTGAAAATAAGATGATAGTGAAACACATTCTATTACGTGGTATTTTATTTTTTTCTACAAAAGAACATCAAAATATTTACCACTTGGCTTTTACTACAGAGATCCTTTGCAGAGAACGATGTCTTTTATGCGTTTTTCTAAAGTCTAAAAAAAGTTATTTCTCTCAAATTATTCTGAATAGATCTTTAAAAAATTCTAATTTCGTGCCACAGCCGTAATGTCTATTCTAAAATTGCTGTTTGATAGTTAATACAACTTGTGTAAGTGCTTAATGTTCGTGGACGATGATGTCAAAGTTTTGTTGGCCGGTGAAGGTCACTTCGATGAAAATGCCAAGGGCGTTTCCGGCAATATAATAAAGATGACATGCGGAATAATGATTCCTTCCTTCATATATTCTCTCTTCTATTTAAACTGGACATTAATAGCTAAGGTCAGGAGTGCTCGTGACGCAATACCAGGGTTTCCTAAATCAGCCGCGAAGCGCCTTCTTTTTTCCTTTGCGATTAGTCATGTATTTATGGAATTTCCATTCTAGGTGGTTAACTGGTGGTTTCACGAATATTTTTAGAAAAAACTCTTTGCACGGCCTTCGGAATCCAATAAGTGGCTATTTTTATTCATTGACCATTGATAAAATGCGGTATTTCTTTTCAACTTCAGTGAAGTTCAGTGGGAAAAAGATGTTGGAAAAGATTAATCGAATACGATAAAGTTTTTGAGCTATAGCAAAGTAGTTTGTTTTTGATCGAATACGGCTGCATTGAAGACATTTTTTATTGGATGCACTTAATATTTCAATTTCATTTTTAAATTTTAGGTAAAGTAGCTATTATATTTTTAAAAGAAATTTCCTCTCTCACTATGCTAGAGCAGGAGTCCCCAACCTCCGGGTCACGGGCCGGTACCGATTTGTGGATCAAATGATACCGGGCTGACCAAGGAACTTATTTCTATTTTATTTATTGTGGTGTATTTCTCTCGGGGTTGTGCGACTTTCCATGGAAATCACTTTATATCCTATTTTAAATCACTTTATATTCATTTTTTGGTGTAACTATATTTCATTCTAAAGGCATATTTAAATACAAATAAATTAAAATTGCTAAGTTAAAACAATCTAAAGTATTAACAACGAACGTTCCACCCTCAGCGGGCCACGGTAAAAATATCAAACGTTGGCCGAACCGCGGCGATAAAAAGATTGTGTCAGTGGCGTAACGATTAAATTGACAATAAATTAAACAATTCAATGACGTTTTTATTTATAAAATCTTGCTTTGGAGCAGCGGTTTTTTAAACTGTGGTCCGTGGACCCCTGGGATCCCCTACGATTATCTAAGGAGTTCGCGAAGGTTTCTCATTTAAGGTTTCTTTCTTTTACAGACTCGGAAAGACCTCTTGAAAAAAGTTGAAAGATGTCTTATCCTAGACTACATCCCTAAATTGTCCCCAATGAAAATAATCTACTAGAACAAGTGTGTTTCGATCAAGAATATCAATTCAGTTTTTTCAATATTCAAGAATATTAATTTAGTTAAAGGGAAAAAATGAAGTATTAAAAAAGTCTGTATAAGTAAAAGATTATTGAGGAATCTAAATCACTCGGCTCTGTGTTGGGAGTCATGGAAGGATGTTCAAATTCTTGGGGGTCCGCGATGTCAGACTGATACATAAAGGCCACGACGATCGAAAGTTTGGGAACCACTGCTTTTGGGAATAAATTTTGTTTCTCTAAAGTTCATTATTTTTATTAATTATCTGGAGCGCACGCGTTGTTGCTTTTCATTTTTCTTTCGCTTTTCAGCTAAGATGAGTTCTTTCCAATTTTATTTTGTTGCATATTATTTTTGGCTTTGTACCATTTTTAAATCAACATTATACAACTTTCCGGAAAATTGTTGATAAAGAGATAAATGAAATAAATCCAGTAGTTGATTAATCCATGAGTTAGAAGTAAATAAATAAATCAATTTTGATTTGAAATCAAAATTAGTTACAGTTACATCCTTCTAGAGATATGATGCAGTCAGTCACACTTCTGACATCCAGCATTAAAATATTAGAATAACGCCTATTTTCAGATAAATCTATGAGTAAGAACAAAGAGCCTTTACCTTTAAAATATACTTTTAAAATATGCCTTTAAAATTTGATGAAATTTATTATGTACCATATACGCAATTTTAAATTTTCTTTCAATGCAATTTTTAACTGACACATATACCAAATATTTCCAAAAGAACGAATTTTATTTTATGTGGTTACTAGGTTATTGTACTTTTATGAATAGCGTTATGATTTATGATTCCGTAAACGGCGAGAATTTAGAATCATAAATTGAGTGGTGTATTAACGAACGAAATATAAAGTTCAATTACCTCGTTCTTTGTTCCCATAGTGCAAAGAAAAATAAATATAGAATGCCTTAACATAAAAACATTAAGAATTATGTTTTATGTCAAGTATTAAAGTGTTCAAGGGAACAATTCAGTATTCGAAATGAAGAATAATAAACCTACTCCTGGAAAACCATCTATTGTTGTAGCAGACGATTTATTTGGAAAAATGCTTTTATTTGAGTGGGTTTCTTAAGAATTATTCCAATTCCTGACTTATATGCGACAATTAAAGGATGAGATTTTTGAAATGAAAAAAATAAATAAAAAAGAGGCTAGAGTTATTCCTTATTTGAAGTCAAGTATATATAATAATGTCGTCAAAATCATTATACGTCGAAAAACATAACTTGATTCTATAGCTAGATTTTTTCCCCTCTTAGATACTACTTGAAAGGGTCCTAATGTGTAGGAAATTGAACACAATGGATTTTGTCTATCTACTGGATCAATGTTTTCCAAACGTTAGACATACGTCTACCCCTTCTGTAATTTTCATTACGCCGAGTACCCAACGTCAAAAAAAAATGATGTATTTTAGCAACATTTAAAATACAGTCGAACCTCTATATTGCGAATTTTTCTATATAGCGAACTTTTTCCTGGAACCAAGAACATTTCACGGTTTTCTTTGTAAAATAACCTCTCTATAGCAAAGTGCATTATCTATATATACACACACACACACAAACGAACTTTTTTCTTGTGAATCAATTTTTTTTCTCTATATTTTTTAATTATTTCTGTACATTTCAAATTATTTCCTCTTTAAACACGTTCTATGGTGGTCATAAATTTTGAACTGGTTTTATGAGTAATTAAATTTAAGGACGCATATGGTAATGTATGCTTAGAATTTCTAGTTATAAAATAATGTATGTTTAAAATTACTTGTGTGCTCTAATACATCCTTAAAATTCGTTAACTTTAATATAAAATTATTTTCTTACTGTTGTTCTTACTGTTCTTTTTTCTTGTTTTCACTGCAGTTTTTCTTTTTCTTTTTTTGATGGGTAAGATATATATAAAATAATTAGATATTAGTTTTCAAAAAGGTAAGAATAATTACTCTTTTTTCAATAAATAGAGTTTATGAATTTAAAATTTGTTTTATGTGGTTTAAGAAGTATATTAAAAGATGAACCTCTATATAACGAATTTTCCATGTAACGAACTTTTCATATAACGAACTTTTTTTCGGGATTTAGCGACTTCGTTATATCGAGGTCCGACTGTATATTTCTTTTTTCTTTTTTTTGTGACGTACGCAAACTAATCAGAAAAGAGAAATAAAATTATTCATAATAAAATGTACCTAAAAGTTATATTATAAATAACATTTATTTGGATTAATGAGAAGGATGAAATTGTTTTGACTTGTTTCACGAGAATGTAGAATTAGGCGCAGCCAAGCACGTTCCAGTGCATATTCTCACTAAACTCCGATGCAACGCATACCCCCATCAAACTCTTCCCAGTGGATGTAGGAATACATTTGTATATGAATTATATATATATTAAATTAAATGGTACTTAAAATAATTGTTTTTAACTGAAAATAATAGCTTAATTAATAGAATTATAGTATACAGCACTTACATAGTTGCTTAAACTTGTATAGTAGTAAAAAGAATGTTTATGTATTCCTCAGAACATAGTTAATATGTTTACAAAAAAGAAAGGAAAAAAAATGTTCTGACTGACATTTGACTGTTAACTTAAAAATCACTTTTCAAGTAATTTTATTTACAATTTATAGTATTGTGTTAATCTGATTTTGTTGGAACTTAAACTGCCCAAGATCTCTCTTTGTTGAATAATTTCCTTGGTCTTCCACAGAAATATGTTTTGATAGTTTTAAGGTAAAGGTAGAAAGAGATGTATCACGAACAAGACAATAGTTTTATTTTTCACACACTTTATCTCAGCATTTAAGTAAAATATGTTTGAATTCAGGTTCGTTCATCGCCTTATTTTTATGCAACTGAAAAAGATGCCAGCTAATATCTCTTTTTATATATCAAGAGAGAAATAGAGAGAAGGAGAGAGAAATGATGCTTACTTAGTTTTCATTCATCAATTTTGAAACGGAAAATTGAATAATACCAGTAATGTTATCCTAAGAACTTTTTGAAAAAATCTTGGAAAAGAACTATCTAAATTTGATGTAAAATAGAAGCTTTTTTTACTCAGAGTTCTTTTTTTTTTGCTCTCTCTCTCTTTTACTTTTTTGTGCAAATATTATTAAAATTATTATTTTATAGAATTTTTTTTTACTTTATCATACATTTAAATTACCGAATTATTCTTCCTTTTTAATTTATAGGCAATGATATTTTTAAAAAGAAGCAATTCGTAAATAGAAACAAAAAACAGAAAAGTTTAAAAAGGCAAGTGAGGCGTATGACTTAAATTGAAGGGTATTTATCTCTCACTTTATATGCAATTAAAAAGGATTCGCATCTTAGATTACTTGTTCCTATAAAGATGATTTTAATATTATTTAGCATAAATTATATCCGTAATGCCATTATTATTAACATAATTTAAAAGAAAATGTACAATAAATTTCCGATACTATAATGACTTTAAAAATGTCTAATTGTAAATTAGTACTAATCTGTCAGATACATTATAATTTCGATGAAATGTGGTCTTATAACTGATATAGCTATTATAAAAATTATTATCATAATTTAAAGAATTAAGAAATGCGTATGTATACGGTCCTTTTTTATTGTTTTTTCTTGGTTTTTTAAAGCTTTGTGATGGGTTCTATCCACGATATTTCTATTAATCCTCTTGGGGAAATTCTTCTTTAACTGTGGTTTGAGTTTGAAACCGCCTTCCGTTGAGATAACTTAATTTTATACTTATGTTAATGATATTTAAACTATGGCAATGGCCGTGTTAGAGTTAGTCGTTAGTCCTTACGCTATCATTCAAACAAGAGCTGCTGTTCGGAGAATCAGATTTGAAGAGGACTGTAGCAGCTCAGGAAAGATCCGACAGTTAATTTACAATCAGATCAAGAAATAAGTATATATTTCATAATCTTAGCTTGAAGCAGGAAACTAATTAGGATTGCTCCTACGGTTATTAAACTTGAATTAATCATAAGTTGATAAGTCATAAATAAAAAGTAATTACGTTTATAATAATATTTTTTCGGTGTTCCAAACTACACCTGCAACCTCCGGGTTGCGACTACCTACAAAGCATTTTCTAATTTTGGGAGTAATTTTAAGGATTTCTTTAAAAAAAAAACCCGATTGTTTTGCTCGAGCTTTAGAACTGTAACGAATAATTTAATATTCCTTAGAACTTTTGAACGTGCAACTCCTGAATGATGCATACAAGATTTAAATATACCCCCCTTTTCATCCTGTTTATAGACTACAATCTAGAAATTGTACGGGAACATTTTAAGAAGTGTTGGAAAGCTAAAATCTTATTTTTTTGACAATTTGAGATTTTTACATTTTCAAATTGTATAGATTTTAACCTTTCTAAAAATCCCTTACTTTAACCTCTTGGGTAATTAGAAGCTCTTAAAACCCATTTTTAAATAATCGTTGAAACTGGGCCACGCCCGTTTGAATGGCGAAAAATGTAAAACAAAGTACTTCGTTTTTACTTAAAAGTTGAACGTCTGATATAAACCAAAACATGTATCTTTTATTGTAAGTTGAGCCTTTTATTTTTTTTTTATTTTCTAACGGATTAGAAGTCTTACACACTGTATGCATTAAAATTAATTTAACTCAAAATGTAAATTTTAATGTTTGATGTACCTTTCTGAGAAACTGCTCTTCACAGGTATGTAAATTTTTTTGTGATATATTTATAATGATGGCTAATATATATTGAAATGAGCTTTTTGTAAAAAAACTCAAAACTTTATTTTTTACAAATTTTTTATGTGAAAAATAGGTCAATTTTCGCAATGTTTAATAAAATATTTCATAAATTATTAAAAAATTCATAATTAGCTAAAAGCTCATTTTAAGATAATGAGAAAGATGTACTTTAATTGTATGAAAAATTTCAAGCTTGTACATATGACAGATTTTGAGAAAAGGTACATCGAAAACAGCCAATTTATCATTGCCTCTATATAATATATAAAGAGAGGTTTCCTACTAACTCCCTTTAATCTTTATTAAAATATTGAGAAGAAGCTGATAATTTATATTTATACTTATAAAAAGGACGAATTAAACAATTAAGACGTGCTTGATAAATAACAAAGTTCTCTATGTAAATCACTATGAGATCACTGCTAAAACTTATATATCACTGCTAGATTTAATATTATTATTGAAAGAGTGAAATAGTATGGGAAATATATATTTAATTAATATGTTTGTGCTCCTGCTTTATAATGTTTTCAGATTATTTTATAGCATTGTTGTCACATTTTCAAATTTTTAAAATCCTTTCAGAATTTATTATTTGCAATATTTTTACCATTGTTATTTTAATTTTGATCATGGCATAAATAGAACAGACTGGAAACTCTTTAAATTTTTACATAAGAAGTGAAAAAGAAATGCAACATCATTAAGTTCCATTTAAAAAAATGTGTGTGATTTTCCTTAATGTTTCCACTATAACCATTGAAAGGATAAACAAATACTTTCCTCCCACATCTAACCAGTTGTTAAGTGTCTCCATTACAGTGGTTTTTTTATCGTTTGGAAAAATTTTCAGAACCTTTAGAAATTTCGCAAAAACATTAGTTGTTTCTCTGGAAAAAGACATACGTGAATGATCAAATATATACATCAACAGCAACCAATTTTAGAGAAAGTTGACCTTTGAGAAAAAAATTGGGCTGTAATTCTGGCAAACTTCAGGAAGGCTAGCATAAGTTTATTTTCTTGATGCCTTAAATAAAAATTGTTTGGAAGTATAACTTTTTTTTGTCTTAAATCATTTCATTTGTTTTTTTACAGTGCATCATAAAGGATAGAATTTGAAAAATAAATTTTACTTGGGAATTTACTTGAATATTTATATCATCCATTTAACATATCACCATTACAATTTGTGAGAATTTTCTCTATATAATATATAGAGAAAATATTATATTCTCTCTAAATTCTTTTTAACATTAAAAACGATGCCCCAAGAAGGAGTGCATATTATTAAAAAGGAAATATTAACAGTACCATAGAATTGAATGTTTTATTCAGAAAACATACAGCTAAACAGTAGGACCTCTATATAACGAAGTCGCTAAATCCCGGAAGAAAGTTCGTTATATGGAAAATTCGTTATATAGAGGTTCATCTTTTGATATATTTTATAAACCACATAAAACAAATTTTAAATTCATAAACACACTATATATTAAAAAAGAAATTATTCACGCCTTTTTTAAAATTAATATATGTTTATTTTATGTATCTTACCCTTAAAAAAAACTACAAGGAAAACAAGAAAAAAGAATGTCGAAGAACACACTGTATTTTCATTACTAAGAAAATAATTTTATATTAAAACTAATGAATTTTAAGCACATTTTCCAATTTAAAGCATGCAAGTAATATTAAACACACATTATTTTATAATTAGAACACGGGGACTCGGGACAACTCCACTGAGTGTGAAAGATGATATTGAAAATGTTTCTAGTGTACTGGTTAATGGGGGTTAAAGGTTGTTCTTCTTGGATGAAACGTCCAGAACTCTATTATTCTCGGCGAGTTAGGATCTAATAAAACCTGTTCAAGATTTATGACCACCATAAAATGTGTTAAAAAAGAAAATAACTTGAAATATTCATAAATACTTTAAAAATAGGGTGGGAAAAAATTGAATCACAAAAGAAAAAGTTGCGTTATATAGAAAATGCACTTCTCTATAGAGAGGTTATTTTACGAAGAAAATCGTGAAATGTTCAAGGTTCCAGGAAAAAGTTCGCTGTATAGAAAAATACGCAATATAGAGGTTCGTTATATAGAGGTTCGACTGTATATATACAACGGAAGAACAATGTTTTAGTGCACTTCTCGCCCTGATGAAAACTGTTAATCAGCTGGGCATTAAAACACTGAATTTGTAGATATCCTTCTGAAAGATTGCTTGACATACACATTCCAAATGGCAAGTTATATCAACGCGATCTAGGAAAAGTTGGAGACGCCTGCTCTTTCAGAGCTCAAACGTGCTCTGAACTGCTTTCTTAAAACACGACTTCGCTGATGGCATCAGAGCTCAATTCGAAGTGGAATTTGTCTTTGAAATTAATAGCATTCATATTCGTGAGACTCCAATTCGAATGTGCCTAGCTATCTACTTGAAAAGCGCCTGGGAGTTTTCAACGGTGAAGCACAGTCTGCATAATTGCCTCCTTGACCTCAGCCCCAGTTGTTGAGTCGCCTATCGGTGGTCATTGACAGAAACGTCTTAAGTCTTCTTAAGGCCCTGGATCCCTACTCATAAGTAGGCCCTGGAGCTCCTACACAAATAGAGGCCCCACCTGTGACCCTTAAATGTAGACAGAAGATAGCATACGTTGTCAAATACTCCTACAAATAATAACCCGAAACCAGGAACGTCTTAGGTCATGGGCCGATTGAGCCCGGCAGTCGGTCGAACTGGTTTGTGCAATTCTAAGTCATGTTAATCTATTTGTTTTGGGTTATTGTTTGTACGAGTTTTTGATGATGTACGTTATGTACTGTCTACTTTTAAGGATCATAAGTAGGTGGTGTGTGGAACCCCAAAGCCTCAAGAAATCTTAAGATGTCCCTGCCCGAAACAAATAAAAATGCATGACTTACAATCGCACAAACCTGCTCGACCGATTACCGCCTTTCGACTAAAGGAATAATGATGGTGTATGGTGGTTGGCCTATGCCTGTACATGGACAATGGTCATGACATGTAGCCAGTTGATATATCGTCCGAAATTCCCAGTTGTTTGGAGAATGCAGCCGAAAATAACATTTCACCGCTGCAGTTATTCGAATTATGATTTTGTTCAGGTTGAATCGAGAACTGGACAAGGCCCCTATTGCGGAGGAGGCTTTGGGCCCTGGCCCAGTTGGCCCCTGCCTTAAGACGTCCCTAGTCACTGATATCTTGAATATATGTCAGATATTAATAAAGATGCATTAGGGCATGTGGCGAAGATCATACGACCATTGTGTGCTCCCACACTCTCGGGTTTGTACTTTTCTTAAGTTCTGTATACCAATGGGGCTCCTCTATTCTTGACAATATCATCGAATGGCAATATCGTTTCGACCCGACCAAATGTCCAGCGCCTCTGCGACTGCATCACTCTGCTCCTTTTAGTCTAGTTGCAGGTCCTCTGTCTACTTATGTTGTTCATGAATCGTCTGTGAGACTTCGGCACAGTTCACGTGGATCGAAGGAACATTCGTTTGGATGTAAAGTTTTAGTATTGAAATTACCTGTGTTTCATTTACCATCTGAATGATCCGTTGTAATGCGCTGGAGCTCGTGTTAGTCGGTCATTGACAGCCAATTATTAATCATTTGCATATTTTATTGCAAGGCATGTACGAACGCAATTTCGTCTCATGCGAATAACTCTTTCTTGGTGCGTCACTTCGTTTTTGTATGTTTTTTGTGTGTATATATAGAGCACGCGCGAGAGAGAAATACATAAAATTTTAAAATTTTGTTTCAAATCCATTACGTTATCATTATTATTATAATTTTCATTTTATTATAATTATTTTGGAGATTATCATCAAAGGTAACTCGGAGACGGGAATAGCCACCGTCGTATCAGCCTAAGTAATGATACGGGGTCCCCAAGCTACAAAAAAATCGCAAAATGTTAAAGTGCCAAAAAAAAAGATTTGCCAAAGAATTTTGATACATGTCCCACTCAGGATAAGCTACGCCAGTGCTCGGAGAATTAGTTAAAGTAATACATAACACTTATCTACAAAGAGAACTCTCTTAAGATATTTTTCTTCTAAATATAAGTATCAATTATATATATATATATATATATATATATATATATATATATATATAAATCATAATTCAAGGAAAATAATATAATATGTAATTATTCAATGTTAAAAATGTTCATTATTGTCTTCTGTCTTGTTAGGAAAGAAACACTTGAAAATCACGAAGTGCTTAACCAAAAATTCATGGACCAACGTGAAAAAAAATCAGAGCATTTTCTTTATTTTCATATCAATTGCATTTCCTTTTCTTATAAATCTATACAATAATTTCCAAAAACATTCGTTGGCATTACATATTTTCCCATAATATAATTTTTTTAAATTAAGATAAATGTAAGATTTTTTTAAATAAACATGTACTGAAACACTGCTAGTTGAAAATAAAAAAAATTCAATGAAAATCACAGGGAGGGGGCAAAAGATCAAAGCATGAAAATTAATGTGTGTGTGCTTACTGAGCATATTCCTTTAAATAGTGCACCAAGCACTCACGGATCTGAGAATGACCCATGCCACTTTAAAAGCAGCTGCAAGGATTTATGTTCACGATCCATTTCTAGACATCTCACAAAATGCGAATGTACGAATGCACTGTCTATTTCACCAAAACAATATAGGGTCAATCTATACTGGGGCCGGTGATGTTTAGAACGAATGCTACTTCTGAATGGTACAATCTCGCCGTCGTTATCGAACGACACAGTTTACACCTTACTGGATTCTTTTAAAACGATCTGGAGAAGCGCAGCCTACGGAAGCCACCCTGAGAATGATACATGGAACATTAAAAGCCAAAAAGCAAATGATTGACATCCTATATCCCCATATACTTCTGTTCCTGACCGGAATTCCAAACGAAATTTTCTAGCAAGATAATGGCTCGAAATGCTCAGGACTTTATACGTGAAGTTGGCCTGACCTTCCATGACCTGCCAGCTTCCTTGACATGTCTCCTATCGAGCATGCATGTGATCAGCTGAAACACGGAATGCTGCCTTGCCATTTTGTGCATGATATGGAGAGAGGTATTGAAGATTTGTGGGCGTGACTATAACCGGCCAACAACATACATCTACTAAATTCAGTGGCAAAGCTTGTTGCTGCATTCGTTACAGCATGAAGTGACCCGATAAAATATTAAAGATGGATGGGTATATCACCTATAATTGACTATTTGTCTTGTTTTTGGATGAAATCTCTTTCATTGATATTATACCATGATCTGGCGCATGTTCTGCATTAAATTTTATTTCCTTCTTAATGCACAAATTCCCTTGTCCATGAGTAAGCATGGTAAAGGCATTTGTTTGTATGTAAAAACATTCAAGAACAGGTAAACTAGTAGAGTGTTATTTTAGTTCATTTGATGTTTTTATCACTTGAAAGGATTTCAAGTTTTGGAGCTCGTCATCAGTAACTCTCATATAAACCTGAAACGACGCTATTTTAAAGCATTTGATTAGGTCCTTTTAAGAGACCCGAAATATATATTTATCTTTAAATATTACATTCTTCTGGTTATTATCACTTAATTGATCCCAATAACACTGAACAAAAAATAATAAAAACATTTTTGCTGCCCCCCTGAAACGTCGAGTGCTCCAGCACGAACATGCGGGTCAAGTCTTAAAAGGATGTTCGAAATATACCAGCTATATATATATTAGTATACCAGCGAAATACCATTTTTACTGAGATTATTTTCGCAGGCATTGGTGACGAAGGTTCAAAATTACGTGGTCCGTCGCCTAAAGCTCTCGTGTAGCTGAACAGTGTGACGTTAATATTCATTCATTCACTCACTCATTCGCAGACATTGGAATTTCTTATATGTTTTGTGTTACTCGTATCGGAAAATGATAAAAATGTTTCAAAAATATTAAAATTTCTGAAATTTTCCATCATTTAAATACTAAAAGTTTAAGAACTGTGGCTTGACCATACCTGTTGCTGTATATTAATTCATTTCACATATTTTTGTGAAAGAGAAACTTATTGCTTTCTTACAAATACTTCTATTGTTACATAAAATAAATACATAAATTGCAAAACCATTATTTTCTGTTAACAGTAATTGGTCCCTTCTTCGGTCCGTAACAAAAGCTATTGACTAGAATTTTATGTTAATCATCTTTCAATTCATGGCCTGTTTTCCTCAAACTCATTTTCATTCCCCCTACTGAGAAAAGGAACAGCGTTTCATAGGTTCGTGGTCTATGCAATTAATTCTTAAGAAATAACAAGAAGATCAGCTTAGAGAATCAGCCTCCATAGGTTAAGATGACATCATTCCTTACTCATCAGTAAATTGCGTTAAGCGATGCGAGGTTTTTTTTTTTCTTGTCTTTTTTTTCTCTGTGCTGTTCTTTTGATGGTTTTTCGATGTGAATGAAGGACGTACGTACTTTCGTTTTCTTATTCTCATCCATCCTTCTCTTCTTTAGCGTTCTTCACTTCAGTTAGATTCTTAGGATTCCCTGGAACCATGGTGGTGTCGGTAAGTTATTTTATTAATCACCCAACTTGTCGAGAATTTGTCTGCTTTAGATTTATGGAGTTAGATGTAAGCGATTTTGTTTAAGAGGTATTTGCAATATGCATAAATATTCTGTTTTGGACAGAGAAATTTGTACAAAATAAATTATCAACTTAGTATTTTTTAATTTGGTATTTTTAAGTGCTTAGGCTGGATCTTTCGAATCTGTTTTGATTTGCATGCCTTTCATTTATGTAGAATTTATAAATTAAGCTGTAAAAATTCAGAAAATAATATAGGAAGAAACGTTTTCTGTGAATTTGTACAAATCAAAGGATATAATGCTTTTTAAAGCTATTTATACAGGTGCTGCCCTTTCTTCGAAAGGTTTTTGGGTGCTTAGATTCGTTGGTTTTTAATTTGATTTATCCTGATTTTTTTTTATCATTTTTCAGAAATTTAACTTTTATTCTCGATTTCTGTTATTTTTCGAGCTGAAACAGTAATTGAATAAAAATTACATTTTTATTTTTAAAATGTCTCATTGTTAAAAAAGATTTATTTGTTTTGGAGTATAGGAAAATTTTTTTAAGAGTCTAATTTAAATTAAATAATTTTTTTTTCAGTTTTAACTTATATGAAACCTATTAAAACATGTTTTATTTAAAATTTTAAAAAAACCGAGTTTTTTCTTTTGTGGCTTTAACTAAAATAAGAAATTTCTATACAAAACACTTTAAGATTAAGATAAAAATAACTATTATATTAGCTTTCGAAATTACGTATGGCTTTCCTAAAAATTTTACTTCTGTAAAAAGTACCTGTAGTTTTGTTGATTTCTTAATGCACAATGTTTTCCTTTGTTAATGTTCGTAAAACAACAGTTGGTCTTTTAAATACTTTTAATAGCTCATATTACATTCAAAAACTGTCTTCAATATTTGAACTCTATGCATACTTTAAAAATATTTTAATAGTTTTGTTCTTATGGATCAAGAGTTAAAAAATATAAGTTGAACCGAAAATAAATTTAAAATTTAATTTATTTAATATTTTTAAGAGATCAAGTATTTTAATCGAAGCAAAAACTATACTTAATGTGATAGGACCCAGAAGTTAAAAATACTTTTTTTAAACATAAATATGTCTCTCACAATATTCATTTTATGTTTTGAATTCACTAAAGCACAGAGATCATTCTATTTTATATTATACTATACATTTTTGTTTTGAGGCAGACTTTTTTGGGGCTTTTTTTTTCTATACCGGAGGTTTTATGTTTTTTTTACGTTCTACAGAAAAACTGGGCTTTTATATAAAATAATTTTAAATTTTAAAGGTATATTAAAAGAAAGGTGCAGGTGTTATACCTGCAGAAGTTTTTATTAAAATTGAAGTATTCATATTTGGCAAAATGTATTCCTGGTTTTTAGATCATACTCTTTTACATCAGGTGAAAATAGTCTGATTGTTCGAAAACTTTGCACGTAATTTTCCGATATTTTCAAAATATTTTTTAAAAGAAATATATTTGAAAAATAATTTTTTTTTGGTCTAATTCAATTTTTGAAGAAATATTCCAAAGAGTTCTACAGCTGTGTAAGATAAATTCAGCCTATTTCGAAAGCAGACATCCGTTTGACTTCATTGCTATAAATTATACTGTCTGCGTATTTTATGAATGGTAATAGTGGCAGAATTCTACAACAAAAAATTGCTAATGTAGTGTTATTGACTCGGTGGTATGATTTCGGTTCACCGTTTCAAAGGAAGTTCCCCTAATAACTGTTGTATGAATATATATGTATTTGTCCGCACGTCATTTATGTCGTTTAACTTGCTTTTTGTTGATGAAGTACTTGTTTTTCAGCAATTTTTATGCTATTTTTATTTATTACTATTCAGTACAATACTTCAATAATCACTCTTTATTTCAATAAAATATGAACTACGGTTATATGTTTAGGAGAAATTTACTACACAGAAAAAATTTCCTTGTTTCTTATTCTTGAATCTTGAATGAATAAGTAATCAATCAACGTTTGCTTGGTGTTCATCACAACCCCACGCAGGAACACTTCCACCTCCATAGTTCATTGATCCAACTAGATTCTTGGAATTAAGTTTCAGAAAATTCAAAATTGGCAGCAAATTGATTGGGATGACCGAAAATTCAACATGTTTGGTTCCAATGGGTGCATAATAGTTTGTAAATGATAAAATGAGGAGGTGTTCTTGCGTGGAGGTGTAAATCGGCTTCAGGATTAGGTAATTTGGTATTTTTTGATGGCATAACTTATATTTAAATATTTTAAAAGGAAATTTTAAATTATCCGCCCAAAATTTGGATATTGGAAACAACTTCCTTTTTTAACAGGATAATGATGTCAAGGGCACCGCTCTCAATGTACGCCGCTGGTGCCTCTATAATTGTCCCCAAAATCTGAAAACACCTCTCAATCAGTTTATTTAGCCCAGTAGAGCATATTTTGTGATAAGTTGATTTTAAAAAAAAGAAAACATGACTTATAAACATATAATGGGAAGTAAAAACAATAAACACAGAAGCATGGAGGAAAATCGATTAAGAAATTACAAAAAACTGATTAAATTTATACCAAGACGCTTAAAAGTTGGTGTGGACACTAAAAGATATCCTACTAAGTACTAAATTAAGAAAGAAATACAATATTTAGAGCTAAATTGAGATTTTTGTTAAGTGTACGAAGACTTTTGTGGCGTAATTTTTAGTAGCTTTTTGATAATTAATTTTTAAAAAAAATAGTTATACTATTTTTAAAAAATCAATTATGTCATTCTATCAAGAACAAGTTGCATATACCATAAAAAATTACAATTACATTATATTAATTTTTATTAGTCGAAAAAATTAAATTTTATAATATATATATATATATTGCAAGTGTACGAACACTTTTGTGGCACACTGTATTTGTATAATCAGTGGTGGAATAAATTTCCTCTTTTTATTCGTTCTCGGATCTTTAAATATGAAGCAAGATTTTAATAGTACATCGTAAAGAATGATTGCGGAATTTTTATGGACAGCTGGTACTCATTTTCATGGATAATATTCGTAGTTAAACAGAGCAACTGAAAAAAATGTCGAATATTGAGCTTGAAACTTATATTCTTAATGTGTGGATTGTATATTTTTAGTACAATATTTATAAGGATGTGTTTTCAAATTTATATTTTAATATTAGAGCATTTTTTTCAATCTTTTCTTTAACATTAGGCAATATGATCTATAGCAGGGGTGGCGAACCTTTATGAATCAACGTGCCCTTTTTTCTAAAAAAGTGTTTGATGAAGTATAGATGTGCCGTCAAATTATTTTGACGTGATTATTGGGAAAATAATAAAACTAAATACTAACAAAACACAAAACTCTATTTACCACGAAAAAATACCTTTTGCACTGTATAGTTATAAATGTTTTAGTTATATGTGTAATTTAAATTAAAGTAACATTAGCATGACTTCTGTTGTTGCAGATTGGATGACAACTTATATTAGGATTGTAAGTTGTTACTTTTTGTAGAATACATGCGAAATTGGAGTCATCTGTCACATGGTTTCTAAGCAATTAATTATTTTTGCTGTGGTTCACTTCTCTTGAGAAGAGGGTTTGGGATTTGTTTCAAAATACCGTTTTACAGAGGATGCTCTACATACCACTATTGCAGAACATAAAACACACCACTTCGTCGCCTTTACTAATACTGTCATGTTTCTCGGTCCACCAAATTTGAAGTACACTGTTACACTTACTATCTTGCACTTTTTATTCTTCTGCTGAACTAGCCATGTTATATAATAGTTGAAAATCGTAAATGTGTAACACAGATAAACTTTAAAATACAGTTGTGTCAATGCAGTTGACTATGCTATGCGTAGACAGACTTTACATCATAAGCAGTTGCAGTCTACGACGTAACTAAGGCAAGACAATAACAAACGAGTGCTCCCCGCCGCCCCGAGACTAATCACTCACGTTTGTTGGAATACTTAAGAGTGAACTTTGAAATTTTGAAATAAAATGCAAACCATTTGGATTACTGGCGTGCCAAAAATATTGTGTCACGTGCCGTCAATGGCACGCGTGCCACTGGTGTGCCATCTCTGATCTATAGAGTCTGCAATAATTTTTTTTCACACAAGATCAATCAGCCCCCTTAATTTTTACTAATAAAAATATTTTCTCTTCACGACCGTGAAAGTGACATTAGTAGACATTCATAATTTGCTTTTCTGCTATTGCAGCAATCATACGGATGACTCTTCTAGCAATTTTCTTCCTTTTGAATCCATGCAATTTGGGGAAGGAGAAATTTTCGAGCGAGAGCTGGTTATGCAAATACGATGTTCGGGAAGTTATTTGGATATTTCTTAATAAGTTACTAGTTGAGCAAAAATCTTATCGAAGTCATAGAAAACAAACTTTGAAGTTAGTTTCTTTTTACAGGTTTGTACCTGTTACTCTATTATACTGAAAGGAATTTTTAAATTTGTTATAAGTTTTATAATATATTCTCAAAACGTATTTACTGTCAACGTTTTTGCTTAAGGTATCCGACTACGTTCGGAATCGTGATTTTGCAAAAGAATATAAATGGATAATATTTATGATATTTAGTATCACTTATAGGGTCATATATCACTTAGATCAGAAAATGTATACAAAATTGTTTTAAGAATATTATGACAATAAAAAATTATTTAAGTACAATATTTTCACAAAAAAATGAACATAGAATGACAAATTTTCAAAAAAATTCTCCTTTTTTGAAAAATGTTTCTATATATTATAATATTTTGCCTTTATATAGCTCAGACCTCTGTACAGAGGCCGAACTAGAATTTTGTGAATACACAACTGAGAAGTGGATTTATCCATGTTTTACTACAACAGAGGGGAGCAATTTTAAGAAAAAAACGCCGATAATTATTTCAACGGGTGGTAACTCTGAAAATAATGTCAATTTTTCAAAAAATCTAGTTCAGACTTTCTGGAGAAGTCTTTACTTTATATAAGCAAAATATTATTACTATAGAAGCATTTTTTATTAAAGGAGAACGTTTTGAAAAAAGATCGTTCTAAGTTAATTTTTTGTCAAAATATGTATTTAAATAATTTTTTTGTCATAATGCCCTTAAAACAATTTTATACATATATTCTAATCTAAAAGTGACACTAAATATCATGAAAATTATTCATTAGTACGCTTTTTTAAAATTACGCTTCCGAACGTTGTCGGATACCTTAAGATATAGAAAATTAATCACATTGGATCAAATAATTTTTTCCAGTCATCATTTTTATGAAGTAAAATATTAGACCAAAATAATTTTGCATAGCTTAGTAGGTCGCGGAACCCAAGGGATTATGGCTGGGAGGTTGTGGATGGTGAAGTTCCAACTGAGCCTCATTTCGAACCCTAATTTTAATCAAAATTCATTTTGTAGACGGGCTAATGCGTGTAAAATCAGTCTGAGGTAAGTTCTCAAAATAGCATTATGTAGAGATCTGCACTTGACCATAGCCGCGGTAGCCTATTGGTTATGGCCACAAACTTTTACATACTACTCGGGTAAACATAATTCACACGGAATAATTGCAGAAGTACTATCTAGTGATGTACATGAACCCTAGTAATATGTAATACAAGCATTTTTTAATTATTGCTTGTTAATAAAATATCCTTTTACTTTTTTATTACGTTGTTTATTTATTTATTCTCAAAGGGCTTCTTTTACGATTGATCTTGACGATAGAGAAGCGCAGATTAAATATGGAATAGAATCTCAGTAGTAATATAAAAACAGAAATAAAACAAGTTTAATTATGCATGCTTTAAGTAATGGGTGTTAAAATGTTTCAAAACAACAACTAATCGATCAATTAAACGGATTTAAATCGAATTCGAAATTATTTTCAAATTTGTAATCCTTTGAATTTCTTTCCCGCCGTTTTTAAAAGGCGAACAAGTCGAACTTTCAGGAATAGATTTACGACCTTTTCCTACGCATCAAAAGATTTTAAAATGCAAATAACCATCTGCTGTAGTTAATGTTCTTCAAGGAGGAAGGTAAAAAAAAGATTTCCTCAAAGAGTGACTATTTTCTCGTGTATTTTGCTTATATCTTTTACTACTTTTTTCGCAACTCTCACGATGAAAGCATGCGATCAATGTCAAACTTTTCCTCCAAAGTAGTGAAAGTCAAGGTTATTTACGTCATTTTTGTATATTTGAATACAAAACGGCGAGGACGAATGTTTTTCGTCTAGCTCGAAACTCCTGTGAAAATTGAGTGTTCATGCGTTTAAAATAAACAATTTCTTTTTATTATTTAAAGAGACATAAAATCCGAGTCAAATTTTAAATTCAAAAATGTCTTATATTTTAAAAATATTTTAAAGTTATTTAGTTTTTTAAAACTGAATTTTATTGAAGATTATATTCTTACAAATAGTCGGCTGGGTGGCGTGGTTGGTTTGTCGTTGGCCCTCTGTACCCAAGGTTGCGGGTTCGACTCCGACCCAAATCGGTGGGTTTTCATGATGCAGAAAATCGACAGCGGCCGTTTCGTATAATTATACGGCATGTAAAAGATCCCTAGGGGTGCTCTAGGCAAAATTAAATCCTAGTACAGGTTCAGAGCTCAGGTGCCTTCCTCCAGGGAGGAAACTGGGCGTCAAAATTACCTGCGGCGATTGATATCCTCCAAAATGGCGCCACACTAAAGAGAGATTGATTGATTGAATATTAACGTCGAACTGTTTAGCTAGACGAAGGCATTTGGTGACGGACCACGTAATTTTGAACCATGGTCAAGTGACGACTAAAAAGAGATACCAGCTTTCGATGATGTACTAGGTAGATTGATGAATGTTAATAACTGTCTGTAGTCTGCCATTAGAAATAAAAAAAATATTCGTACGAATATATGTGCATAAATGTTTATACAAAATTTGTAATAATACTATTAAAAAACAAGTTCTATGCATTTTACCTTTTGCTGTTTAAACCGTGTAATCAATCTTTTAGCTATATATACAGGGTTGCTCATAATTCCCTCCAACGTTTCGAAACACTGCAGTAAAAAGTCTAAGAAGAATGCAGAGCAAAAAAAAGAACACATGAAAGAATACAGAAAAAATTATAGTTTTATTTACATATTTTACAGGAGTTCTATATGCGAATTCTTGGTCACTCGGCATAGATCAATGCGATAGTCCAGCTCCTGCCCCACTCAACTCAACATGGTAAATAGTATCAACATTATTGACAGCGCGTGTTATCTTTCCCTTGTTATTCCTGCTATCCGAAAACTTGATTTTTTACATCAGACCAAGTTTTCGTACCCACTTTGCCGTGTGAAATAGCAGAACGGCATGAAAGGCTGAAACATGCTGTCAATAACGTTGATAGCTGCTGATGTTGCTTCAGAGAACAACGTAAATCAAAAATCATATCAAATCGAAACACATTTTTTTGAAAAATATATTTAAAGTAGAATATTAAGTAATTCTAATTAATGTAGTTTCAATATTCTATGTACTGTTTTTTTTTTTGGTTTGTACAAATTATCTAATTTTTTTTCAAATCGAGTTATTAAAAGAGGGGGAGTTCTCTTTACTTTAGCAAAGACAGAATTTTCAACCAGGGACGTCTTAAGACTTCTTGAGGCCCTGGACCCCTACTCAAAAGTAGGTTCTAGGACATTACATAAATGTAGGCTCCACCTATCCACCTTAACGGTAAACAGTACATCTAGCATGCGTTGTCAAATATTCGTACAAACAATAACCCGAAACAAATAAATGTGCCTGACTTATAATCGCACAGACCGGCTCGAACGACTACCATCTTTTGACTGCATGAGTAATGGTGGTAGGCCTAGGCCTTACGTGGACGACGGTCATCACATGTAGGCAATTGGCATATCGTCCAACATTCCCAGTTTTTTTGAGAATGCAACAGGGAATATAACATTTGACTGTTGAAATTATTCTAATTGTGATCTTGTTAAAATTGAGTTGAAAACAAGAAGAGACCCCTATTGTGAAAGAGGCCTCATGACTTAAGTCTAAAAATTCGTAGGTTCTTCCTCTTCAAATGAATAATTTCATCAGGAATCCAGGTACAATAAAGTCACCACTTCTTTAATGGCTAAAAAGTTTTATTCCAGAGACAGCCACACACAACACAAAAAGAAAAACTAACTATGTACATTTGATTACTTAGCATTACTCTCGTCTAAATTAGCAAAATCACCGTCCACCCACCCTTTCGTCATTTTCGATCTCCCTCCGCCATGTTGTTAACTTGCTCATCTTCTTCACCTTCTTCCTCCTTCTCTCCGTCTTTCCTCTCCCCTCGATGGCCGCGCCACCTATAAAATTTTTTAAACTTCCGGACGAATCTTACAACGTCCCTGTTAACAACATCATTTTATTCAATCAAAAAATGCGCTTTATTGTTGTAAATGAACGCTGTCGGTTGTCTGGTTCAACAGAAGGTTTTCCATTTGGCTCTGTTTCTAGAGCTCTAAAGATTGATTGAGTTATGAGAGACATGGAACATTTAAGGATGTTATAAATCTCTACGGATGATTTGTTGTTGTCACAGTGAACACACACACACGTTTCCGGTTGTCTATTTGGCCGCAGTAACCTAGTTGTCATGGTCATGAACTCGTGGCTAGCGGTGTCGAGTCGTAGGTTCAAGTACTGGTGTCATTAAAGATTCGCCGTGTAGAGAAGTCGATGCACGTTAAATATTGCGGGGTTCAAAGTCCTCACGTTGGCCTGATGTTGAAGTTAAGAGAGTCGGGTGCCAGTTCAGGTGTCCTCCTCATCACTTGACCGAGGTTCAGAATCACAAAGTCTGTCATCAACACCACTTGCGATGCTTTAATTGCAACGTTAATAACTACAGCGGAAAAAAACACTTACTCAAAACGGGCAATTTCCTAAGTCTTATACCAAAGACCTTTGTGGAGAGGAGTGAGAGTTACATAAACGTCACACTATAAAGTAACACTGGATATTGGCGATGGATCTCGTAACTTTGAACTTCGGTTAAGTGACGAGGTCGACACCTGCTCTGGCACTCATCTCAAAACGACCTTTATGTGGAATAATGGGAACTGCTGTGTAGAAGAGAATTCAAACTCTTCTCGCGGTGTGGAAGTTAGGAGAGAAATTTAACTGTCTGATTATTTACGTCGCACATCAAAACAACATGAGTGCTTTTGACGATGGTTCTCATAATTTTGATATTCGGTTAGTAACAAAGACGAAACCTGAATTGGCACCACTACTCTCAACCTTCCACACCACATCGACGTGAGGACTTCAAGCCTCGTCGGAATAAATGTGATGTGGCCTCTACACGGCGGGTCCTTAGTGGCACCAGGATTCGAACCCAAGACTCGACAGAAATAACACTGTCTTTGAGTTCCCGACCGTAATCACTCGGCGACTAGGAGAGAAAAGCAGAAGCTCCTATGCCTTTCTCATCTTTAGTGTAGTTCAAAAATGACGAGATCCAATGGCAGTAATCTTCGTGTTTATTTAAGGCTATTCACACACAAAGAACGAAGACATGTCCTTTATTTTGGGAATGCAGGTATGTAAGATTGTTTTTATTTAAATAAAACAATTTGCAATTCATGCTAATTTTTTACTATAACTTTTAGAAATAAAATGAAATGGATGTTGAACAAAAAAAGTATCCAAGAAAAACAAGGTCGGGATTTATCTATATTTCCCACAATCACTAAACACACATTTAAAGAAATAAAGTAACAGCAATATTCAATCGGATAAAATTTCATTCAGGTACAATTGAAAAGCAATTAAATGTTTTTGGATGAATTTGTGAAATATTATTGACAATTACTTCCTCATAAAATACTCGCTAATCAAACTTTTTACAAGTAATATATTAAAAAGCAGAAAAAGAATTTTTCGCTTCATCTAAGTATGTTTCAAAAGTCAATGCAGAGAAGTTAATTGTTTGTACAATATTTCTTCAGTTTTTGGATTTAAAAATTGTGTTTTCCGCTTTTTTTTACTGTTAGTCTATTTAGTAGAGAGAAACTTTTTTTTGAAAGTTACTACAATCAAGATATTTTTTTTTAATTGCAAAACATAATTTTCATAGCCTTGACATATATTTGAATAAAATGTTGAGTAATGAAAAGTTTTTTTTTAAATCGATTTGTGTAGATTACCATTTTAAGATACGGTTTATTGGAGTTTACAAAAATAATCTGATTAGTAGAGATTAGAAAATTTTCAGTCTTCAATTCGATTATAGTTTTTGTTTTAAGTTAGAAATAAGCAATAAAAAAAATCCAATGAAAGTTTTCTAAATCAGCCATTCATTTCACTTTTTACCTTGCTTTCATACAAAACTAACCATTAGCCAAATGGATTAGTTCTCATCAAGTTAAACAAGAATTTATTTAAGCGTTATATAAATAAATTACAACCCAGTATCTTGAGTTTCATTTGTATTATTTAATTTTAAAAAGATTGAATATAATTGATTCAATACTCATTTTCTAGATTATAGATTAAAGAAAGATGAGTGTATTCTTTTCTGAATAAAATGTTATGACGAAAGGTAATCTTGTTGACAAGTAAAGGAAAAAAAACTGCTACAAGTAGTTCTGAAAAAAATCAGCGTTGCCTCTCCTCCCCACTTAAGATTTCCAGGAAACCATCAAAAAATTACTATTTCTCTTGATCTCCCCCTCAAATTACATCTATTAGTCTATTTTGCTATTCTCTTTGAATACAAAATAATATGCGTAACCTTAAAATGATGCTTGTCTGTAGATTTTGAAAAACCTGTTATTTAGAGCCAATACAGATTCATCAAAAGAATGAAAATGAGATTGGAAAAACTCTTCTAAAACCTTCTAAAAGTGCTCGATACTCTAGAAAAACAAGCTGTCAAGAAATTAGAGCTAATTTTTTAAAAGGAAGCTTCTAAAAAGTTTTCAGTAAAGTGACCACTTTTAATAAGTTTGTTGTATTAATTACCATAATAAATACAGATTCAATGACTAAAACAAATGCATAAATAAATTTTTTAAAAAAATTCTATTGGAAAATCATATTGGTATTGTCAGCAATAAAATTTTAATATCTTTCGCAAAAAAGTAGAATTCTTTATAGACATGCAATTTAACATTGTTTTTTATTTGAAAAAATCATACCCAAATCATCTTTCCCATGTGTTTTTTGCATCAAATACGTACATAAATTTTGATATTTTCTTTTCTTTCTTTCTTTTTTGTGATATATATATATATCTAATATATATTATAAATACGAAAGTTTGCGAATATCTTTGTGGGTCTTTCACGCAAAAACAACTGAATGGATTTTAATGAAACTTTACAGTAATATAGCTTATACATCAGAATAGCACATAGGCTATAATTTATAGCATAGACTATAATTTATAAATATATTGTATGAAGTGTCCAAAATATAACGATATTTGTCAAGTAAGTAGGAAAAAATTCAGCCATCTGCGAGCCATTCTAGCTTGCACTGCAAAAAAGCCAACGTCAGCATATATCTATGTTTTGTTTGTGAAAGAACTTTTTTTCGTTTTGGCTACGCAAGGTGCTCGCTTCTAATTGATTCCACTGATCAGCATAATGCCTATTTTTTTTAATTTCAGAATAAAACTAAGTTTTGAAGGGAGAGGTTGTTATAAATCTCTCTTTATTTTAATGTTTTTTTTATGATTTTATTATGTACATTTGGTAGTAAAAAATTGGTCTTTTTTCCAAATAAATGCTTTTATCAGTTTTCAGCTTTCTCTTTCACACTGCATCATTTGGACAAATTTTCAAAATTTTTTTGTGATTAGTAGTTAATTATAACGCTATAATTTTAATTGAATAGGCAGATATAATTATTTTTATACTTAAAAACGCAATAACTACTGTACCGTATTTTTTGGAGTGTGAGAGTGAGTGAATATTAATGTCGCACTGTTCAGCTACACGAGGGCTTTTGGCAACGGATCACGTAATTTTGAACCATGGTCAAGTGACGTGGACGACACCTGAGCTGTCACCCTCTTCTTCTAACTACCACACCACACCAACTTAGAAGGAATATTCTACCAATACTTAGCAGGAATATTCTTTGAAATCCACTCTTTCAAGATATATGGCAGCACGGGTTCCATGATGAGTATTTTAGCGGAAAAAATAGTTTCAAAATTTAAGTGTCTTATGTTTTTGTATGTTAATGAAGACCTTAGAAAATGATTTGACTACTTATTTTAAGTGAATGGTATAGATAATTAATTTTTACAGTGGAATTGATTGATTGAATATTAACGTCGCACTGTTCAGCTACACGAGGGCTTTTGGCGACGGACCACGTAATTTTGAACCATGGTCAAGTGACGTGGACGACACCTGAGCTGGCACCCCCTCTCCTAACTACCACACCACACCAACGGGAGGACGTTTCAGCTCTCGACAGATTTAACGTGCATCGCTGCCCTACACGGCGGGTCTTTAGTGGTACTGGGCTCGAACCTGTGACAAAGCAAGCCACAGTCCGATACCTATACCACTCGGCTACCGCGGCCACCTTACAGTGGAATATCTTTAATGAATTTATTAGCTCTAACGGATTAAATTTTCCAAAGTGGAGTATTTTGTTCATGTATATCCCTTAATTTGTAAATGTAGTGACCCAAAAAAAATATTGTATGAAAAAAAACTGCAGTAAATCATAATGCGGTTGGATAAAGTATTAACGTGCATCGCGCCCCTACACGGCGAGTCTTACAAAGCTCTAATAAAGCTCGAGCTACGAAAGTAGCTAGGCATTTGCCAACTTGACTCTATCGTTAACTTTTCGCTATGTTTTTCATTGAATCGCCATTATAATTTAAGAAACGGCGTTGCTTGCAAAAATTACAATTTTAAAATAAAATAAATACAACAGAAAGTAATATTAATTTATTACACTTTCAGATATAAATTATTTACACTATTTTAAGCGTTTATTACGCAAAACTTTTAACAATGTGTTACTTTTGGTGAGGAGAGATCAGCTTAGAGAGGTATTTTGAAAAATCGACCCTCAAGAGTGTTACGAGGAATTATAAATAAAAAAAATCCTTTTTATCAGCTATTAGATCGACATACTTAAAATTTAACAAAGGTGTTTTTTTCTTTAGCTGAAATATGCAAAAGCTTTTTTTGTTTAATTTGCAATTCACATAAAATTAACTCATTAAAAACTTCTTTTTCCTTCAATCTGTGTTGTTTAATTTTTCAGTTCACCCGTGCGAAGAACGGGTATACCAGCTATAGTATGTAATAATTCCCCCTAGCATCCTTTTAATTAACTCTTTTAAGAATATTCAAATAATCTTTTAATTATTTGGTTCGAAACTAACACCCTGATTTTAATCGTAATCGACTAATATTAAAATGTCCCGTGGTCTTCATCGTCGGGTATAAAAACAGATTTCTCTGGAAATCTCTCTCGCTCGTTTCTCTGTAGTCATGTAGGCGGCTGCTTTGTGTTGTAGTTTCTTTGTGTTGTGTCGTCCACAGTAGCGCACACAGGAATTTTTCAAGGGGGTGGGGTTCACCATTCTTGTATCATGTTCCTTTTGATTTTGTCGATTTTCGGGAACAAAACACAGTAAAAACTAATTTTTGAATAAATAATTAGCTTTAATAAAATTAATCATTAATAGCAAGTAATTAATTTTTACGTACTATATATACTTTAAATTATAATCAATCGGAAAAAAATTCAAGGGCTTTGGGGGTCCGGACCCCCTCCTTGTGTGCGCCACTCCTCGTCCATGTTCATCGTAATTAATATGCCTAGGAGTTTCAAGATATTCAATAAATTGGATTACTCATTTACCAGACTACCTCGTCGATCTTTCCATAGAAAATACATCAACATACAGGAATCACTCACCACCGGCCACGCCCTAACCTTTGGTTCGCCATTGTTTAAATCAACCACTCGCCACGACAAATTATGCACAGCTAAAGTTTTATTATATATATTTTACATTATCGATTTTTGAGTAGAAGACTTACTTTATAGCTAGCGATGATGAAACTACCTAATTGAATAAATTCGTAGAACTCTCTAGATAACTAAAATAAAATAATGAGTAATCAACAATTTATAATTTTTTTTAATTCAACAAAATATCAGAAACGTATCCCGAAAGCGCATGCGCAACAGTTCATTGTGTGTAAAGTAAAGGAAAGGGGGAAAAAATTTAATATTTTACTTTTATTCGCGTGATATATTTCAAGGGCAATTCCTTCCTGCCATTGCTGCTAGACTACGTTCATGAGTTCTGGAAACAGGAAACGATAGCTTGAACTGGTACGTACTATAACGTAAAACATTTTTTGGAAATTTTCGTACAAACTTATTCACAGTAGTATTTTTGACTGAATTAGAAGAATTATATATTGTTTGGATATTATACAATCTATAAAGTTGTTAATTCAAGTTTTGTTTTGAAAATAATTATTTAAATACGTCTTATTTCAGCCAAAACAAATATACGAAATTACAGTATTTAATCGAATCTAAGTCACACCCCAAATTTTCAACACGTTTTTCTGAAAAAAATATAAACTAGTTTAAAAAAGGTTTACTGATATCCAGTATTCACGAAATTAAAAAAAAATTAATGAAAACTAGTAAAAGGGAATAATTCATTTATCGTACCAGTATTAAAAACTTTTTAATACATACATGAAACTTATTGCTGTCAGTATTCTGTACTATTTCCCCTAACCAACGAATTTCTCCACCTTCGATTCTAAGAAGCATCCGATTTCCAGTAGCATCAACAATTGGAAAAAAGTTGGGGCTTAGATTCGAATAAATACGTTGTTAAAAGAGGAAAATAATTATGGTATTATGAAATACGAATTAACTTTGATTTTATGTCTGGAATTTCAATTGGTGTACCGAAATCGCTTGTTACAACTTCGATCCTTATATCTCGCATTAATTTTATTATTAAATAATACATCGATTTGTAAATTACTTCTCCAAAACTACTTTCTGCAAGGTATTTTTTCATCGTTTAATTATGATCATTTGATACTGATATAAATTTGAACATTAATAGATGAAAAAAAAATGAAACTTATTTCTTCTCTTCCGAATTTAATAGATAATCTAGTTTTTCGAACAATAAGGTTTAAATGAAACCCAAGTTAGAATGACTTTTTTTAAGGTAAATATAATCATAAGTATTCTGAAAAACTTTTCAATTACTTCGACCACAAACAAAAGGTTTATTTTCGCGTTCAAGGAATAAATTGAGCATGAAAATTTGATAATGAAGGGTCTATAAAACGTCTAGACGAAAGGATTTTTATAAGCCTCTTATACTGTTTGACATTTTTAGAACAGCGTTGTTTAGCAACGCATGCGGCAGCTGAAAGTATTGCACTCCTTCTGCACGCAGGTGGCAATCGTTTGTTTCAGCGTTGAAAAAATGAACTACCACTGAATTTCACGGTACTAGAAAAAAAAGTAACTCTTATTCATTGGATACGGTTGAGGATAAACCGCAATTTCGAATTCAATTCCGAAGGTTTTAAGTTTAGGTATTGCCAACTAATCGCGCAAACCAACATGAAATGTTTAAAAAGAAAATGAAATTTAAATAATCTTGAAACTTAACTGCACACTTTTCTTGCCAATTTGTTCACGGTTATATTAATGAGCGTCACTAACAGACCATTGTATAGCCTTCACACTTTAATAATTTTAGTGTTAAATTATTGATTTGTGAATTAAAGAATATTGTCAATCTTATTTTTTAAAACTGTAAACTTCGTGCGTTTGAAATTATTTTTAAAGGTTAAGAGAATCATTCTGCTTCGAAAAACTCGAATTTTTCTGCTCTTGTAAAAGATTTGCCGTTTTCGTAAATATAGTTTTGATTTGTTTAAATTTGTGATACTAAAAGTACTATTTTACGGAAGCAGAATGTTTCAGGAGGGGAGGATTTTTTATTAATCGTATTTAAAGATTTTATTCAAGTTTTGTTTTATGGTTAAGGTAATTGCTATTTTTGTGCTGGTAGTCGTGTACTTTTTATTTTGTTGGCGATGCTTTTATAATTTCAGAAACTGTTGTGCGTCATTTAAATCTAAAATGCTTTTGAGATGGAGGTTTGTTTTGGTTTCGTGGAATGATTAATTTAAACTGCATCAACTGATAGTGATTTTAAACAATGTCCATTTACATAGCTATAGATTGATTTCGTGTTAAACAATATTAGCTAAACAAATTTAGCTATGTATAGATATTAAAAAGCTAATATTACGGATGTAAATCTTAAGAGTAATTTGTATAATCCAACCATTGTTTTCATGTTATATAATGCGCATAATTAAAAATACCAATTGTAATTTAATGCGGGGGAATAATATGCCTTTTTCTATATACCCATTTTTCTTGTTTATTGTATAAAATTAAAGTAAGAAATTCGTACTATTTCTTATATATCTTCTATCAATATAAATTATCTTCTATCATTATTGTAAACGAGCAGCAAATTGATAAAATTGGTACCTCGCGGTACCTCGGTTCAGAATTAAGAGATCCATCGCTAATAGCCCTCGTGTTTTGATTTTCGACTTGAATCAGCAAATCAGTCAACCTGCTCTCCTAACTTCCTCACCACGAGAAGAATTTAAATCCCCTTCCACACACACACACATGCAGCAGTCCTCATTATTCCGCACAAAACTATTGATTGCTGCTTACCAAATTTTTATTTTTCGTAATTCAAATTATCGCTAGAAATATTGTTTAGAATATAAATTCCAATTTAATATGCATCAATTATGGTAAACTTTAAGTTGATTCATTTGTAATTAAAAATTAGTCTCTTTTAGAAGCGTTGGCCGAAAAATTTCAAGAAAAAGTAATAAATTTCTTTCAAACGTCACTTAGTGCTAATTGTACATTCAATGGTCTTTGGAAGTGTAAAAAGCCTAAAATTATTTTATTTCCGTATTCAATTATACATACAATTACTCCACGATTTTGCATAAATTCCATTCACTTCTGTTGTATTAATAATTCGAACTTGTTTCAAATTGCAACAAATTTAAAATGATTGTTCTACTAATAAATCAAATATTTTTCAAATTGAAAACATTCTTAAAAGAATCTAAAGTATCCCCCCTTGTGCATCAGTTAATATTATTTAATTTTCTTCTAAATGTTTTAAGAATCATTTTATGAAAGATATATTAAAAATATTTCTTCAGCGTTCATTGAAAGTAACACGTAACTTGACATCTTTCGTAGAGTAAATAGATTTATTATGATTTCTTCGTTCACATATGACTTCTGTAGAATACCTTTTTTCATTACTTGCAAAATTCGAATAGGAAACTAAAAAGTAATCGTCCATAGAATAAATTACTTCTAAAATATCTATATATATTACCATGAAGATCTCAAATTACAGTTGTTAAAATGAAAAGATTATTTATAGAACATTATTTAATGGCGATTGAGTGAGTGAATAGTGAGTGAATATTAACGTGTGTGTCGCACTTTTCTTAATGGCGATTGAAACTGAACCGAACTAATCTTAACTGAATTTTTAAAAATCTTATTAATTAAGAGGTCCTAGATGCTGTAATAAATTAATATCATTGAGAGTGAGAGACTAAATTGCTTTGACATTTTTTTTGCAATAGAAGGGGCGTAATGATGATTGCGCCCTCTAATATAAGTATATATATATTCTATATAGGTACATTTTGGTGATACGGTTATCGATCCGGGTCAATTTGGTCACTATCTACACAAGATAATAGCCGAAAAACTTTTTCTGAGCACACCCATCTGTCAGTAATAGCCATTCTCAACTTTTCCCGCCGATCAGAAATTTTTTCTCCTTTACTTTTCATATTTTTTACCTTTCCAGAGACACGTGATATTTTTCCCATCCAGTTCCGGCCGTAACTCCTAAATTATTTTATTTTTAGAACGCCGAACAGCTGGTTTAAACAGTAATTTGCTTTTAACAGCAGTCCTCTCAAAAAACGAAAATTTTGGTCGCGGTACTATATTTAACGATTGGAGTGATTCCACAGAGTTGTTTAAAGCAAGGGCTAACTCGTGATTGAAAGTTAGGTTTATTGGCTGCTACGCATTGGAAATCCCACCCACTATCGTGTTAGAATTCGAAATTGAGCAAAAATCGGTGGATTAGAAATGCTAAAAGGGTGGGGCATAGGCCATTAAGGATGAACTTTTGAGTAAAGTATTGTTATGTTTATTGTAGATCTGTGACATTTTCATGTAAATGTTCTAATTTTATAACTGCATTTTAATTTTTTTGTTTTATATTTGAATTTGTTCTTATTTTTAGAATTCTAATGCTCAACCAAACTATCTTTTTTCACTCTTATACGTCAGTCGTTTACTTATCACATCTATTCACTCATAAAATTTACTGTAATTCAACAGTTCTTTCTGATGTTTTTTTTTTCTTTAAATCTATGCCATTCATTGTTAGGAAGCAAGGGGCTGTTGTTTTAGCTACTAATGACAGTATTTTAAGTAAACTAATAAATATCAAGATGCATAATATATATATATATATATATATATATATATATATATATATATATATATATATATAAATTCAAACTATTAAACTTTTTTAGAAATGCAAGTTTATTAAATTTAATAGAGGAATCATTTTCTAGGCAGTATCTTGCTAGCTTTTTTTAACATTATTAATTTATTCATGATCTTTATTAACTAAATAATTATGCTGAAGATAATTAAATACTAATATTCCTGTATATTGATATATGAATATTACTATTCAGGAACGGAACTTTAATAATGTTAAAATTAAAAGCATCTCTTTATAAAAACTATTGGATTGCTAAAACTATTATTTGTAAAACTTTGCATAGAATTTCTTTCATCTTTAAATGAATGCACGTTTTTTAAAATTTTTCATGGTTAAAACAATCCTTAAATTCCCTTTATAATTGGTATAGCCAACAAAAAGGAAGATTCAAGACATTTTTTAATAGGAATTTGGCAACTCAATATTTTTTAATCGCTGAAATATGATTAATGTATTCCTCATCGTAACAAATTCATTTTCGTATTTCAACCAAAATGTACAAGATTATAATGAATCACGATTCCATTTAATTAGATCTCTTTAAGAAGTTTACAGTGAACAAAGTTTATTGCTTCAATTCAACCTACACATAACCATAGGAATTCGTTAAGTAATCCGATTAGAGTTACAGAAACACAACAAAGCAAAAATAAATAGGCAAAGAACATTGACAGTTTTATAGCGACCAGTTTCTTCCCTCTCTTGACCTGTACTAAAAGTGAATGGTCGCTTCTGTGCTGCTTGGGAGACTCACAGTATTATGATGAGAGCGGTTACAGTTTGAGAGGGATATTGTTATTTATACAAACTCTGGTTCATCCAGATGGATTTCCACTGATTTGAATGCAACTTGTGATACATTTGGTCATAGGCAAATGTAAACTGTAGATTGCTCTGCTACTCGTCGCTGATGTATCAACTAGACCTACGGTTTTGCATACTTGTTTAGTGTCATCAAAGCACAACTCACAAAGGCTTGCCGTGGTGACAGTAAAGATAAGGAATTACTTTAACGATCCCTCATTTATATATAGATAACACTCCATTAAAATTGACACATATGGTCACACACAAGCACATCACTCTTTATTCCTGAACTTAGATAAATTCTATTGTATTTCAGGGAAATGGTTGAAAGTATTTTGGCGGTAGCTTTTCATTTCTTTTATCACATCTTAAGTAGTTTTTTTATCTGCTGGTCCAGAGATACACGTACTAGCCAACATAGTTGGGAAAATAATTCTCGTGAAAGTCATCTAATCGATATTTTTATTGTACTTCAGCAATTTCGATTCACCGGACAGGAACGGCCCCACACCCCTTTCTTACAGGAAAATCCTATTGCTGAGTCACTTTATGTTCGAAAAATATTATTGTTTTTGCAACCTTATCATAATTGTTATAACTCCGGTTGCTTTGAAAGTCGTTTGAAGGCAGTCTTTTAAGTCCTTGTGGCATCCACTAGTTTAGGTAATAGATCCATTTTGATGTCTTCCAATTATATATATATGTATACATTATTTTTGATGCACAAAGGGAGTTTTTTTTGTTGGATATTGAGGTTTATATAGTAGTGATAGACGATTAAAACGTTTGGTGTATAATTCTAGAGCATTTAGGGTATCCCACTACTTGCGACAACTTTTTTTTGAAAAAATGGAGATATGGGGATTTTTTGTGATTTTAAGATTGATTTAGTATATTTTAAGGAGAAAATAGTAAAATCGAAACAGAAAAAAAATTATTATTATTAAAAGGGAAAAAAACTGGTGAAAATGTACGTAAATTACATAAACGGGGCCCGCTCTGTACAAAAAGTTTTTGAACAAATTCTCAATTTTTCAATTTTAATGTGTTACTTTGTTATTCATGTTTGAAATGACCTTCAGGATAATAGATATTTTAATTTTTACAAAAACTCTATCTTAGTCACTATATGAAATTGCTTAAAAAAACAGTGATTACATTCACATAAAGGACTCTAAATTTTGAAATAAAACATGTGATTGATAAATCTGAAGGTTAAAACACTTCTACTGTTATACAAAACATTCACAAAAAATTTCAGCAAATTATTTTCAAAACTTTTTGAGCAATCACAGTGC